>JAJTWQ010000147.1:0-600000 GCA_029007595.1 Solanum commersonii
TGAAGAAGGAAACATTTCCTAAAACGTCTCATAGCCTCCTACTCATAATTGTGGTGCACAACACAACCATGAATCGGACTCTAATCAACGCGGTGTGTTTGGACTCCGAGGATCTATCAACCTAGTGCTCGATACCAAGTTTGTCACGACCCAAGCCTAGGGCTTAGACGTGACCGGCGAATGGGAACCCGAGGGAACCCAAACAAGCCTCATAGCATATCATTACACATCCTTGGTCGCGGAAGCAATTAAAATGACCATAAGCGATACGCATAATCAAGGGAAATTGGGACTAAGGGAGCAAGACAAAAGAGAATAATACATAAATGCCATAGATGAGTCAAGCTCAAACATAATACACAACTTGTCCAACACCACCTCTAAACATGGATACTTAGCGGGGGCCGAGACAAACTACCGGCTCACCCTCATAGTCAATACATAATTAAAAGGAAAAGGTCTTGTACATAGCAAAAGATCATGAGCAATGTCCCTTAATGGAGGACTCACCAATATCCTTGATAGGAAATCGTATTAGCCACGTGGAGGAGGATGGTCAGGCGGTGTTCCGGTCCCGACATGGTAACATCATGTAGGCATAGAGTATGCATTAGTACGTTTGAATGTACTAAGTATATGGGATGCAATGCAATGCAACAATGGATGGACATTATAGGCAAAAATGCATAATCGTACCCGATAGATAACATATTAATGAGATGATATGTATAATTATGCTTATATAAAAATCATATTTAGTAGCCCCTAGCATATGTGCAGTGAGAGACCATCAATATACCATTTCCTGGGCCTACCACCCCCTCGGCGAGGAGAAAGAGGTACCCACCCCTCAATGTGGTTACCCGGGGCCTACCACCCTCCGAGCTAGGAACCAAGGTACAAACCCCTCGTTATGGTTATACGGGCCTACTACCCCCCGTACTAGGCAACCAATGTACAAACCCCTCGAAACGATTATACGGGCCTTATACCCCCCCAAGTAGGCAACCAAGATACCAACCCTTGATACGGTTACCCGAGCCTACAACCCCCGAGCTAGGCTTGGTCGACTCACACACTATATAGAGAAAATCATTTACATGTATCCATTTCATCATCATTTCAATACTTATATAATCATCCGACTCATAGGACGTATATTGACCTTCCATTTCATAAGAATTCTATAAATGACATTTATCAAACATATGGTGGGCTACTTGTTCATGTAAATAAAATCATGTGTTTCAAGAGTACTAAGTCCAACCAATTTTCAAAATCCATATAAAACAGCCCACCAACAACATACATATATATATACATATATAACAACCTTCATAATTTGATCATGGAGGCATGAAAACCATAAACATCACATAATAATATCATTTCATGAAAATATGCAAGATAGACCTTAATAGGGTGTGTAGTAGTGATTCCATAATTCAAGAGTTCATAAATGATCATAAGGACCCATAAACTTGAAGTAAAATAGAGGATAAATGGTTGGACTTGTGGAAAGGAAGGTTTCCACAATCAACCACATACCTCAACTTTGGAGAATTCTTGATGAAGATTGGAATGGAGAATTGCTTGAGATTGAATCTTGAATCGGAATTAAAGCTTGGGATTCTTGAATTTGGTGGATGATCTTGGTGAAATTTTTGGAGAGGGCTTAGAGAGAGTTTTTGGATGTTTTCAAGTTAAATGACTAAGTATGGATATGTCCCCTTTTATAAAAAACGTCCCAACACTTAGAAAAAAAATGAGGCGGTGAACAGTGTTTTCGGCCACTGAATTTGCATTTTCTGTCGGACAGGTTTACGAAAACGGTCATAACTCCTTCATCCTAACTCGGAATGAGGTGAAACAAATTGCGTTGGAAAGATAACTCATAGAGCTTCAATTTTGATAGTTTGAGCTCCTTCCAGTTCCTTGTGTGCTGAGAGATATGCCCCCTTTAAAGTTGACCCTCAAAATTGCATTTTTTGCGATTTTCGAATTTTGATACGGTTGCTCTAAAATTCGGGTTAGACCCATTTCCCACTCAATTTGACCCCCTGAATAAGAATATGAAGTCGAATTTTCGAAATGATGCACGGATTTTGAGATATATGGAAATTACAATTTGAGGTGTTTCCGAAGCACATTTTCGAGCATTTTTGGGGTCGTTTCAATTGGGGTCGTTTCACCCAGACCCAACTTCTTGTAAATAGACAAAGGCATGAGATTTATGCTAGCACCAAGATCACACAATGCCTTAGCAAAGTGTAGCAACCCTATAGTACATGGGATCGTGAAAGCACTAGGATCTTCCTTCTTTTGCACCAGAGATCTTGTAGCAATAGCACTACAATGCTGCAATCTGTCGTCATCTTCAAAACTCAAAGACCTTTTCTTTGTCACCAGATCTTTCATAAACTTGGCATATCCAGGCATTTGCTCCAATGTTTCTATCAAAGGGACATTGATAGAAAGCTGCTTCAACATAGTGATAAACCTGCAATATTTACCATCTTCGCCCTTCTTCACTAACCTCAACGTGGAAAAGGTGGTGGCGGTCTAGGTATGGGGACCACCTTCTGAGGTATCTCAGCTTCCTGTTCTGTCGCAGTCTCAGACTCCTCTCTAACTTTCACCGCATCATCTGCTTTTCTAATCTCTGTATCCACCATGGACGGCATAGGTGGATCTATGGTTTGCTTACCTCCTCGAGTAGTAATTGCCATACAATGACCATCATTCTTGGGATTCTGGATAGTGTTGCTAGGAAGAGTGCCAGGTTGACGTGGGTTCACTATAGTAGATAACTGAGTCATTTGCTGCTCTAGATGTTTTATTGATACTGCATATGCATCAACCTTTTGACCAATGCCAGATAAGTCGTTTGTCATCTCCTTCACATTCTCATCAGTTGCATCAAACCTTCTCATCATCTTCTGCATCATATCTTTAATCCGCACCAAATTACCTCCAGCTTCCCTAGCACCAGATTCCCGATTTTGAGGGGGAACATAGGGTCCAACCCGATCGTTGCTGTTGCCATAATTGTTCCTGTTATAGCTGTTGTCGCGATTAAAGTTCCCATCCTGAACATAGTGCCCGTCTCGGTTGTAATTTCCATAGTTCCGACCTTGGTTTCCTTGACCTTGGCTCCAATTTTCCGTGTTGGATCCTTGGGCATTTGGTCAGAAACCCCTTGTCTAATCATTCACTGCATAAGTGTCCTCTTCATAGTAACACTCCTCAACTGGTGGTGGAGTTCTTGTCAAGTAGTTCACAGCATTTACCTTTTCTACTCCTCCGCTCACATGCTTCAGTACCAACCCCAACTCGTCCTCATCTCCGAGCCATCTCCTCACGAATATCATCTCGCAGAGTTGACAGCCTTGCATTATGAACGGCAAATGTGTTTCTCCCAGTATCTGCTCTCCTAGTGCTCCATGCTTTATTGTTACGAGAGATCCTCTTCAATTTTTCAGAAATCTATGCATAGGTACAATCACCATATGAACCCCTAGCAATAGTGTCAAGGACTGCTTTATTGTTATCATCCTGTTCTCGATAGAAGTACTCCTTCAGCGACTCATCATCAATACGGTGATTTGGGACACTTCTTATGAATGCAGTGAATCTGTCCCAAGAGCTGCTTACAGATTCTCCAGGTAATGCTACAAAATTGTTGACCCTATCTTTGTGATTGAGCTTCTTGGACACTGTATAGTACTTTGCTTTGAACATCTCTGCCAATTGGTCCTATGTAAATATTGAGTTATAAGGAAGCTCAGTGAACCATACTGCAGCGTCGCCTGTGAGTGACAGAGGAAACACTCGTAAACCAATTACGTCCATATCTAGGTCTGGTCTTCCTACACAACTCTTGCAAACTACCCTTAGCTTGGCTAGGTGAGCATGTGGGTCCTCCGATGGCAATCTTGAGAATAAGCCTCTTGCTGTAAGCATCTGCATCAAACTGCTAGTCACCATAAATATGTGCCCTGAAGGTAAAGGAGGTAGGACAATGAGTCCATCAGGGTTTTCTATGTTCAAGTTGCCCCGATAGTTGTCATATTGTCGTGGGCCTAGTGGATCTTGCGCCCTCAGTGGATCTCCCAATCGATTTTCAACTGGAGCCTGGTTGTCCCCACCTACTACCCTCTGCCATTGTAATTCTTCTGCATCATCCAGATCTCCTCCGATAGGATTAATTGGATCTCTTGGGTTATTCATTTTTCGTAAAGTGTGATTTAGCTTTGGATCGTAAGGAGTAAGTGGTTCACCCTGACTCCGTGTACTTGGCATACACTAGAGGTAGAACCTGAGAGAGACAAAAACAAAAAGAAAAAGTAAAATATGGAAATATTTGACTAACGTTCAATAATGTAGTTAAAATAAATCTAAAAGCCAAAATTTCCCCGGCAGCGGCGCCAAAATTTGATACGCTCAAATTACACTTTCCTACAAAAGTATAAGCGATCTTTATCAAGTAGAGAACCCAACTTGTAGGTTGGGGTCGATCCCACGAGGAAAAATGGTTTAGACTTTACTTTAACCAACAATTATATTCAATTAGTAAAAGAACTTCCAGAAACAAGAAATTAAAAAGGGGGGTTTGTTTATATGAAACAAATAATAATAATTCAGTAAGTAATCAGTAATCAAACTAAACTCAATTTTTGGTTGTTATCAAGATGAGAGAAATAACTAGGGCATATGTGTTCCCCACAAGCTCATAACGCAATAATCCTAGTAACAACAATCCTTTCCTAGTGTGTTACATGCAAAGTGATAAGTTAGGTATCTCTAAATCCTTGATCCGGCATCTAGAGAATTTCACCTAGCACCTTGATCCGGCTATGTGCGTATAATTTACTAACCCTTAGCTTTACCTCATATTAGACATCATAATCGATTTTTGGCTTAGTTATTACTTCGCACCAATCGACACTAGTCTATTAGATAGTATCACACTAAATCTATGTTGATAATTCTTTTCCTGTTGATTACCTCCTTGATCCGGCAAGTAGCAACAAGGTGAGTTCTAACGTTGGCCACCGTTAAAAAGACTTCTAAACGAAAGAATTATCAATGCATGCAAAACACTATTCACGAATTGCTTATTTACTATTCATATTTTGTTAATCGCTCATGGTTCCCACAACCCTAGTTGTGGATTTAATTACTCATAATAGCAAGAACACAATTCATAATTTTAGATAAAGAAATCATGAACTTACAGAAAGAGAATAATAAACCCAGAAATTCAACTTGAGTTGCAAAGCCAAAAATCTTCAAAACGAACTTGTAAAATTAATAATTGCTAAGATTGTAATTCAATCTCCGAAGTCACAAAATAGAACTAGAATAATAATGTCTAACCCCAAAAATGAGGTTTACATGTCCTATTTATAGAAAAACAAATCCTAATTAAAAAAGGAAACGATTTAAGGAAAGTCTGTTCAGGTACGCGTCTTCAATCCACGAGACTGACTTACGGACCATCGATGGATCTACAGTCCGTAAGTCCCTTCCATCAACCAGGACTTGGAAAATATTTTGGCATCCAAAACTCAGCCTCTCTGAAGCAAACAACGGACTTGCAGTCCGGACCGTAGATCAATCCACGGTCCGTCAATCCCCTCCGTAGTTCCATACTTAGAATCTTCAAAAATCAAGTACTGGAACCCTCGCAGTCTCCTTCTACGGTTTGACCAGTACGGTCCGTAGACCTATCTACGGACCGTCAATTGATACCGTGGTTCCACACTTGGTCAGATTTCACTGATTTGTCATCCGTCCCTTGGCTGCTTATCTACGGTCATCACCTACGGGATCACAATGGACCTACGGTCCGTAGATCATCTCCGTGAAGGCTCTTTTTCTGTACTTTGATCAGTTGTCTCCATATTTCTACGCCTGAACATCTTTCCTGCAAAAACATAATAAAACACATAAAAACCAATACGATAAGGCCCTAGACACACACAACTTGTAAGTTAAATGTATTAGAAATACCATAAACTCATAGTATATTAATTCAACAATGCACTTACACCTTATTTCAAAAACCTCAACATAGTTGTAAAATCACAATGAACTTGTTAACTTAAACATGAATGTATGCAATGACATGGGGGCTGAACTTAAGACCTGAGAATTTATAAAGGGCTTAGATCAATACCTTAGGCTTGAGTGGAGTGGAAAAGATAAGGATATCGCCTTTGCATGTCCGCTTCGGCCTCCCAAGTAGCACTTTCAACTTGTTGATTTCTCCAAAGGACTTTAATGGAAGCCACATCTTTGTTTCTCAACCTCTTCACTTGTTTATCTAAAATCTGGACTAGAACCTCTTCATAGGTCAAATTATCTTCAACAACACCCACAACATCAAGAGGCACAATGGCATTCGGATCACCTATACACTTCCTCAACATAGACACATGAAATACCGGATGAACCAAATCTATTTCGCTAGGCAATTCCAACCCATAAGCTACCTTGCCAATTCTCCTCATCACCTTATAAGGACCCACACATCTTGGGCTCAACTTGCCCTTCTTACCAAAACTAACCACACCCTTCATGGGTGACACCTTCAAATAGACCCAATCACCAACTCGGAGATACTTCCCATAGTAAATTGCTAAGCATGATTGAATGAATGTTAAAGGTTACTCACATAAATGATTCTAGATTGAAAGGAATTCTCACCTAAAATGAATCTAGAATAAAATGCTTAATGAATGATGAGGCTAGAGGCGACTAGCCTTGACCTCCATTTTGAAGGATATGTGGTCATTTCCCATACCCCTAGAATTGAACAAGGGTGATTCCCCACGTTCTTATATTAATGAATGGACATGAAGGTGAGTACCCATGATCCTTATGAAATGATGTGGAGGCTAGTACCCGTGTCATATGATGTGATTATGGAGGTGAGTACCCCTAATCTTAAGGTAAGTAAGGCAAAAGGCTAATACGCATTAGCCTTTATAAGCTAGGCATAGATATTAATTCCCATGTCTTTAAAATTAAGTGTGATTGATATGATTAGGCTATGAAGATTGATTTTCTTGGAGTGTTGCTAGATATGCCTTCCATGATGTAAGCTTGACTAGTAGTGGATGACCTATGTTTTGGCTAAGGTTAAGTGAGGTTACTTAAGGAAGTATTCCTCTTTATTATGTCTTGATTATGCTTACGCCTTATGTTTTGTGATGACGATTGCTTACATTTATGTTGATTGTGAAAGCTATAATATTTAGTACATTATTGTACTAACGCATACTCTTACCTACATTTCTTATCAAAATGTAGGGTCCGGCACTCCCGATTTACATACATGTGGCTAAGTTCTTAGTTGATTATGGAAGTGAAGCTTTGGTGAGTCCTCATTGTATTCGAGGATTGGATCACCCTTTCTCTTTTATGTCTTTCATTTAATGTTGGACTATTTTATGGGCTGCGTCCCAAGATTTAATTCTTATGTTAGATGGTTTGAGAGAATGTTGTTAAACTTCTGCTCGTTTTACAAAAAACTTTAATTTCATGAAATGTTTTATATTTCCACACCTTTTCTATTACTTTATGTTATGATATGCTAGGTGGCTTGTATGAGGCCTCTCGGGGTCTTATACGCCTTGTTAGATCTTGGTGTACCCCTAGGTAGTGGCAAGAGGACAGGGATGCTTTAATTGTGTAATCAATGATACAACTTCCAGTACGAGTGTCTACGAATGGTGCAATAGTATAGTAACCCAACCGATGGTTGGGATCGTGTCCCAAGGGAGCAGTTTCGAGAATTAATAGAAAAATAAAATTTAGTTCTAACTAGTCTTAGCGAAAAACATTAATGATTAAAAACATTGTAAATCAAAGGGGGACACAAAACAGTCAAACATCAATCTGGGTGTTTTGCCACAAGTATAGCAAAAACAACAAAAATAACAAGAAAATCAAGAATGGGGAAGAGTTCTTGGGGTGTGACCGCAATACAAGTTGAGATAAATAGTTGGGTACCTGCTTTAGATAGGAAATTTGCAAAATAATAGTGACTAGGCTAAGCTTTAGATGGAAATAAGTTCCCTCTCGGGCAACTTACCTTGTTTCAAGTGCGTTCCTCTCGGACACCCATTTGCCGCATGAAGACCAACCTATGCCTTACCCCACTCACTCTCACGAGCTGAGTGTTCGGATATGGGGCTAGGTCTCACCCTCTCAGGTTGAACCTCATGTCGACCCACTCCTTAGGACATCAGTCTAGTGGTCTTGGTTTCACGACTTCCCTCTCGGGCAAGCCGATAACACATGGGTGACTTTATATTTCCAACTACAAACCCATTAATTTAAATCACAACCACTAGGTGAAATCACCATTAAACTACATCTAACCTATCAGCAAGCAAGACCCAACAATAATATCAACACATATTTTATAAATCACACTCCAAGAATAGGGGTTTTTAGCCACACATTAAGAAATAGCAAAATACACCTAATAATGATAATTAAATCAAATGTGTATAGTAAATTAAACCTTGATTCAAGAAAATGATGGATAATAGAGAAGACCCACTTCCAACTTTGGAAGATGAACTCCTTTCTTCAAGTTTTCCAAAATCCCACTCCAAACTTGAGAGAAATAAAAAGTACTAAAATTATATTGTCTAATAATACTATGAATTCTTATCTTGTCTAAGAATACTAAAAATTGTGATCTTGTCTAATAATACTTAATTTTTTTATATTAAGCTATAAATCTTAGCGAGTATTTATATTCAAAAATTGGTGCTGCAGCAGATCATTCATCAACATTAGATAGAATCGCCGATCAACTCGGTGATTCGCCCTTTGGTGTAGTTCATCGCCATCTTGCACCATCCTTCAGCTTTGTCGTGCTCTGGGTCATTGGGCGACATAGTATTGCTTCAGAGAACTCCTCGGCGATACGCCAACTGCTGTCTTTTTCTACCGACTCGATCCTTTCCTTTAGGCTCAGCGACTAGAACAGAAGGAGAAGTGGTATCCTTCGGTGATTTGCCAAGTGGACTCGGCGATCCTCGGGGCTTCTTTTCTTGTTCTTTTCAACCTTTTTATTCCTTTTTGCGAAGTAGTGTCCATGCTTTCCTTCCAATTTTTAATTATTGAAACTTAAAGGTTGTCATCCGATATTGAAATAAAATAAGCATTTGAGGACACAATTTCTATTAAAATATAGCCCTAAATGAGTCCAATTTGTGAACTCATCAGCACCCCCAAATTAAACTTTTGCTTGTCCTCAAGCAAACTCAAGTTCAGTTGTTCAGAAAGGGTGTCTCAAACAGTGATACGCAAGACTCAATGATGAATGTACACAACAAGACTCAAATTACATATGCAAAGATCAATTGTGTACTCAAAGATTCAAGTTGTGACACACTATTACCAAAGATTCTCATGCTCGCAATACTTGCTACTTGTGTAAGTTCAAGCTCAACAAAAAGTATCTAAATGCCCTCAGAAAAAGAATGATTCCATATTCACACATAGATGTTAGTCAATTGAAGATCAGGAATAAGATGCAACACTCACACTCAAAAAGAGAAACACAATACATGTTTTCACCCATAGGCTTGCCCTTATTTTCCAATCGACTTTCGAATTGGCTTACTCAAGATCAAAAATATCTTTTCAAGGCTTGTAATGGGGCTGAGTACAAAGGTATGGTCATTTAGGCTCAATGACTTCTTCATCCTCGTGAGATGTGGTGTTCTCAAAACGTCCTTTCTCTTTCCCTTATCACTTTTTCTTCTAGTGCTTCTAAGTCATTTTTTAATTCACTCTCCATGTATTTCTTGGAAACCCAATTCCTTTTGCACTTTTATTACAAAATTTAATAATTTTTTTTATTTTTTGATTTTTTTTGTAAAGGGTTTTGATTCTGTTTTGTAATACCATGGGATTGCGGAAAATTTTTTCTTGCACTTCTTGACTTCTCCTTTTCCTTTTCACCACACCCCCAACGTAGGCATTTGGCCTAAGTTGGCTATTCACTAAACCATAAACTAAGAGGATTATAGGTAGTGGGTCAAGTAAGGTCTAGGGTTCATCAAGGTTCTTCCAAAGAAAGGTAAGGCTCAAGGAGTGTTCAAAAGAGTTTCACACACTCACAGGTAGGACACAAAAAAGGTATATGTCAAATTTGGCTCTCACTCTTTAAAGTTGCCTAAGATCATATCAAGAGAACACCTTTCTAAATCAATCAGACTAACAGGGAAAATTTTGGGTTAATTCATGCATGGTTCAAAGTAAGCTAATCACACAAGGCATTGATACTTAAATTAAACAAAGACTACACACTTTTACTAGTGTGCAATGGTCATTACAGGAGAATCAATTCAATAAATGGCTAATCACAACAAGATGTATAGAGTTCATATATTTTCTATGCAACTTCATTTGGTCTCGTTGTAGCCGTTCATTCATGTTTGTTCAATTAAGAGCACTATTCAAGTCATCAGTATGACCCATTTGGGTCTCTAACTGCTTGATTGAAACTGAATGGGAGGTGATAGCCTAGATAAGGGTAGACATATCTTCTTTCATGCCTTTTAGCATTTTGTCTGACCCTTCAACTTTGTTTAGGATATGCGAGAACATATCCTTGGACCTACCACCTTCCGAATCCTTGGGCTTTTGTCACTAGTGGGGAGGCACATATATATCATTCTCCCCATCCTTCGAATTTGGATTTTGATCCCTCCATTCACGGTCTCGATCGTTCCATCCTTTGCCTCTAGCCCAACCTTGGTTACCACCCTGCCTCGGGTAGTTTGAACAATAACCACCGCCTTGGTTTGCTAGAAAATTTACCTACTTGCTATACGTAGCTTCATACTTCATATCTTCAGGATTCATGCTCCCAACCCCCATAACATTGACACCAAGAGTACCAGCCCCCATGACATTCTTAGATAGAATATTAAGTTGTGTCATGATCTGAGCCATGTTTTGGTCTCTCATTGTCCTTTTCAATCTGCTTCATAGATAGCTCGAAGGTGACAGGAGACACCTGGTCCTCACGAGTGTACCACTCTCTGTTGATGGTTTTTATGCCATCTAAAAGTTGGGTTGCTACTATATACGGATGCTGCAATAAACCTCCAGGTGAGAATTGGTCAGCGACACCCTTATTTACCGAGTTTAGACTCCAGTAGAAGTATTGAAAGAGCATGTTATCAGGCAGACCATGGGTTGGGAATTGTAGCACCAATTTATTAAATCAAAGACAAGTTTCATACAAAGGCTCTCCATCAGATGCTTAAAGCTTTGGATGCTATCCCGAATAGTCATCATCTTTGAGGGAAGGAAAGATCGAACATTAAATGCAGTGACTAGCTCCTCACATAAAGTGATCAAATTTTGTGGTAATTCAGTTAACCACTTAGAAGTTTCCCCATCACAGAAAATGGGAATAATCGCAGCCTGACTGACTCTTGGGAGATGTTCTTGAAAGAGAATCTCCCACAAACACCCACGAAGTTTTGAAGATGCTCATGGGGATCCTCATGAGCCAATCCGCTGAAAAGTCCTTTTAGTTTCAAGAGTTGCAACATAGTGTTGGTTATATGGAGCAGTGCATTCCCCTCGACTGGGGTAAACGGATGGCTCCGACACCTCCCATGAGATAGGGGTCATTGACATTTGGTTCTTGGACATCATTGAGGTTACCGATGTCATCTTTGTGGCCCACCTGGCTACCGTTACTACCGTTAACACTCATACTTTCTGAAATGTTTACATAATCAACAAAACAAGACTAAATGTTAAGTTAGTAAAACTACACTAAAAAGAACAAAAATTTGACTAATCTAAGAATTCTAAAGTGAACCACTCCCCAGCAGCGGCATCGTTTTGATGTTTCAATTACGTAATCAGCAACACAACTTCCAGTACGAGTGTCTATGAATCGTGCAATAGTATAATAACTCAACCAATGGTTGGGGATGTGTCCCAAGGGAGTGGTTTTGAGAATTAATAGAAAAATAAAATTTAGTTCTAATTAATCGTAGCTAAACACATTAACGATTAAAAACATTGTAAATTAAAGGGCGACACAAAAGTATCAACTATGAATTTGGGGGTTTTGTCAAAAGTATAACAAAAATAACAAGAACATCAAGTATGGGGAAGAGTTCTTCAGGTGGGACAACAATACAAGATGAGATAAATAGTTGGGTACGTGCTTTCGATAGGAAATTTTCCAAACAATAGTGACAAGGCAAAGCTTTAGATGGAAATAAGTTCCCTCTCAGGCAACTTACCTTGTTTCAAATACGTTCCTCTCGGACACCCATTTGCCGCAAGAAGACCAGCCTATGCCTTACCCCACTCATTCTATCGAGTTGAGTGTTAGGATATAGTACTAGGGCTCACCCTCTCAGGCTGAACCTCATGTCCACCCACTCCTTAGGCCATTAGTCTAGTTGTCTTGGTTTCATGACTTCCCTCTCGGGCAAGCCGAAAACACATGGGTGAATTTGTATTTGCGACTACAAACCAATTAAATTAAACCACAACCACTAGGTGTATTCACCATTAAACTACATCTAACCTATCAGCAAGCAAGACCCAACAATAATATCAACACATATTAGCTAAATCACACCCCAAGAATGGGGGTTTTTAGACACACATCAAGAAATAACAAAATACACCTAATAATGATAATGAAATGAAATGGGTATAAGAAATTAAACCTTGATTTAAGCAAAGGAAGGAGAATAGAGAAGACCATCTTCCAACTTCGGGAAGATGAGCTCCTTTCTTCAAGTTTTCCAAAAACCCTCTCCAAACTTGAGAGTAAAATAAAAAGTACTAAAATTATATTATATAATAATACTACCAATTCTTATCTTGTCTAATAATACTAAAAAATATGATCTTGTCTAATAATACTAAAAATTATGATATTAAGCGATAACTCTTAGCGAGTATTTATAGATTTCAAAAATCTGTGATGCGGTGGATCTTTCGGTGACATTAGTCGGTATCACCGATCAACTCGGCAATTCACCCGTTGGTGTAGTTCATCGCCATCTTGTACCATCCTTCAGCATCATCGTGCTTTGGGTCATTGGGCGACATAGTATTGCTTCGCAGAACTCCTTTGTGATGCGGCAACTGCTCTCTTTTTCCGCTGACTTGATCATTTCCTTTATGGCTCAGCAAACTGGAAAAAAAGGCGAAGTGGTATCCTTTGGCGATTCGCCAATTGGACTCGGTGATCCTCATGCTTTTCTTTTCCTGTTCTTTTCAGCCTTTTTATTCCTTTTTGCGAAGTAGTGTCCATGCTTTCCTTCCAACTTCAATTTCCTAAAACTTAAAGATTTTTATCAGATATTGACATAAAATAAGCATTTGAGGACACAATTTCTATTAAAATATATCCCTAAATGAGTCCAATTTGTGGACTTATCAGATAGAGTAAACAACATTTTTGGTGCAGGCTCTTTTTGGGAGGTCTTATTTTTTGATGGAGTAGATTAAGTTGGTCAATCTTGGGATTTATGTGAAACAAGGAATTGATATTCCTCTTCATCCCATTTGGCTCTATCGTATGAATATTCATCAACGTTGGCTTCATTATTACCTTTAAACCCATAGTAATCTTCTTCACATTTTGAGCAATCACAATGGACATCCCATGGAATATATCTTGTGAAAGAATACTTGTACCAGTATACGCCAAGAACATTCTGATCAAATTCTCTTATCCAATAATGATCATTTCAAAAAAACTCAGATATGGATCCAGGGTTCAGATTGTCTTTTTTATCAAGACTATCCAAAGGCTAGTATATATCTATAGAGAAGGTAGTTTTATGGAGTTTTGTTTTGAAGTGAGAGTGGTCAAAGCATATAGCGACAGTATTATCATATTTTTGGAGATATTAGGCTCAGTGGACCGGAGAGGTTGAGGATTGTCTCTCAACTTGTCGTAGTTGGTGACCCATGAGTCAAGAAGAACTTTGACAAGCTGTTCTCTAGATATTTTCCTTGGGATCTGGGTACATTGAGTGGTTCCATTAGTGGCGTCTACATTTAAAAACAAAGTATCTTGGCCACCTAAAAGAGATAGGTCCATCACATGGTTTTGGACTCTCCAAGCAAGCTAATAATGAAGAGTAGCTTGTATGGCATCTCGAATTTGAGGAGCTCAAAGTATTTTGACCTATATCTCCAATGCCTCTGTTAGATACGGATCATGTAGGGACATGTCGATGTTTAAGAATATCCTAACAAAGACATTCCCTGCATTAAGAGTGATTTCCGATGTACCCAAGTAAGGATGTTGATATTCATATTATCATGTATCAAGGGAAATTCGCGCCACAATGGGATGGCCTTTTCTTCTGTGATATGTCAATGCAACTCTAGCAGCACCAAAATGGATATGGGTAAAATATAGGGTTTTCCACCGTCGGGGCAAAATCCTCAGGCATTTGAAAGTGATGAACTGTCCCTGTTGATTTGCGAAAAATATGGTGCTGGTCAAGTTAAGATGCGGCAACATATTCGTTTACTCGTTTGGGCTTTTGTTGGACCAAGGAGTGGATTACTATCCAAGGATTACATGACTTTTATACAAATGCAGAATATGGGTTTAACAGTGGTAGATATGTGGACGATATTTTATTTTCTAGGGGTAACACATCTACTTCATAAAGGTAGTTGTATTTAAACGACAACATTTTATTCATAGTAGGAGACATGTTTACCATCGCTAAGGATTTACATGAACTAGACGTAGAGGGGAAAGACACATATTTACTAGAAGTGGAGGATAATGGTAAAGACTCTGAAATAGACATATTTTTTTAGTTTTTGGACAAGAAAGACTCAGACATATATTTGGTCTAAAATCTAAGAAAAGACACAAATTATTTGTTCTAAAGTCTGAAGAAACACACTACAACTAATATATATTGAAAAGACTATGGATAGACCTTATATATACGAACGGTTAAAAGATTGACAAAATACACAATGTTCTAAAATAAATGAAGAGAGTATAAACAAAGTTTATGATTGTACATAATTTTCTTACTAATTACTGTGATAAAAGTAAAAGACAGAATAAATAAAAGTTAGCGGTAACAACACAAGAAATAGACCTTATGTGAAACCTTGCTCCTCCCTCTAGAGAGGACGGTTTGTCTCTGATACTAAATAAGGGAGTAGATAGGCTGAGGCACGCGAAGTAACACACATAGCAATATTCATGTCAAGCTCGAAAAATCAAATGACATCGGACAATATTCGTTACTAGCTTGCAACTCAATTGCTTTCTATGTCACCTTTAGTCATTCACATCCATATAGATAGCATGCCATGCAAGATCCTCAAGAAAAAACTATCACAAGTTTTAGGCTATAGAGCCATCAAAAGGTCCGTGAGATTCCCACCATAATAGATACCTTACATTTTAGTGGTAAGTTAACAATGGTAATACACCATTTCCCAAAAAAATATGGCATTTTCGTAGCTCTCCTTGCCTATAGAGCCCTTCAACAGTCTGGGTACAAGTCCTATTTTACCATTACAGTCTTATGTACTTTATTATTTCCAAAAGATTACTGTAATTACAACAAGAGATGAAATGGTAAACTTACTATGTAGTTGTATCAAGATGATTTTTGATAAACTCATAAAGCCATTGAAACCACTTATAATCAAACTTGCCAGAAAATTAAACCATTGAGATCACAAACAAGCATACTTGCCAAGTGTTTTCTATTACCCCACTATTCCAACTACCTACTAGATTAACCTTTCCACCCCCCCAAGAGAGAGGAACAAGAGAGAGGTTTAGCTAACAATTATTTTATTCATAACTAAAAAATATACAGAAGTGTAGTAAAACTAAAGAGATTTTCTAAGAAAAACTCTTCTATTTTATGCTATGACATTTTTGTCATCTAATCTTTTCTAGTTTCTTATCTTTTCTAAAACTTGGCCTCTCTTTTATAGGAGAAGGTGTCCTGATACTATCAAACAGAAATAAGAAAAAATTATTTTACATGGCACACTATTCTAGTAATAGATAAGCATTATCCTATATATAAATAGTAAGCCATGATACAGACTTACTATCTTTAACTAATATAATAAAAGACATCAAACTTTATTCAAACTGGGCTCTACCAATATGTGAAGGAGCTGACTAAAACAAAATAAATAAAACAACTAAATTGTTGGCATGTTACATCACGGTCAAGCAGGTGGGTGAGCCACTTGTATAAGACTTCAAGCAGGTGTCTAAGCTAGTTGTAGACATCTTCGAAGAAGGTGGATAATCTACTTGTTTGCAACACCAAGGTAGGTTGACAAGCTACTTGTAGGAAGTGAACTTAGGCATACATATATGCCTAAGTTAATATTTTCCCATGAATTAATTGAATTAAAGAATGATCTTTAGTTATTAGCTTGATTTTTGTGTAACTTGTGAGGATTGTGCACTTACACACATGATTAGTTATTTTAGGAACTCTTGAGAGAGTTGGAGTTGGAACAAAGAAAAAAGGATCAAAGAAACACAAGAAAATAGTTAAGGAAAAATCCACCAGTGGATGGCACACTAGTTGGCGCGACGCACCACTGGTAGAACCTCATTGTGGATTTTGTGGCGTACTAAGAGCTGAATGACTGGGACGTTTGCCTGGCGCACTACTAGGCGCGACGCACCAAGGAGAAGACTTCGTAGGTGATCTTCAGACGTGACACGCCACGAAAGTTCCAATTTTTTTAGCTTAAATTGTTAATAAAAGGATTCCTAGTTGTACTAAAATAAGGCAAGAATGATTAGGCTAAAAGTGGAAAAATCTACCTCAACCGAACAACCTAATCTGGTAGAGGATGAATATCCCTAAAATACGCAATCTAAAAATAAAAAAAGGAAGGATATGCATTATTTGTTGGAGGAACTCGCACCTTACAAGAGATTTTCCATACTCTAGGAAGGTAAAGAGAGTCATCGAGCTCTTGGCTGATGCAGTAGAACATACTAGCATCTGAACCATTGAGGAAGATAAAGATGATATAGTGGCTACTGAAAATATACCAGAAGTGACTTTTATTTCCCATAGTCTTGACTCTTAGTTGAAGATTTTCTACTTCAGACATCTTATTTGAAGGAAAAGGAAGTCAGTGTCATCATAGCCATTGAGACTCCTTATGTCCAACTTGCAATCTATCCTGCCAATAGGATATACCTATCCAAGTAATCAATTTCATATATATAGGAGCAGCTAAATCAAATGCTCAACCCTACTTTCCTTCTAAAGGAGCAATGGATTCCACATTTTAAAATTTTTAATACAACTTCTAAAGAGATCCTCACAACTTAGGTGATTACAAAAAATCCTATCGCAATAGAATTTTTCGCAGATGTACAATTTAGAACCAAATTACATGGCTCTATTATCCCAAGGACATGTCTCAAAATTAGATTTGATATCTACAAGTAGCTCAATGATCGATTCAAGGTAAAGATATAGGGTTTAGCCTTCAGGGTCTAGTTTCAACCATATACAACAACTACAAGGCTATTTCCAATTACTAAGGATGAACGGGTCAAGAATATCAAGTATCAACTAGTGGAAGAATCATGTTTTGATTCCCACAGAAAGTTCGTGAAGAAGCACGATAAGCCTTTATGGTTAAATGAAGAATTTTTCATCAGACTTTCATTCAAGAGGAATGAGAATATCAACCCTACAAAAGCAGGACACTCAGGGATGAAATTGAAACATATACATCTTGCTAAGAATGAATATGAAGAACTTCTAGAATACAGACTAATTGAGCCCTCTGCTTCTAAATGGAATTGTGAAGCTTTCTACTTCAACAAATGAGCAGAAAAGTAATAGGTAAACTTCGATTGGTCATTAATGATGAACGGCTTAGCCACTTCTTTCTAGATGACAAATTCCCCATTCCATATATGTTGACCATATTTTCACATTTAGCCAAAGCCAAGTACTTCTCTAAGTTTGATCTTAAATTATGCTTCTTGAAATTTGGTATACACCCAGAATATAAGTCAAAAACTAGTTTCTACATACCTGACCACCACTACCTGTGGAAAGTTATGACGTTTGGATTCAAACCGGCCCGTTCTCTTTTTCAAAAGGCCATGATTAAGATTTTCCAGCCAATACTCCGCACATCAGTAGTATACATTGATGATATATGATTATTTAGTGATACAATGGAGGAATACTTTGGCATTCTTCATGAATTCAATGAATTGGTGAACCAATATGGAATCATGCTATCTAGGAAGAACATGATTTTTGTGAAGGATGAAATAGACTTCTTAGGAATGCCTTTCACTCATGGAGCATATATCCCAAGGCCAAACATTTGCGAGACGTTGGTGAAAATTCCCTGATACTAATTACACAGTCAAACAACTCTAGAAATTTCTTGATGAGATAAACTACAAGCGAGATTTTATCTAAGATGTCTCTACATACATTTCTCCACTTACGAAAGTGTTAACAAAAAAGGCTCCATCTTTGGGAAAAGACCAAGATGTTGTAGTTTGCAAAATCAAAGACATATCCAAGGAGGTCAAAACCCTCCATAATCCTTCTGATGGTTTGAATATATTGCAGACTGATGCTAGTAATGAATACTGGAGTGCTATCCTTTTAGAAGAGAAAGATGGTCAAAGAAAAATATGTTGATATGTGAGTGGAAAATTTAAAGATGCAGAACAACATTATCTTTCCACATTCAAAGGAGATTCTAGCTGGCAAAAATGGAATTAAGAAGTTTCTCTTCTTCTAATCCATATAGAACTTCTGATTGAAATGGATATGAGAGCTTTCCTAGAAATGATCCAGATAAACCCGAAGACCATCCTGAATCCCCAGATCTTTCTATTGGGAAAATGCTTCTCTCCTTATAAATTCCAAGTGAAACATCTCAAAGTAAAAGACAATATCATGTCAGATTTCTTGTCACAACCTATTATATTTTCAAGAAGATTCAGAATTGAGCTCGACAAGAAATAGAAAAAACCAGTTGCTAAACTTTTTCGACCTCAGACCAAATAAGATGATGATTAATGGATGGAAGAATGATATTCAAGATTATGTTCAATACCTTCAACCTATGCATAATCGGATGACACCTGATGACATATTCAAGAAATTACCACTTACACACAAAAATATACTAGAAAACTTCCTAGCAATGTTCGTCATAAGATTTCCTAGGAAAGTTTGCCAATAATATGCTTATCCACCTATTTGCAAGCATCCTACAAGTACCTTGTCAACCTACCTAGGTGTTACATACGAGTAGCTTATCCACATATTTGATAGATGTTTATAAGTAGCATACTTACCTACTTGAAGTCTTCTACAAGCTGCTCACCCAACTAGTTACATGTGCTGTCACATATCTACAAATTAGTTTGTTTTAGTCGGATCCTTCACATATTAGGTGGGGCCCACATTGAATTAATTTTTTTATCTTTTATTATATTAGATTAAAGATAGCAAGTATGGATAATGGTTTACTATTTTTAGATTACAGAGGGCTTATCGATTACTAGAATAGTGTGACATGTACGATAATGTTGTTAATTTTGGTTTGTTTGTATTAGGTCACTTTCTCCTATAAAAGGGAGGCCATGTGTGAGACTAGAAAGGAAACTAGAAGAGATTAGTGATTAGAAAAAGGTCATAGCTTAGAATCAAAGACTTTGTCTTAGAAAATCTCGTTAGTATTACATTTTTGTATACTATTCAGTTGTGAATAAAATGATTGTCGACTAAACCTCTCTCTTGTTCTTCTCTCTTGGTGGGATGGAAAATTTGGTCCAGTAGGTAGTCGAAATAACAGGGTAAGAGAAAACACTTGGCAATTATGTTTGTTTGTAATCTCAATGGTTTCAATATCCAGCATGTTTGATTATAAGTGATTTCAATGGTTTTATGAGTTTATCAATATTATCTTGATACAACTAGATAGTAATTTTACCATTTCATCGCTTGTTGTAATTACAATAGCTTTCTAGAAATAATTAAGTACGTAAGACAGTAGTGGTAGAATAAGCCTTGTTCCCAAACTATTAAAGGGCGTTATAGGCCAGAAGAATAGGAAGGGACCATGTTTTGTCACAAAAGATTGTATTATCTACTGTACAGTTTACGAAGTAAAAGTAAGGTAGCTATTTGGTTGGAATCTCGCAGATCTTTGGATGGTTTTTTCTTGAGGACTTTGCATGGCATGCCATCTATATGGACGTGAACGCCTAAAGTTTACATAGAAAGCTATTGAGTTGCATGCTAGTCATGAATATTTTCTAGTGCTATTCGATGTCTCGAGCTTGACATGAATATTGCTCTGTTTGTTACTTCTCGTGCCTCGGCCTATCTACTGCCATATTTGGTATCAGAGCCAGAGCGTCCTCTCCGGAGGGAGGAGCAACGTTTTGCATAAGCTCTATTTCTCGTGTTGTTACTGCCATGTTTTATTTATTCAGTATTTTACTTTTATTAGAGTCGTTAGTCATAAAATTGTGTATAGTCATAAACTTTGTTTATACACTTTTCTTATATTTTAGTACATTGTATATTTTGTTATAGTCTTTTAAACTTTTGTAGTTACAAGGTCTGTCCATTGTCTTTTCCGTACATATTAGTTGTAGTGTGTTTTCATTGATTTTAGAACAAATATATGTTTGAGTCTTTATTGTCTAAAAACTACAAAAATATGTATATTTCCAAGTGTTTACCATCGTCTTCCACTTCTTGTAAATCTTCCTCTAATCATGTAAATCATTAGCAAAGGAAAACATGTCTCTGACTCTGAGTAACATGTTGTCCTAATAATATGACTACCTTTATGAAGTAGATGTGCTAACCCCAATAAAAAAATATCGTCAACATAACTACCACTGTTTAGCCTATATTCTGCCTTTGTAAGAAAGTCATGTCATCCTTAGACGCAAATTCGCTCCTCTTGTCATTGCATGCCCTGCTAACATTTTTGTCAATGATGACACAAAATCATGCTTCAAGCTGCAATCTCCACCAAGCTCAAAGAAGATTTTTTCCATCTTTTGGAAATGGATATTAATGATATTTCTATAAAAAATATACACTTCATTTTGAAGAGTTGTCTCCGTAGCTTTACATGTCTTTGATCGGAATCTCCACAAAAAGTTTCAAGAAGTATGTTCAAATTTGCAGCAAAGTCTTAGGATGCTAGGAAGAAATTCCCATCTGGAACACCTATTGTTGTCCACCAATCCGTGAGAATACCGGTTAACCACGAAGTAAATTCTTACAGGATTTTGTACTTTTCTAGCTCAACTACATTCTTTGTAACCATCCACGTATAGAAGTCTTAGATCCCTTAAGGCCATACAACAACCATAACATCGTCGAGGGTAAAATTATGAAACCCAGTTACAACATTTGTGGGTATTCTAGTCGTTCTTTCAAGTCTCCTTTCTAGGATCGAATCATCTGTCATGCTTTCCTGGTAATCATCGACTTGCGATACGTTAGGATCTTTGTGATATTTCACGAAGATGGATGGATAGTCCTCTTCATCATATTCTAGTTAAGGTTGAACAGTTTCCTTAACAAATTCCTGGGAATCTTCAACATATTCCTTGGAATCAGTGGAAGATTCGCTATCTTCGATATATCTATTAGAGGGATAATTATCTTTTGGCTCATGCTCCAAATCAATGTCATCAAGATGATCTAGATTAATGACATCAAGATGTTCATCGCAACTAAGGTAATCTTTAATGGCATAGAGAAAATCATTGGTTGGATTATCATCTTTCAGAGAGTAAATATCTGGAACAACTTGGTTGTTCATACCCAAGTTAGAATCTAAAAAACCACGAGTTCTGAAAAACCTATCTTCGCCATTAGTGATGTCTTGTTTGAGGGATATCAATTACTTATGTAAAACTCGGGTTCCTCTCTGTGTAGTTTAGCCGCTCTAAAAGAGAAAGTCAGTTCCGGTGGAAAGTATCGTTGTGAGCACATAGAGAATGGGGTAGACCTTGTCGGAGAGGTTTGAGGTCTCCTAGGGGAACATTTATTGAGGCTAGTCTGATATGTTGAGTTAACGTTTTGTTCATCTTTTTCTCCATTAGACTCATTTTATACTGGAGCTTTATTTGTGAATGAGAAACACCCCTCATGAACTGTCTGATACTACCCAACACTCTATTTTGGCACATAGCATTTTAAGATTGTCGATTAAGTGTTGCTTCTATGTCGATTGCGGGCATATGTTCTCCCGTTGGTAGGATAACTTTATTTTGTGGTATTTTTATAGCATGGATCATGTTATCCTTTCCGAACGTTTGGTAATTGGGGAAATCATATTTATGTCTAGGGCTTGAGAGGGTATCATAAACAACATTTTTGGTACAGGGTCTTTTTTGGAGATCTTATTTTTTTATAAAGTAGATAAAGCTGGCCAATCTTGGGGTTTAGGTGAAATAAGTAATTGATATTCCTCTTCATCCCGTTTGGCTTTATCATATGAATAATTATCAACGTCTTCTTCATCATCATCCTCAGGCCTGTAGTATTCTTCTTCACATTCCGGGCAGTCACAATTGATTTCCCATGGAATATATTCTATTTAAGGACACTTATACCAATATACGCCAAGAACATTATGATCGAAATCTTCTATCCAATGAAGATCATTTTCAAAAAACTCAGATATGAATTTAGGGTCCAAATTGTCTTCCATAATATGACTATCCAGAGGTTGGTACATATGCTTAGAGAAGGCAATTTTATGGAATTTTTTTCAAGTGAGAGTGGTCAAAGCATACAACGACAGTATTATGTGAAACCTTGCTCCTTCCTCCAGAGAGGACGGTCTGGCTGTGATACCAAATAAGGGAGTATATAGACTGAGGCACGAGAAGTAACACACAGAGTGATATTCATTTCAAGCTCGTGACATTGAATGGCACAAGATAATATTCATGACTATCTTGCAACTCAGTAGCTTTCTATGTAATCTTTAGCTATCCATATAAGCGGCATGCCATGGAAGATCCTCAAGAATAAACTATCATAGGTTTTAAGCTACACAACCATCCAAACCTCCGCGAGGTTCCAACCACAATAGATACGTTAATTTTAAGTAGTAAACCGTACAATATATAATACAAGTTTTCTAGACAAAACATTGGCTTTTTGCGGCTCTTCTAGCCTATAGATCTCTTCAATAGTCTGGGAGCAAATCCTATTCTACAATTAACGTCTTACGTACTTAATTATTTCTAGAAGGATATTGTAATTACAACAAGCGATGAAAATGGTAAATTTACTATCTAGTTTTAACAAGATGATTTTGATAAACTCAGAAAGCCATTGAAATCATTTACAGTCAAACTTGTTGGATATTGAAACCATTGAGATCACAAACAAGCATATTCGTCGAGTGTTTTCTCTTACCCCACTATTCCGACTACCTACCCGACCAAACTTTCCACCCCCATACCCAAGAGAGAAGAATAAGAGAGAGATTTAGCCAACAATCATTTTATTCATTACTAAAAAATATACAAAAAGTGTTGTAAAAAACTAAAGAGATTTTCTAAGAAAACCTGTTCTATTCTAAGCTTTGAACTTTTTGTTATCTCTAATCTATTCTATTTTCTCTTCTAGTCTACTTTATTCTATGACTTGGCCTTCCTTTTATAGGTGAATGTGGCCTAATACAAACAAACTGAAATTAAAAACCTTATCTTACGTGGCACAACAATGTAATAGTAGATAAACCCTATTGTATCTAAAAATAGTAAAACCGTTATCTGGACTTACTATCTTTATCCAATATAAAAAAAGACAGCAAACTTTGTTCAAACTGGGCCCCACCTAACATGCAATGGAATTGAATAAACAAAACAAATAAATCAAACTAAATTGTTTGCATGTGTTAGCATGTGCAAGCAGGTGGGTGAGCAGCTTGTAGAAGAGTTCAAGCAGGTGTGTAAGCTACTTGTAGAAATCTTCCAAGTAGGTGGATAAGCAGCTTATTGGCAAACTTTTCTATGAAGTCTTTTTACGAACATTGATAAAAAGTTTTGATGCATTGTTTGGAGGGTAAGTGGTAATTTCTTGCACATGTCATCCGCCATTATTCGATTATCCAAAGGTTCAAGGTGGCCTTGAATATCCTTCTTTCGTCCATAAATCAAAGACAACTCCTTCTTTTCTAGGCTTCGTTTGGTCGATCTGGTGAAGTGCCTATTCCTATTGGATAGTCCTGCCATATTGTTATCCCATTTCTTTAAGGAACATTCAGTATTATGCTAGTAATGGCCTAAGTAACTTTATCTCTTGTACTTTCATATGGGACTTGATATTCTTTCGTAGCTATTCAAACTCTTTTAGTGGGGGTGGTATTCTGTGTAGTTCAATCGAGCCCATTACATAGGCCATATTTCTTTTGGGATACACTGACTTTACTGAAAGATAATCCATTGAGCTTCATGATATTCTTCTTCCAAGAAATAAATTGAAACGGGAAACTTCCAGTAGAAGGAAATTTCAGGTTTAGCTTGGACATGGTTGTTGATAATCTTCACCTTACAGTACAATATGAATATATAAACCTCGTAGGAATTTTAGAAGTAATGAACCCACAAAGATAATGGTCAGAACTACAATAGAAATTTATGTATAACTGGTTGGATTCTATCAATATCCCTAAACAAATTGCATGTGAACACCATAAAAATGTAAAACTTGTGACATAAGTACCAACATAACCATAGGAGTTCTTGGGGGAATTCATCTGCCAATAGAATGAACACATGGCAAAATGTATACTTCTGGTGGACTCCAAAATGCTTGAGGATAGATCCCCCATACTTCTTGAATACTTGGAGTTCATAGTATGTCCTTTATTTTATCATAATTGATGGATCAAAGGGGTCCCCAAATTGCGTTAATATTTTCGATGAATACACCACCATCTCATCTGGGTTGGTCCTTTGCTTTTAAAACATAAAGATAGCATTGGCGGGATTTCTTACACATACTTCCTTACCAAATATTTGGAATAACTTCGACATTGAAGTATATGGCTTTAACTATTGTCTAACAGCTATTCTCTTTGTTCTTATCTCAAATCGATCCTTGAGTTTTATATAGATGTCGAACTAAATGATGAGATCGCTTCTTGGAAAAGCTGAACCAAGGAGTTTAGTTCTAAAATGTAAACCAGGGAAAAGCTCAATTATGACCAGATGCTTTGTAATCAGCTTGGTTGTAATGTTTTCCTTTGATGGTGTACTAAAATTCTAGAAATGAGAAATCCATTAGTCATTAGGTAGAACTTCTAGGTTAAGGATAGATGACGTGGCTCTTGTATCCATAAATGCAATGAATTTCAATGCTTTATCCCTTTTTGCAGAGTAGATAGCCAATTGAACATAAGGTGTATCGACTTCTCGAATGAAGTCAACAATCTCTTAATTTCCATTGGATATCTGATATATGTGTCATGGATCATCATTAATATCAATATCATTGTTAACCATCTGATAGACATCTAATCATAAAAGAGTTTCACCCGTTGGTTCATCCTCTAGTGAAAATACAGATTCATGGTCGTTATCTCTACTTAGATACATTCGTGTAGAATCAGCTATGTCATGATAGAGTTGGAGTGTCTTGACAGATCTTTCAGATTTGGGAAATTCTTCGCAAAGTGTCCAGGCTTGTTCCACATAAAGAAACAATCACTATTCCTGTAATTTTCTAGAATTCTTCTCCTTTAAACCATAGTACGCTTGTTCATCCTGGATTGACTATCATGTGGCCTAAGTAGCTTGAATCTCTGATATTGCTTGACACTCTTTTGCCTTTCTTGACGACTTGAGCAACAACAGTCACACTTAGTGACAAGGTCACTTCGACTGCATGCCTTTTCAAGAGATGGATTACTTCGAACAATCTGTTTAAGAATAGATCTCTTCATGCATATACTATCTAGGGCTTGAAAAATAGCTTGTCTGATGTAGCCAATATGTGGGATAGCTATAGATTTGAATCTATCGTCAATGATTGTCATTGTATGCCCTACTAACATCCTTGGCAATGATGACACAAAAGCATGCTTCAAGCGGGAATTTCAACCAAGCTCAGAGTAGATTCTTGCCATCTTTTTGAAATGGATATCAATGATATATCTATCAAATGATATACACTTCATTTTGAAAAGTTGTCTTCATATCTTTTCACATCTATAACCGGTATATCCACAAAAGACTTCTAGAAGTATGTTAATATTTGCAGCAATATATTGGGTTGTTAGGACGACATTTCTATTCGTAACAGCTATTGCAGTCAACCAATCACTTATAATACACGAAAACTCGAAGTAAATTTTGACATGATCATGTACTTCTTCTCTTGCTCGAGTAGATTCTTTCTAACAATCCAAATATAGAAGTGTTTGATCCTCTGAGGCCATGCAATGACCTTAACATCATCGAGGATAAAAGTATGAAACTAATTTCCAACCTTTTTGAGTATTGTGGTCATTTGTTTTGGTCTCCTTTTCGGGATCGGATCATCTGTCATGCCATCCTGGTCATCATCTACTTCTAAGATGTCTGGTTCTTTATGATTATTGAGGAAGATAGGTGGATAGTCCTTTTTAAATAATTCTAGTAAATATTTAGCAATTTCCTCAACATATTCTTAGGAATCGTCAATGTATTCCTGGTAATCAATGAAAGATTTTCTTTCTTTGATATATCCATCTGAGGGATAATTATCTTCTGGATCATGCTCCAAATCAATTTCATCAAAATGCTCCAGATTAATGTAATCAAGATGTTCATCTCATCTGAGGTAATCGTCAATGGCACTGAGATAATCATTGGTTGGCCTATCATCTTTCAGAGAGTAAATATATGGAACAACTTGGTCATTCATACCAAAGTTAGGGTCTAATAAACCATGAGTTCTTAAAACCAATCTTTGCCATTAGTCATGTCCATACGAGGGCATCCCATTCCTTTTCAAAATCTAATATTTCATGATATAAGTTTGCCAAGTCTTCAATGATTAGACTTAAATCTGCAACGATAGAGTAGTCATTTTGAAGGCATGTAAATTTACATCATCATAGCTCCAGGGTCTACGACCTTCTTGCGTTTCGACCTTATTTGTGCTTCTTCAGCTCACTTTTGAGCACTCATTCCATCTTTTCTCTTCAACACAAGTTTGTCTATGTCAAACTCTGGTTCCTCTTCATGTGGTTTAGCCGTACTAAATGAGAAAGATGATTACGACGGAGACTATCATTATGAGAACATAGAGAATAGGGTAGACCTTGTGGGAGAGGTTTGAGTTGTCCTAGGTTCAGGGTTACCATATCTTAATAGCTGGATATACTCTTTGATTGAGGCTATATCACTTCTTTATTATTAAATAAAGTGGTCGAGTGACTTTCTTGGGGACATATATCGAACTGTATTGTTTGCATCTTTTTTTCTAATGCTTTAATTTGTCTGATATGCTGAGTTGACGTTTGATCCATCTTTTTCTCCGTTAGACACATTCTATCTTAGAGATTGATTTGGGAATGAAAACGCCCCTGATGGACTATCTGATATTTGTCAACTCTTTATTTTGGCACATAGCGTCTTTAGATTGCCAATTGAGTGCTGCTTTTATGTCGCTTGCAGGCATACGTTCTCACGTTGGTAGGATAACTTTCTTTTGTGGTGTTTTTGGAGGATTGATCAAGTTATCCCTTTCAAATATTTGGTAATCGGGGAAATCATATGTGCTATTGGAGCTTCGAGAGGATAGCATAAACAACATTTTTGGTGTATGCTATTTTTGGGAGGTCTTATTTTTTGATGGATTAGATAAAGCTGGCAAATCTTAGGGTTTATGTGAAACAAGGAATTGATATTTTGTAACACCCCAAAAACTAGTAGGCTAAACTAGAGCCTAACCTAAGGGTTAATCGTTAATGTAACTCCCCGTACTTAAAAATAAAGGGTTTCATGTTAGCCCATCAAGGTACGACTCCCAAGGACTAACCATGGGTCCTTGAGGAGGGCCCTAGAAATTGCCCTACTACATTGAACCACGGCAGGACCCTCGCCCCGTGGGTCATTCCACGCATCGTGGGTGAGGGGCTGTGGGTGAAGCCCTAAAAATCAACCCTATGACCCACAATCCATGCTTCACCAACACGGGCAGTGGGTCCAACCATAGATTGTAAGTGATGGTTGTGGTAGGTCACTTGGAAACTATTTTTGGGAGTTAGTTTAGGGGCACTTCGGGGTTTTCCAATCTTGATTAATATTAACTGAGGTCATTTTAGCATAAATTAGATCACCTATATAAGGAATTTATGTCACTAAAGTACTCCATTCACATCATTATTTCTAAAACCCAAAACTACTCCCATAACTTCATCCTCACCAAAGAAATTCTCTCTCTAGAACTTCAAGGAAGAAGAAGAAGGAAGTTGGAGATAAGGTTCAAGGAGAAAGGTTTTCTTCTCAAATGCATTGGTTTTTATTGGTAAGGTATTATAGATCTTAATCCATGGATAGAATTCATCTATGGAGTCCATTTAAAATCCCAATTTCAAAGATAGAAATCCCCAAAATCTAGGGTTTCCTTCCAAAGTCATGGGTTCCTTTCAAAAATGATTCTAATGCTTGAATTACTCTATATTATGATTGAATTGATGATTTATTACTATTTTTATATTTAGATCCCCAAGAACCTATGAAATTCCCATATTTCCAAATTATGATCTTGTGATATGGGTTTGTGGATGAAAGAAGGATATTATTAGATTATGCTTGTAGTAATTTGGTTACTGAATTATGTTAATATCCTTGTCTAATTTAGTGAATTCTAGATTTGTTGATTATATATTAGCTTTGATCCTTGAAAGGCAAAATTATGATATTATGCTTGTTTATGAAGTTTTTGTATATGCTTTAAGAACACTTTGAGAGTGAAGCCAATATGATTATGATCTACTTGTTGTGTTGTTCAAAGGTTATTTTCATATACAAACTTTATGATTATGATATGATGTGAAAGGTTTTCTTACAATATGATGATTCTAGGGTTAGAAGGCTTTCTCACCTATAGAATCTATAAGAAAACATGGATTGTGAAAGGTTATTCTCACACATGACATATGAGCTATCTTATAAATTATGTTGGATTGAGTCACAAGACATTCTTCCATGAATATGAACTAAGTCAAGACTTAATTTGAACTCCGTTGAAATTAATGCTTAGAACCAAGTGGATATTGTATATGAGATGGAAGTTTTTTGTAACACCTCAGAAATTAGTAGGTTAAATTAGAGCCTAAACGTGTGGGTTAACGTCAAGGGTTAAGGGCAAGAACCAAGGATTTTGGGTGAGGGCCATGGCTAGGAGGGTAAGGCTGCCTAAATCATGCCTAGCCACTTCCCACCATGACCATGAGGGTCTTCACAACACATGGTGGCCACCATGAGTCGTGGTGCCACCCGTGGTAGGTGAGGCAGTAGCTTCATGAAACTTCCCAAGTAAAGGCTCCCCTTCACGAGCCACTTCACCACTCGTGGTAAAGACCACGGACCATGGGATGGCTTGTGGGGTTGCCTTTGCTTCATGGGGGATTCTTAAGCTGACGGGTCGTAAAGGTTGGCGTAGTCCCTGGGAAGGGGATGCCTAGTTAGGGGTGTTTTGGTATATTCCAAATTAGTTAGTTAATTAATGGGGTCGATTTATATGTTTTTATTTGACATATATAAATGATTTTAAGTCATACACCCCACAATTTACTTCATTAACCCCCAAGACCCAAATCAAATTAAATAGTTCATCTTCCTCGCAATATTTCTCTCTCTAAAACTCCAAGAAGAAGAAGAGTAAGAGGGGAGCTTAGAGTTTAGAGAAATCAAGGCTTCTTCCTCAAATTCCTTGAAGAATCATCCTCAAGGTATGGTTGATTTTCAGATATGGCTAGCTTTCACCCTTAGAGTCCCTTCAAAACTATATTTCAAAGCTTTCAATTTTTCCCAAAAGCTAGGATTTCACTCTAAATCATGATGCTACTGAGAATATTGTCATGAAGGCTAAATAAAATGATAAATTCTTAACATGTATTGATGTTATGAGTTGCTTTCCTTGATATGACTTACTGACTGTGAATGTTCCCTATCTATGGTTGGCTCAAAGGGATACTTAGTGTGAATGGTATTATGGGATGACATTGATACATTGCACAATTATAACCTAAGGTTACTTAAGAGATGGTTCTATTATGTTATAATGGTTTGTATGATGAATATGCTTGCGAATTATGTCTTTACACTAAAGTTTCAAGATGCTTCTCAAACTTGGCCTATAGCATGGTTTCCAATTAAAATGTCCTTTTTAGCATGATTTTTGCATGGCTATCATACTTTGTGCATTTTTGTACTAACCCATATTTCTTCTACACTTTTACAAAGTGTGGATTCCAGTTCTTATGGTGATTTGTTTGGATTCAAGCTTGGATTGACTATTCTCCTAGCTTGTGGTGAGACTTCAAGTTTCGAGGACATATGAGTCATTAGTAGTTTCTTCATGTTGTTTATGTTTCAAACTATGTTGAAAGACTGTGACCCTATTATTGATACTCGATTGTATTAGTTGGCTAAATGAGACAAGTAGACTTCCGCTTTGCTTTTAAATAAAGACTTTGATTGTATGGATAAAAGTTTTTAAATTATGTACCATTTTCTTATGTCTTATGTTATGAATGATATGAGTCTTGTATGAGGCTCTTCGGAGTCTTGTAGGTTGTGTTACGTCTGGGGTGTAGGCTTGGGTCGTGACAAATATGGTATCAGAGCACAAAAAGTTAGGATTATTTTAGGATGAAGTCTCATAAGCAACGTATAGTAGAGTTTTTTTCATGAGTGTGAAGCGCATCACATTTATGAATGAGAGGCTATAAGATGTGAGGAAACTACACTTTTTTCATTATTCATAAGTCGTGCCATAGAGTGTAACTCTACAAAGTCCATCTCCTAATACGTCTTTTGTGTCTTTAGGATATGAATACACGAAGGGCTAATGCAAGAAGAATGGACGACAATAATGTTAGTGAAGATTCTCCTCAAGAGAATCAAGCTCCTCAAGCTTCGATTGATCTGGAGGCTATGAAAAATGTGGAAGTCAGGTAGGCTTTTCTAACATTGGCTCAAGCTATGATGGCCCAAGCCACTACAGATGTTGGGACTCATCTGAATCCTAACTCCGTGGCTTCTAGACTGAGGGATTTCACAAGAATGAATCCTCTCGTGTTTCTTGGTTCCAAGGTGGGAGAGGATTCTCAAAAATTTGTGGATGAAGTTTGTAAATTAATTGATGCTATGGGGGTGACTTCGGTAGAAAAAGCGAAACTAGCTGCTTACCAATTGAAGGATGTTGCTCAACTTTGGTATACTCAATGGAAGAGAAGTAGGGCAGTAGGAGCGGGTCCCATAGATTGGGAGGTGTTTAAGAAAACATTTCTGGATAGGTTATTTCCCTGAGAGTTGAGGAAGGATAAGGTGGAGGAATTCATAAACCTTAAGCAATGTAGCATGAGTGTCAACGAGTATGCCTTGTAATTTACCCAACTATCCAAGTATGCTCCATCTATGGTGGCGGAGCTGAGGGATGAGATTAATAGGTTTATGACGGGTGTGTCCAACTTAGTTAGAGAAGAATGACATACGACAATGCTCCATGATATCATAAATCTCTCTAGGCTTATGGTAGATGCTCAGCAATTGTAGGAGTCCAAACTTAGGAGAAAAAATAGAGAGATGAAAAGATATAGGCCTGATGAACAAGATCAACCAAGGTTCAAAAAAAGGTCCTCTAACCAAGATTCTTCAAACACTTCTCGGGCTAACCAATAGAAAGGTAATGGGTATCCATTTCCTAAGCCTACTTGCACCAAATATGGAAAAAAGCACCATGGGAAGTGCCTAGCTGGTACATATGGTTTCTATGGATGTGGAAAGACTGATCATCAAGTAAAAAATTGCCCTCCACTTATGGCAAAAGGAAGAGAGGCCAAGGAAGATTCTCTTAGTGGTTCGGATCCCAATGTTGCAAAGCATGGTCATTTATATGCATTCCGAACTAGGGAGGACAAAGGAGCCCTACTAGATAAAGATAGCAGTATGTTGATAATTCCTTATACATGTAAATATTTTATTAAGGTCCCTATGCTAATTGTTAGAATTTCATGTTAACCTTAGTAGGGGTTTGCTCTGAAGGGGGAGATTGTAATGACCGTCAAAATAAAGTAGGATAAAGTAGAGCCTCACATGGGTTTTATGAATTAATAACTTGTCAAATTAATGAAGAATAGCCTTTTAAGTAAGTTTTGAAGAGTTTGGAAGTCAAGAGTCAAGGGACGATCAAGACGTTCGGAAACTAGTCTTTTACGTGTTGGTGTGTTCTAGTATGTTTTTCATGTTTTTATGTGTTGTTTGTAGTATAAAATCAGTGGAGGTGACCCTAGTGTCTTAATAAATGTTTTTAGGGTCAAAATGTTCGGATACGATGCACCAGGGGCCACCCTAAGGGTCCCCGAGAAAGACCCCAACCTTGGCCAAGCAAGCTGCCAAGATAGTTTGAAGTTGTTCTTGGAGGGTGCATGTGCACGTCGCGAACTAGCTCCACCAAGGGCCAACTGTTTGGTCCATGTTGCGGACTCTACTATCTTGATTTTAATCTCCAGAAAACTTATGGGAACACCTCCGCGTCGTAAACTTGTTTCTCGGCAAAATCTGTGAAAATAAAACTTAAGTTTGACTTGTTTAAAAGGTCCAACTAAGTGAGGGGTAGTTTGGGTACTTTGGGGAACTATTATAAATGGCTATTAGACCTATTTTAGGGTATTTTAAGTTGGGTAAAACCCCAAAACATAGAATTAGACTCCATTCTTCAAATTGACCCTTTCCTCTCAAAATAAATTCGCTCAAAAACTCGATTGAAGACCTTGATGAATCTCAAGCTAGAAGATGGGTTTTCAACTTATTTCTTCTTCAATATCATAGTTCTTCAATAATTAAGGTATGGTGACCCTTGATTCTTGAATAACCTCTCATTCAAGGAGTTCTATCAAAAGATTTTCAGAAGTGATTCAAAGACCAAAATTCCCAATTTTCAATCTAAACATGGGTTCCTTGTCAAACAATTTTCTAAATCATTATATTGATGAATTAAAGTTTTTAAGACAATTTTCAAAGGAATTCTTGAAGAACTCATGATCCCCAAATTCTCGAAAATTGGCCTATGATGTGGGTCTTTGTGAATATGATCTCTATTGGTAAAATTATATTTAGATTACATTGTGTTGATATTTATTATGATTATCTATACTTATTCATGTTGAATTGTTGGTATTTTGATGAGTTCAGGATTATGGCCTTATGGGCAAAGTTATGGGTTGATCCCTTTGTTTATGGAATTGTACTTAGACTATGATTATGATATTGAATTACATTGTTGATTCCTATTGCTACCTATGTCAATTGATTTTGAATTGTTGAGGATTGATCCATGGGGATCATGGCTTGAAAAATTGGTAAGTTGACCTAACTTCTAGTCTATAGTATGAGAAGTGATGTGGTGTGGTTTGATCCACTTATGGTTGAAGTGTTCACTTCTTGTCTATCTATGCATGTTGAAATCATGTCCTTGAAGGCAATAGATGTGAAGTGAATTGATGATTATGATGCATATGTTTATGAAGTTATGCTATGAAGGTTATGTATGAAATCCTCAATGGTAGAATGATGTTTAAAGTGTGTTGATGATGAGGAGTATAATGTGAATGATAAAGTTAGGGATAAGGTGTGGTTTACATGATTGATTATGTTAGGTACTATTGTGGAATGACGCCTACCTATATAACCCCGATATGAATGTTTGATCATACACATGTTAGGAGAACCTATTCAATGTTTAATGTGTCCTTGTCTCCTATGATAAAGTGTGGGTGTGTGGTCTAGAATCCCTAAGGGATTGATATGTGAATTGCTCATGAATTAGGGACATTGTGAATGTGTTGTGATCCCTTTAAGGGAAGAACACTCAATATAAATGTTGTCGCTATTATGTCACTATGAGGACTAATATGCACACACAGACTCTACATGTATAGCTTTGAATATGATGTGTTATGGTGTCTATTGAAAGGTTAACTCTATATGTACCCTTACATCTTATTATGCATGCAAAGTGTATGATTAGCAAGGTATGAATATGTGTTGTATAAAGGTGTTTATGTGAAAGGGTTTCTCGTATATGTACACACACATGAATAAATGAATAAGGTTTATGATATTCTAGTGAAAGTTAGTCTCCTGAAAGGTTTCCTCAATTGTACTCTAAACTAGACTATGTTAAGTATATGGTATGACTATGTGAAAGGTCATTCTCATATAATGTAGGTTCTATGATTAAAGGTCATTCTCATCTTAGAAACCTTTCAGCTATATGATATGAGGGATTAAGTCTGTAAAGCCTATTTTATGAACTAATGTTAAATAAAGGCTTAAAGATGTTTAAAAAGGGAGTTGGAGCTTAGCACCGAGTGAACATGAAAAATGAGAGTGGGGGCTTCAGGTTTAGCAAGTCCAGATTCCCACAAGATACCCTTCACATTTAGCAAGTCCGGGTTCCCAATATAGATGTTGTCTCATTAGATGGAAACCTCTACGCTTAGTAAGTCAAGGTTTTCTTGTAGCAATCTCCCTATTCCATAACTACATGCCCCTGTAGGTATTAGCTTAGTGGATCCACTAGATAATTATAATGTATGTAGGTCCTACTTTGGCAAGTAGTACCCTCTCTTTTCGGTGTGGGAGTAGAACACCGGATTCTATGTAGCTCACATGGTCTATGCCAGTTATAGCAATGCCTACTAAAAGTTAAGAAATGAACTAATATAAGAATATGAACTCTAGTCATGATTTCTTGAAGAGTTACTTAGTGTAGGTAGGACTATGGACCCTATTTATGCATTGCACAAGTGGACTCCAACGGAGGTTATGATTAGGCTCTTTATGTAATGAAGACTATGGTCTATGTATTTTAATATGAAAGAATGCTAAAGTTTACTTTACCTATGGCAAGACATAAAGTATGTTAATGCATGTGAATTACACTTATGACTTCTTAATGGGTTTGGTTAGTATATGTGGGGGTATGGGACTCCATGTGTACATTGCACAAGTGAGCTTGTAAAGGTGGTTTACCTATTATATGAACTAAATGGGTTATGACTAATGATGTATTAAAGGAATGAGTCTTTATATGATGTTACAAAGTATGTTGGTCTTATGTCTAATGTTAAATGATGATGTTATGGTTTGTTGAATATGATGTGCCTAGTCTATGGTGGTTTCCTAGGAACACTCGATGTGAGTAATATTATGGGATGCTACTTGCACATTGTACTAGTGTGACTTGGGGGTTGTCTTAGGTGATGCTTCCGATGTGAAGACTATGTCTTATGGTGTGCTTATCACTCTATGAATATATGTGGTTGGATTGATGAAGGCTATATGTAAGTTCACCTCTGTAACCTTAAGGTGATACATTGCACCAAGTATTCCCTAAGGGTGGCTTGAGGAAAGGAGTTAAGATAAAGAGGAAGGTAATGTATTGTATGCATTGAATGTGCCTAAAATGTTATAAGTGGCTCTATGTGCTATTATGAATTGTGTTCTATGTGTATGATGATGTATGTAGTTTATATTGTGCTTAATGTACTAAATGTTCGTAAAGTTTCTCTAAAAAGGCATGATGCATGGTTTCCAACTAAATGTCCTTTTAAGAGTATGTTTTGTATGTTTATCATAATTAGGTCATTCTTGTACTAACACCATTCTTCTTCATCTTTTTACACCAAGTGTAGGTGATGGTGACTAAAGGGTCTTTCCGAGAAGTAATGAGCTTAGCTTACTATTCCTAAGTTCGGGTGTGTCCTTAATGATTTAAGGACTTTTATGTTAAAGAGTTTCCTTAAAGTTCTATGTACTAGATAGTAGTTTCTTTTGTATTGTAAGGCTTGTGTCCCTCTTGTGTTGTAGTCATGTTTTAAGATGGCTACCTTGAGACGTTGTACTCCGATTTTGTATTAAAGGTTTAAATGAGGTGACTTTTAAGTCTTGTGTTATAGTATGAAAAAGTATTAAATTTTCCGCTATTTTTCCATGATAAATTCTATGACGAATGCCAAGGTCTTGTATAAGACCTCCGAGAGGTTGAATACGGCGGTAACAACTAGGGGGTGCTCTCGGGTTATTATAAACTTGGTATTAGAGCAAAAGGTTATAAAAATGGTCTTAGGATTCAATGTCTCATGAGGTACGTCTAGTAGAGTCTTGTTCATTGGTGTGTGTCGCGACACATGTATGAGGGAGAGGCTATTAGACGATAGTGATTTCACTTTCTTCATTATTCTTGTGTCATGCCGTAGAGCTTAACTCTCTATGATCTCTCTCTCTCTTATTTTTCCTTGTCCAGTGGTCTTCTAGATTTGATTACTTGGAAGGGGTGATGTTGCAAGGATCGAGGGAAGAAAATGTGAGTTTTAATGCTTATAATAATGTGGTTACTATATTATATGAGTATATATATGAAGGTACATTTGTAAATCGTATTGTGATGCCAATCATGGCTATGTGTGACCTATGAGGTTGAGAGCATAACATTGAAAATTTTGTATGCTGGTGTAGTTCTCGTATGATAAGAGTCGTTATGGTAAGAATGAAATCCTCTTTAGAATGATGAGTTTCTTTACGGTGATGGGTAATGATAGTAGAAAGTCATGGTGTAGATTTGAGGAGTTTTGAAGGAACGTGGTAACTAGTGTGAGTTGAAAGTTGCCCTTTCTTTATGAGTGATGCTTCATGGTTGTCCTTTTGTGAATTAGAGTTCTTGTGTAGGCTTGCCCTAAGAGTGGAAAAAGGGGCTATGTTCCATGAGTTGGGATAGTGTTTTGCTCTAAGGTTAACTTGGAGAGTTGCATGTACCCCTTAGTTCATGGGAAGGACAAGATAATAGATGTTGACCAACTCTAAAGATGATAGTTGTCTTGTAAGGGTGATCTTAAGTATGTTCATTCAAAGAGGGTGTTTAGATAATACCTAGGCACGGTTGAACAGAAAGTCACACCAAAGGTGATGATAAGGATATGGTGTGATAAAGATTTGATTAAGCTTACCCTAAGTGGGGGATGATGAGTAAGTAGTAAGGTTGTTGATATCGTTATCTTTTCCTTCTATTCTTATTCCAGTTTGAGACCAAAGAGTTCCTAGTAACTTGTTCATATTTGGAGTCTTGCATATGATTATGAGTTGCATGACCTACATATGTTATGCATGTCTTAGAAGACACTATGTTATGCATGCTTTGAAGGATTCTTATTACAAAAAAAATGGAATTTTAGTAATAAAATTCATGTCTCTCATGTCAATATGCATTTTTTTTAAGGTGAATGCACTCTTGACTTCATGAGGAAGAGAGTATGAGCATGCTTAGGTTAGGAGTTGAGAATTTCTCCTTAAATGAATTGGCCTTTGTGTAATGCTTGCTTATGAGTTTATGATGCCATGTGTGTATGTTGTGACTAGGAGAAGGTAGTCCCTCCTTGAACATAACTAAACATGGTAATGACATGTATGTTCTTGATAGTATGATGATTAAATGATAAGACTAGTAGATGATCTATAATCTTCATGTTAGGGTGCAATTAGTATGAATTGCTTAATTGCCTCATGAATGGAAATGTTGATCATGTCTATGTGTGCACTTGGAAGACATTGCATAATGGACCCTATGATGATATAAAAGGGGTAAATATCATGTCATGCTTAGGAGAAGGTAGTTCCACCTATGAACATGAGAAAGGCCTATGTGGTTAATGCATTATGAGTCGGTGAATAAAGTTTCTAATTGCTTGTGTTGCATGAGTTGATTTGAAGTGCATGCTTAAATAATTTCTTATGATAAAGTTGCATAACGTGCTTTAATGAGATAGTTGCATGTTGTGTTTCTTTGGTATTTGAAATGAGAATGATGATTATGACATGATTTCCTTGTATGTGCATGTTTTTGTGAAAAATTCATGCTTAAGTTGTATATTGAGTTTTCACGAACTTTATTTCTCATGGTTGAAAATTGCACCCATAGATGTTGTGTGATGTTTACTTCATGAGAGTTGTAATGAGCATGCTTGATGTTGTCTTGTTAAAAAAATGTCTTGTTGATTGCTTAATATATATGTTAATGCTCATTGAATATGGAGAAGGTAGTTCCTCCTATAATTATGAAAAGTAAAGAGTTTTAAGCATAGTGATGATTTGGAGAAGGGAGTTCCTCCAATGAAATGGGAAATAATAAAGTTGATGCATAAGGAGTTGGTAGATGTGTTGCTACTTTCTTGAATTGCACAAAGTTGTTTTGAGCTTTTTATGTGGAGTTGATGTTCCTCCTTGATATGTGCTCTTGTGTTGATGGTGTATGTTGTGTATTGTAAGCTGCTAGTTGGGTCATTAAGTCCTCAAAAGTGTTTTAAGTGTCATTCGAGGATGAATGTTCCTATGTGGGGATATTGTAACGACCCTCAAAATACAGTAGGATAAAGTAAAGCCTAACATGGGTTTTATGCATTAATAACTTGTCAAAATAATGAAGAATAGCCTTTTAACTCAGTTTTGAAGAGTTTGGAAGTCAAACGTCAAGGGACGACCAAGAAGTTCGGAAACTAGTCTTTTACATATTGGTGTGTTCTAGTATGTTGTTCATGTTTTTATGTGTTGGTTGGAGTCTAAAATCAGCCGAGGTGACCCTAGTGTCTTAATAAAAAAATTTAGGGTCAAAACGTTCGGATACGACTCCCCGGGGGCCATCCTAAGGATACCCGAGAAAGACCCCAACCTTGGCCAAGCAAGCTGCCAAGGCAGCTTGAAGTTGTGCTTGGAGGGAGCATATCCGCGTCGCGGACTAGCTCCACCAAGGGCCAAATGTTTGGTCCGCATCGCAAACATGTCACGGACTCTACTTTCTAGAATTTAATTTCCAAAAAACTTGTGGGAACACCTCAGTGTCACGAACCTGTTTCCTGATGAAATCTGCAAAATAAAACTCAAGTTTGACTTGTTTAAAAGGTCCAACTAAGAGAGGGGTAGTTTGGGTACTTTGGGAAATTATTATAATCGGTTATTCTACCTATTTTAGGGTATTTTAAGTTAGTTAAAACCCCAAAACCTAGAATTAGACCCCATTCTTCAAATTTACCCTTCACCCTCAAAATAGATTCTCTCAAAAACTCCATTGAAGACCTTGATAAAGCTCAAGCTAGAAGATGGGTTTTCAACTGATTTCTTCTTTGACTTCACGAGTCTTCAATAATTAAGGTATGGTGACTCTTGATTCTTGAATAACCACTCATTCAAGGAGTTCTATCAAAGATTTTCAAAAGTGATTCAAAGACCAAAATTCACAATTTTCAATCTAAACATAGGTTTCTTGTCAAATGATTTTCTAAATCATTCTATTGATTAATTAATGTGGAATTAATGTTCTTAAGACAATTTTCAAAGGAATTCTTGAAGAACCCATGATCCCTAAATTCTCGAAAATTGGCCTATGATGTGGGTCTTTGTGAATATGATCTCTATTGGTGAAATTATGTTTAGATTAGATTGTATTAATGTTTCTTATGATTATCTATACTTATTCATTTTGAGTTGTTGGTATATTGATGATTTGAGGATTATGGCCTTATGGGCAAAGTTATGGGTTGATCCCTTTGTTTATGGAATTGTACTTAGACTATGTTTATGCTATTGAATTACATTGTTGATTCCTATTGCTACCTATGTCAATTGATTATGAATTATTGAGGATTGATCCATGGTGATCATGGATTGGAAAATTGGTAACCTGACGTAACTTCTAGTCTATAGTGTGAGAAGTGATGTGTGGTTTGATCCACTTATGGTGGAGGTGTTCACTTCTTGTATATCTATGAATGTTGAGATCATGTCCTTGAAGGAAATAGATGTGAAGTGAATTGATCATTATGAGGCATATGTTTATGAAGTTATGCTATGAAGGTTATGTATGAAATCCTCAATGCTAGCATGATGTTTAAAGTTTGTTTATGATGAGGAGTATAGTGTGAATGATAATATTAGGAATATGGTGTGGTCTACATGATTGATTATGTTAGGTACTGTTGTGGAATGACCCCTACATATATGACCCCTATATGAATGTTTGATCACATACATGTTAGGAGTACCTATTCAATGTTAAATGCGTCCTTGTCTCCTATGATGAAGTGCGGGCATGTAGTCTAGAATCCCTAAGGGCTTTATATGTAAATTGCTCATGAATTAGGGACATTATGAATGTGTTGTGATCCTTTGGAGGAAGAACACTCAATATCAATGTTGTTGCTATTATGTCACTATGAGGACCAATATGTACACACACACTCTACATGTATAGCTTTGAATATGATGTGTTATGGTGTCTATTGAAAGGTTAACTCTTACATGCACCCTTACATCTTACTATGCATGCAAAGTGTATGATTAGCAAGGTATGAATATATGTTGTATAAAGGTGTTTATATGAATGGCTTACTCGCATATGTACACACACATGAATGAATGAATAAGGTTTCTGATAATTTAGTGAAAGTGAGTCTCTTGAAAGGTTTCCTCAATTGTACTCTAAACTAAACTACGTTAAGAATATGGTTTGACTATATGAAAGGTCATTCTCACATAATATAGGTTCTACGATGAAAGGTCATTGTCATGTTATAAACCTTTGAGCTATATGATATGAGGGATTAAGTCCCTAAAGCCTATTTTATGAACTAATGTTAAATAAAGGCTTAAAGATGTTTAAAAAGGGAGTTGGAGCGTAGCACCGAGTGAACATGAAAAATGAGAGTGGGGGCTTCACGTTTAACAAGTCCGGCATTCCACAAGAGAACCTTTACATTTAGCAAGTCGGGTTCCCAACATAGATGTTGTCTCATGAGATGGAAACCTTCACGCTTAGTAAGTCAATGTTTTCTAGTAGCAATCTCCTTGTTCCATAACTACGTGCCCCCGTAGGTATTAGCTTAGTGGATCCACTAGATAGCTATTATGTATGTAGGTCCTACTTTGGAAAGTAGTACCATCTCTTTTCGGTGTGGGAGTAGAACACTAGATTCCATGTATCTCACATGGTCTATGTCGGTTATAGCAATGTCTCCAGAAAGTTAAGAAATGAACAAAGATAAGAATATGAACTCTAGTCATGATTTCTTGACGAGTTACTTAGTGTAGGTAGGACTATTGTCCCTATTTATGCAATGCACTAGTGGATTCTAAAGGGAGGTTATGATTAAGCTCTTTATGTAATGAAGTCTTTGGTCTGTGTATGTTAATATGAAAGAATGTTAAGGTTTACATTAATTATAGCAAGACATGAAGTATGTTTATTCTTGTGAAATACACTTATGGCTTCTTAATGGGTTCGCTTAGTATATGTGAGGGTATGGGACTCCATGTGTACATTGCACAAGTGAGTTTGTGAAGGGGTTGTGAGGTTGGTTTACCTATGATATGAACTAAATTGGTTATGACTAATGATGTAGTAAAGGAATGAGTCCTTATATGATGTTATGAAGTATGTTGGTCTTATGTCTAATGTTAAATGAAGGTGTTATGATTTGTTGAATATGATGTGCCTAGTCTATGGTGGCTTCCTAGGAACACTTGGTGTGGGTAGTAGTATGGGATGCTACTTGCACATTGCACTAGTGTGACTTGGGGGTTTTCTTAGGTGATGGTTCCTATGTGAAGACTATGTCTTATGGTGTGCTTATCACTCTATGAATATATGTGGCTTGATTGATGAAGGTTATATGTAAGTTCACCTTTGGTAATCTTAAGGGGATACATTGCACCAAGTATTCCCTAAGGGTGGCTAGAGAAAAGGAGTTAAGATAAATAGGAAGGTAACGTATTGTATGTATTGAATGTGCTTAAAATGTTATAAGTGGCTCTATGTGCTATTATGAATGGTTTCCATGTGTATGATGATGTATGTTGTTTATATTGTGCCTAATGTACTAAATATTTTTGAAGTTTCTCTAAAAACGCATGATGCATGGATTCCAACTAAATATCCTTTTAAGAGTATGTTTTGCATGGTTATCATACTTAGTGCATTCTTGTACTAACACCATTCTTCTTCATCTTATTACACCAAGTGTAGGTGATGGTGACTAAAGTGTCTTTCCTGAAGTGATGAGCTTGGCTTACTATTCCCAAGTTCAGGTGTGTTCTTTAAGATTCAAGGACCTTTATGTTAAAGAGTTTCCTTAAAGTTTTATGAACTAGATAGTAGTTTCTTTTGTATTGTAAGGCTTGTGTCCCTCTTGTGTTGTAGTCATGTTTTAAGATGGCCACCTTGAGACGCAGTACTCCGATTTTGTATTAAATGTTTAAATAAGGTGACTTTTAAGTCTTATGTTATAGTATGAAAAAGGTTTAAATTTTCCACTATTTTTCTATGATAAATGCTATGACGAATGCTAAGTGCTTGTATAAGACCTCCGACAGGTTGAATACGTCGGTAAGGACTAGGGGCTTATTCTATTTCTATTCAAGCTTAAGACCAAGATTTCTTTGTGGCTTGTTTCATGTTTTAGAGTCATGTGTGATTTTTGTGTTTCCATGATCTCCTTATGTTATGCGTGTTCTTGATGAAGTCATGTTTAATGAGAAAATGAGTTTTCATGATTTATGTGTTCCTCATGTTGTAGTGAATTTAGTATGAGTTGCCTATATGATTCTTGAGATGAATCGTTGAACATGATTTATTGTACTTTTGAGAGTAATTGCATAATTTGTTTCATGATATTATGTTAAGCATGATTTTAGTTGGAGAAGGTAGTTCCTCCTATGAATTTGTGAATTGTTGAAGTTCTCATGCATAATGGGTTGCTAGATGTGGTTCGTACTTCCTTGTGTTACATTGATTATATTGAGATAGAGTTGATGTTTCCTCCTATGACTTGTGCATTGGTTTGATGTTGCATGCATGATGGGCTGCTAGTTTTGAGTCCTTAATTCTGTAAGGTGTCTAACTCATGATTTGAGGACGAATGTTACCAAGGGGGATATAATGTAACACCTTGGATATTAGTAGGTTAAAATAGAGCCGAAACGTGTGGGTTAATGTCAAGGGTTAAGGGCAAGGCCCAATGATTTTGGGTGAGGACCATGGCTAGGAGGCAAAGGCTGCCTAAACCTTGACTAGAACCTACCCACAATGACCACGAGGGTCCTCATGACCCGTGGTGTCCACCATGAGTCGTGGTGCCACCCGTGGTAGGTGAGGCAGTAGTTTCATGAAACTACCCAAGCAAAGGCTCCCCTTTACGAGCCACTTCACGGCTAGTGGTGAAGACCATGGTCCGTGGGAAGGCTCATGGGGTTGTTGTAGCTTAATGGGGGACTGTTAAGTTGGGGAAGGTAGGTCAAGGGACCACGATCACCACCAACAACAGTGGTTCTCTTGACGGGTCGTGAAGGTGGGCATAGTCTCTCGTAAGGGGCTGCCTAGTTAGGGGTGTTTTGGTAAATTCCAAATTAGTTAGTTAATGAATGGGGTTGATTTATATTATTTTATTTCACATATATAAATGATTTTAAGTCATAAACCACGCCATTTACTTCATTAACTCCCAAGACCCAAATCAAATCAAATAGTTCATCTTCGTCACGATATTTTTCTCTAAAGCTCCAAGAAGAAGAAGAGTAGAAGGGGAGCTAGGGTTTGATGAAATCAAGGCTTCTTCCTCAAATTCCTTGAAGATTCATCCTCACGGTATGTTTTCCTTTCATCTATGGTTAGCTTTCACCCATAGAGTCCCTTAAAAACTATATTTCAAAGCTTTCAATTTTCCCCAAAAGCTAGGGTTTTACTCCAGCTATATTCTAAAATGTTTCCAATGGTTTAATTATGAAGGATTATGATTGAATTATTGTTGATTTATGAATAAATACACCCATGAACCCATTAATTCCCCATATTACTATATTGTGATTTCATGATGTGGGTTTATTGCTTATAGAAGCCTGTGAATAGATTATGTCTATATTGATTGAGCTTATTGAATTTGAAATTCTCCTAATATAATGTATAAAATCTAGATGTTGGGTTGAATGTGATTCATGGTCTTTGAAGGGCAAATTATGGGAGTTTGTACATGTTTATGAAAATTGGGTATGAGCTTATGATTCACTTAGAAATTAAAGATCCTATTACTATGGTGTAATTGTGGTATTTTTGAAAGATCATTCTTCCCATACCCTTACACATGACTATGCATGACATATATATAACTATGATAATCTTGTTGTGTTGATTGAAAGGCTATTTCTCAATTATACACTTCTGAATGATGATTATATGGTGTGAAAGGTCTTCTCATTGATTGATATACCTTGAATTGGTAGGCTTAGGGCATCATGTGTATAATAGTGAACCATGAATCAATAGGACAATGGATTTCTTTTCATAAATGACTAATGAAGTATCCTAAGGTTTTGGCTTGAATCTGTATTTTCGTTGTTTAGATCCGTCTCGAGTAGCTTTGTCTTGATATGTAATCTGCAATGACAGACCAATGGTATCCCTTTCATGATGAGTCAATGAACTAATGTAATGATGAACCTTGAATGGGTAGTAGGCCTAAGACAATGCTTTCATGAGTGACAAAAAATGAACCTTGAATGGATAGGCCAATGGTACCCCTTTCATGAGGATTCAATGACACTACAACATTTTGGGCCTACGTCCACCCCATTAAAGTGTAGCCTAAACTAGAATTAGAAATAGAAACAAAGAAATTTAAGGAACAATTAAAAAAGTGTGGCCTTTGACATAGAGATTAAAAAGGTTACACTTTTGGACTTTAAGAATCGACGAGGATATGATACAGTTAAATAAAAAATGGACACCATCTACAACATCCAGGAATAATAGTTTTCTAGATTTAAATTGCGTAGCAGACATAAATAAAACAATACAATTATGGGTAGGCTACATAACAAAACAATTAATAGATAATAAAATTGGAATGACAGAAGTACCAGGATATATAGAAAGAACATTTATAGGAACAGTAAAATTATGGTTACAAAATCTATCAAAAGAAAGTACCAAAATATTAAGAAACAGTAAAAAGATGGATGGAGAAAATGCTACTACACCCATTGATATATTAAATAAATATGAAATTGCTATAAGAAATGAATTTAGCAGTACAACAACAGAAGTAAAAGAACAAAATAAAGAAAAACAGTTACATAGAAATTTGATGTTAAAATTAACTATATGTAATATGTGCTACATAGATGAATATACATGCGTATTTAGAGAATATTATTATAAAGGAACATATGATCCAATAGAGGCATAAGAAATAAGAAAATTGTATTTTACAAAATTACCAGAACCATTTAGTTCAAAAATAATAAAAGACTGGAATAGTACCGGACTACAAGATACACTAGGAGCAAGAATAAGATATCTACAAAAATGGTATTCAGAAATATGTGAAAAATATAGGGAAGACATAAAAATGGAAAAATCAATAATAAAAAACTTAGCTTGTTGTAAAGATAGAATAGCACCTCAATTTGGATGTAATGATAATTATTATAAAAAGAAGTATAGAAAACCAGGAAAATATAAATCACAATATAATATAAGAGACCAAGAAGATGATATTATATAAAAAATACTAAAACAAAAAGACCTTTCAGACCAAAGAAAAAAATAACATAATGTACATGTTATAATTGTGGAAAACTAAGACATTTAGCTAAAGATTGTAAATTATCTAAGGATCCAAAAAGAAAATAAATATCTGAAATAATAATTAATGATGAAATATATACACAAATAGATCATATAGATTATGACCCAGATAGTGATGATAGTGTATACGAATTTGATAGTATAGACGAATTTGAACAAAATGAGTTACCTGAAAATGAAGAAGATAATAATGACTGATAAAGATGTACAAATAATAAAAGAAGAATATACGAATGAAGAATCAACAGAACAAAAAATAATATTTGATGTTAACATATTTGAACAAATAAAAGCAAAAGAATTAGATCTTAGTGTAGAAAAAATATTTAAGTTACCCCTTATAAGAAATATTTTCAAAAGACAAAAAGAAGAATATTATGCAGTAAGTCAAAAAGAACATATAATAGATTGTAAATACACCAAAGGAAAAGCAAGAATACCTATAATAAATAAACGAATAATAAACAAAGAAATACAAGCAATTAAGGCGAAAGACCCTATAAAATACGTACACTTAGGAGGAACAGAAATACTAATAAAAGCCTGTTTCAGAGAAGGAATAGATACACCAATTGAAATATACTTAGCAGATGATAGAATAATAGAGCCAATAGAAAGAAGTATTATAAGTGCAGTAAAAGGAAATCTAATATACCAAAAATTTAAATTCATAATTAGTGCCAATTATTCAGTAGCAATAGATGATAAAAATATAGACAAATCATTAGTACTATATTGGAAAATGTCGGGAATAGAGTTAGCCCCAGGCAGTAAAATATTCAGAGCTCGCTGTAAGAATTTATACGTATTAACAACAAAACACAAAATAACAGCAAAAATAAGATAAATAAGATAAAAATAGAAGACCCTTTTGAACAGATTGTGATAGTAATAGATAATAATGATTATAGTTACAAAGAAATTGACATAGAAGAAGATTTAGAAATAGTAAGTGATAGGATTAGTACATCAAAAAGAATGAAAAATATAGATAAAACAGAAAATACATCTCAACCTCAAAGAAAATCAGTAGAATATCCAATAATAAAAGAAATTGAACCATATCATTATTATATAACTGGAATAATATAACAAAGAAAACACATTATTATAATAAATACCGGACAAAAAGAAAATTACATACCAAGAGAACTATTAGATGAAGAGGAAATTATATCTAAAAAACAGAGTTGCCGATAAAATATTAACTATAGAAGATATATAACTTTTATGAATGCCGTTTTTAGAAAAACTATATCCTCACATAATCACAAAAACACATTGGTGGTTTACCACACCATGTAAACAAAAAATAGGAGCAAAAAGAGTTTTTAGTTTTGTTTGTTTGTTGTGTGAATATTTCAGAAAGCATGAGTGTTAATAGTAGCAACGGTAGCTAGGTAGACCACCAAGATGACATTGGAAATCTCAACGATGTCCAAAAGCCTAACATCAATGGCCCCCATTCATGGGAGGTGTTGGAGCCATCCATTTACCCCTAGCCGAGGGAAATACAGTGTTCCACATAATGAGCACCATGTTGCAACTCTTGCAACTAAAGGGACTTTTCAGTGGACTGGCTTATGAGGATCCTCACGAGCACCTTCGAAACATTGTAGATGTGTGTGGACCATTCTCGTTCAAAAACATCTCTCAAGAGTCGGTCTGCTTAAGGCTATTCCCTTTTTCGTTGATGGGAGAGGCTTGCAAGTGGGTAGCCAACTACCACGTGAATCCATCACTTCTTAGGAAGAGTTGGTGACCACATTTCAAGTGTAATTTTTTCCTCCCTCGAAGATGATGTCACTGCGTGATAACATCCAGAGCTTTAAACGTCTAGAACGTGGCCTCTGCATGAAACTTGGTTAATGTTCAAAAAGTAAGTGCTATATTGCCCATTCCACGGTTTGCCGGACAACGTGCTACTTAAATATTTTTACTGGAGTTTGGATTCGGTAAACAAAGGTATCGCTAACCAACTCTCGCCTGGAGGCTTAATGCAGCAGCCGTATGAAGTAACAACCCAACTTTTAGATGGTACTACAACCATCAATAATGCATGGTACACTCGTGAGTACCAAGTTTCCCCTCTCCTTTTCAAGCTATCCAACGAACAGATTGAAATAGAAAATGAGAGGGACCAGAACATGGAAAAAATCATGACACAACTTGATATTCTATCCAGAAACATCATTGAGGCTGGTGTCCGTGGTGTGAACATTATGGGGGTCGGGGGAACTAATCTTGAGGAGATGAAGTTTGAAGCCTTGTATAACGAGGAGGTAAATTTTTTAGCCAACCAAGGCGGTGGCTACCGCTCAAATTATCGAAGGCAGGGTGGTAACCAAGGTTGGGCTGGAGATGAAGGTTGGAAGGACCGGGATCATGAATAGAGGGACTGTAATCCAAATTGGAAAGATGGGGAGAGGATAGATATATGCCTCCCAATGAGCGCCAGAAACAAAAGGATTTGGACGGTTGTAGGTCTAAGGATATGCTCTTGCACTTCCTCAACAAATTTGAAGGGTCAGATAAAATGCTAAAAGGCATGAAATAAGATGTGTCTACCCTTAGCTAGACCGTTACCTCTCATTCTATTTCAATCAAGCAGTTAGAGACCTAAATGGGTCATATTTTGTCGCACCTAAATCTGAGTCAACTAGGGGTTTGCCAAGTGATACCATGGCCGACCCTAAGAATAAGGTTTAAAAGAAAACTTGCGTCGTGCCATGATGTTAACTAAGGCGATGTTGGGGAGGTAACCCAAAACCAGTTATTGTTTTCTTTCGCTTTGATAAAATAATGGTGTGCTGATTGTGCAGATGAAAGTGTGGAAAGTGAATGAAAAGTGCACATTGGCGAGTAATAGATCCAGTCGGTGAGTCACCAAAATAGTTGGCGAAAATGATTTTATCCAATGTTTGACTCAAGATATCATCAACATTAGAGTCTGTAAAACTCGGCGAGCAATGGAAATCATTGGTGAATTGCCAACCATGTTGGCGATTATGATGGAAACTGCCATTTGGACCTCCTTAAACCAGGGATTCTGTAAATTTTGGCGAAGAAACTAAACATTCGGCGCTCTGCCAAGTTAGTAGGCGAGCTTAACTAATGTTGCCGAGTGGGCAAAAACTATACGGTCTTTGCAAGCCAAAGGTTAAAAAGTTTCAACTTCATTCACTTTTCCTCACTTTTTCACCATTCCAAATTCACACCTGCACTCTAGTTTTTATATTTCTTGCATTTTTGGAATAATTTGTTTCATTGATTTATGCGCGAATTTGGAATGCATTGCCACCTAGCTTCTTAGTAGTATTTCAATCAATATAAACGGTTAGCTTCTTGATACCCATACTTATTTTGTCAGCATTGTACTCAAATGCACACTATATTATATTGTTAAAATCTATTGAACCTCCCTGATTGAATAGAACTAGTTAAGTGTCAACTCTTATTTGATAATCTTGCTTAAACTGTGAAATCTTGTTCTTAGATGTATCTAGTCGAGTTAATGTGTGATGGGTGGTATTAGAATGTTGTGGGTCTTGGTTAAATTTGTGCTATTTGTGCTTAAATTGTGTTTTCCAAGGTTGCAGGGCTGATTTTGAAAAGTGGGGCCAAAAGTAGGCACGATAGGTGATTCGGCAAGCTGGGACAAGCTCGTCGAACTACTCCACGGTTAGCCTAAGTACCCCATCTCGCCCTTACGATCATGCTTTATTTGTTGTGGCCGCTGTAACTTTTGGCGAGAAGCATGGGATCACCAAGTTTACTCGGTGACTCGCAGAATGACACTTTAATCGCCTTTTGTTTACTACCTCTTGTGCGTGAATGTGGCTATTCTTTTGCAAAATTTAAGTCTTGATTCCAGTCAATACTAATGACTTGAATAAAGCTTACAATCAAATGAACATGAATGCGCGGCTACGACGAGGCCAAATGAAGTTGCATAGACAATATGTGAACTCTTTGTATCTCATTGTGATTAGCCATTTATCGAATCAAATCTCTTGTGATGACCATTGCAAACTAGCAAAAGTGTAGAGTCTTGTTTGACTTTAGTGTCGATGCCTTGTGTGATGAGCTTACTTTTAACCATGCATGATAGATCCTAGAATTTTCCCCGTTGGTCTGGTTAACTAAGAGATGCTATCTCCTGAGATGATCTTAGACAACTTCTAAGAGTGTGAGCCAATTTGACATATACCTCTTTTGCTACCTACCTTGTGAGTGTGTGAACCTCTTTTGAAAGAAACTTGATGAAGCCATAACCATTCTTTATCTATTACCTATAATCCTCTTGAATTGCGGTTAGTTTAATAGCCAACTTAGGCTAAACACCTAAGTTGGGGGTGTAGTAAAAAGAAAGGGGGAAGTCAAGAAGTATAAGGAAAGTCTCCTCTCACCCATGGATTTAAGAAAAATGGAACCCCTTCATAAAAAATAAAAAATAACTAAAAAAAAAGTTGTGGAATAAAAGTACAAAGGAAATGGGGTTCCCAAACAATCCATAGAAAGTGAATAATAGGATGACATATGAGCACTAAAGAGAATGATGAAGAAAAGAGAAAGGAAGGGTTGGGAGCACCACATTTCATGATGATGAAAGTCACTGAGCCTAAATGACCATACCTTTGCACTTAGTCTCATTACAATCTTCGAAAAGACCTTTTTGATCTTGAATGAGCTGAAACAAATGTTGATCAGAAAATATGGGAAACCCTATGGGTGAAAGCATGCAATGTGTTCTTCCTTTTGAGAGTGAGCGTTGCATATGATTTCAAATCTTTAAACTGTGAACCGTGGTGTGATTATGGAATCAATATTTCTCTGAGGGAATTCGAACACTTCGATTGAGCTTGAACTTGCATTTGAAGCAAGTATTGTGAGCACAAGATTCTTTGATATTGGTGAGTTACAACATGAATATTTGAGTGCACATTTGATCATTGCATAAGTAAATTGAACCTTGTTGTGTGCATTCATGATTGAGTTTTGTGTAGCATTGTTTGAGACACCCTTTTTGAACAACTGAACTTGAGTTTGCTTGAGGACAAGCAAAAGTTTAAGTTGGGAGTGTTGATGAGTCCACAAATTATACTCATATAGGGTTATATTTTAATAGAAATTGTGTTCTCAAATGCTTATTTTATCGTAATATATAATGGAAACCCTGAAGTTTCAGGTATTTCGAGTTTGAAAGAATGCATGGACACCACTTTGCAAAAAGGAACGAAAAGGCAGAAAAGAGAGAAGAAAATGAAGGCATGAGGATCACTGAGTTCACTTGGCGATTCACCGAAGGGTCTCACTTTGCCTTTTGTTCCAGTGTGCTGAGCCCTGAAGGAAAGGATCAAGTCAAAAGAGAAAGGGAGCAGCCGACGCATCACCGAGAAGTTCCATGAAGTAGTACTGTGTCACCTAATGACCCAGAGCACGTCGATGCCAAAGGATGGTGCAAGACGGCGATGAACTACACCAAAGGGCGAATCACCGAGTTGATCGGTGATTTCGACTAATGTGGCCTAATGAACCACTACAACATAGATTTTTGAAAACTATAAATACTCGTTCAAAGCTATAGCTTAGTATCAGATTTTCAATATAGAACAGTTAGTATAATTTTAGTACTTTTTATATTTTCTCTGAGTTTGAGAAGGTTTTGGATACTTGAAGAAGACGAGTGTTTCATCTCTAAGGGTTTGGACTTGGGTCTCTTGGCTTCTTCATTCTTGGCTTGTAACACAACCTAAATTTTCATACCCACTTGAATGCAAGATCATTTAGGTGTAAATTTCTATCTCTTGATGTGTGGCTAAAAACCCCAATTCTTGGGGTGTGATTTAGTGAATATGGGTTAAGATTGTTGTTGGGTCTTGCTTGTTGATACATTAGATGTAGTTTAATGGTGATTTTGTCAAGTAGTTGTGGATGAATTTTAAAAACTGAAGTTGCAAATACATGTTTATTTATGTATTTTCAGCTTGCATGAGAGAGAGGTCGTGAAACCAAGACTATTAGATTGATGGCCTAAAGAGTGGATCCACATGAGGTTTAGCTCGAGAGAGTGAACCCTAGTCCCATATCCTAACACTCTGCTCGAGAGAGTGAGTGGGGTAAGGCATAGGTTGGTCTTCATGCGGCAAGTGGGTGTCCGAATAGAACCCATTTGAAATGGGGTAAGTTGCGAGAGAGAGAATTTATTACCACGTATAGCTTAGTCTAGTCACTAATACTCTATAAATTTTCTATTGAAACCTTGCGCCCAACAATTTAGATTAACCCATATTCCGGTCACATCCCAATAATCCCCTCTCTTTCATAGATTTCTTTGTCATTTCTATTGTTTTTGCTATACTTGTGACAAAACCCCCAAATCAATATTTTACAGTTTTGTGTCCCCCTTTAATTTTTGATGTTTTTAATCGTGAATGTCTTTATCTATGACTAGTTAGAGCTAACTTTTATTTTTTTTATTAATTCTCGAAAACACTCCCTTGGGACTCGACCCTAACCCTTGGTCGGGTTATTATACTATCACGATTCTAGACACTTGCATCGGAAGTTGTGTCATTGATTACGCAAACATCATGAGTCCTGATGTTTCAAGGATGGGTCTTATCTCTTTTTTGTAGTTCATTTCTTGTATTTCCTTTTCAAACTATGTTTTATGGGCTATGTCCCTTTTTGATTGGAATATTGTTATAGATGGGTATGTTGAGACATAGAATTTGGACTTCCACTTTTATTTTATAAAAGTTTTAGACTCCAAATTCATTTTTATTCTTATTTTTTATTGCTTATGTTATAATTTACTAAGTGGCTCGTATGGAGTCCTTCGGGGTTCTATACGCCATGTTACATCTAGGGGGGTACCCCTGTGTCGTGACAAACTTGGTATCAGAGCACAAGGTTTAGAATGATTCAAGGATGATGTCTCATACACCACGTCTAGTAGAGTTTTTGTTCATAAGTATGAATAGCGCCACATTTATGAATGAGAGGATACAAGATGTTTAGGAAATCTCACTTCTTCATTATTCTTAAGTCATTACTTAGAGTTTTACTCTATAAAGTCCCTCTCCTAGTCCTTCTCTTTTGTCTCCGAGATATGAATACTAGAAGACCAAATGCTAGAAGGATGGAAGAGGACAATGTGTATCAAGGATCTCCTCCCCAAGCTCCGATTGATCCTTTGTATATGTTGAATGTGGAGGTTAGGTCAACTTTTCAAATGTTGGCCAACACTTTGGTGGCTCAAGCCAATAGGGAAATTGTAGCTTCAGTGAATCCTAATATGAATTCGGCTGCTTCAACGGTTAGGGATTTTGCTCGAATGAACCCTCCCGAATTTCATATCTTTAAAGTGGAAGAGGATCCTTAAAGGTTCATCGATGAGGTTTATAAAGTGCTTGCTATTATGGAGGTATCTTCGAAAGAGAAGGCGGAGTTAGCCACCTACCAACTAAAAAATGTGGCTCAAGTGTTGTATGATCAAAGGAAGGGTGGAAGACCCGTAGGAGCAGGCCCGGTTGAATGGGAATTGTTCATATCGGTATTTGTTGATAAATTATTTCCCGGAGAGTTGAGGGAAGCTAAGGTGGAAGAGTTCATTAACCTTTGTCAAGGAAGTATAAGCGTGAAATAGTATGACTTAAATTTCACTTAATTATCCAAGTATGCTCCAACTATTGTGGCGGATTCGAGGGATAAAATGAGTAGGATTTTTACGGGCTTGTCCGACTTGGTATAAAAAGAATGTCGTACGGAAAGGCTCCATCATGACATGGATATCTCAAGGCTTATGGTGTATGCCCAACAAATTGAGAAATCAAAACTCGAGTAAATGAATAGGGAGGTGAAAGGAGCTAGAACCGGTGATGGGAACTTCTCCAATGCTATCTCTGATGGACAAGGTCGACCAAGGTTTAGACAATGGTTTTCCAAGTAAGGTTCCTCTAGTGCTTTCCCAAGGGTCAACAAGGATAGGGTGTCTAACCCTAAACCTCAAGGGGGCAATGGTGGTGGTTCTTATGTGGCTAGTCCTAATTGTGCAAAGTGTGGAAGAAAACATGATGGTAAGTGCCTAGTTGGACGGATGGGTGTTTTAGTTGTGGAAAGAGTGGAAACAAGATTAGAGATTGTCTGATACTCACGGTTCAGGGAAGGGAAGATAAACAAGATCCTCCAAGCAGTTTAAACTCTAATCCCCCAAAGCAAAACCGCTTTTATTCTCTTCAATCCTGGGTGCACAAGAGAGCTCCCAAGATGTGGTGATTGGTATGTTAAAAGTTATTCTTATTGATGTTTATGCCTTGTTAGATCTCGGTGCTACCTTATCCTTTGTTACACCATATGTGGCCATAAAGTTTGATATGATCCCTGAAGTATTAGTAGAACCTTTTTTGGTATCTACTGCGGTTGGTGACTTGGTGGTGGCTGAGAGAGTCTATAGGAGATATCCCATTTCCTTATCCCATATAGTTACTTTGGAGTACTTGGTAGAGTTAGACATATTATACTTTGATGTGATTTTGGGTATGGATTGGTTGCATGCATGTTATGCCTCTATCGATTATAGGACTTGGGTGGTAAGATTCCAATTTATAAATGAGCCTATCTTAGAGTGGAAGGGGGGAAATTCTACGCCTAGAGGCCAATTTGTGTCTTGTGTTAAAGCTAAGAAGATGATCTCTAAAGGGAGTATTTACCATCTTTTTATGGTGAGGGATGTTGAATTTCAGAGCCCTTCTATAGAGTAGGTTCCGTTAGTGAATGAGTTCCCAGAAGGTTTCCCCGATGATTTACCCAATATTCCTCCTGAGTGGGAAATAAATATTGGTATTAACCTTTTACTAGATACGTAATCTATCTCTATTCCTCCTTTTAGAATGTCTCCGACTAAGTTGAAGGAGTTGAAAGACCAACTAAAGGATTTGCTAGAGAAGGTTTCATCTGACCGAGTATCTCTACATGGGTTGCTTCAATGTTGTTTGTTAGAAGGAAAGATGGGTCTCTTAGAATAAGCATCGATTATTGTCAATTGAATAAAGTGACCATTAAGAACCAGCATCCGCTTCCGAGAATTGATGACTAGTTTGTCCAACTTCAATGGGCTAGCTATTTCTCTAAGATTGATCTTCGTTCGTGTTATCTCCAATTGAGGGTGAGAGGGTATTATATTCCAAAGACGGCCTTTAGAATCCGGCATGGTCACTCTGAGTTTGTGGCATGATGAATAGAGTGTTTAGGCAATACCTAGACATGTTTGTGATTGTGTTTATCGATGATATCTTGATCTATTCAAGGTGTGAGAATAAAAATGTGGGCTATTTGAGAATTGTGTTGCAAGTTCTTAAGCTTTGTAGCTTTCTTTTGTCATACTCTGTCAACCAAGGGTATTGAGGTAGATCCTAACATGACAAATGTGGTCGAAAGTTTGCCTAGGCCTATAACTCCTTTCGACATTAGAAGCTTTTTTGGTTTGGCCGATTAATATAGGAGGTTTATAAAAGGGTTTTCCTCCATTGCTTCTCCATTTATGGCTTTGATTCAAAATAAGGCAACGTTTGTGTGGTCGAAACCTTGTGAGAAAAGTTTCTAAGAGTTGAAAAATAGACTTACTTTCACTCCGGTGTTGACCTTACCAGAGTACGTGTCACGACCCAAGCCTAGGGCCTAGACGTGACATGGCGAATGAGGAACCCGAAGGAACCCCAAACAAGCCTCTCAAACTTGTCATCACACTTCATCGGTCGCAGAAGTACATTCAACATTAAATAACGGGAATTAGGGACTAAGGGCAAACCATTTCAAAATAACATCATAGAATATGAGTCAAGCTCATTTACAAAATACTTGTCCAACGCACACCTCTACATACATAGATAGGACAGGGGCCATGACATACTACCGGCTCCCCTCATAGTCAAAATACAATTGGAAGCTAAAGTCTCAAAACATAGGAGTAGGAAACATAACATAGCCCTCGAATCATTGAAGACTCACCAACAAACTCGGATAAGCACCGTACTAGCCACGTGGATGGACAGAAGGATCAAGAGTAGCTCCGGTCCCTACATGGTGACATCATGTAGGCAAAATATGCATTAGTACTTTGGAATGTACTAAGTATGCGGGGTGCAATACAACAATAGACAAGGACACAATCGAAATGCAAGAAATAATTCCATAGGCATAATGAATAACAATATGAGGATGCATGATCAAAGTGACATCAAAACATGTTTAAGTAGGTCCATACTAATAGAAGATATCATATGTGTGTGCATAATCCAACTAATCTATAACCCCAACTTAGGATGGGGGATGCCGTTCACACCCGGACACCCTGGTGGCAAGGTATATATCCCTCACATGGTTGATGTTGGTCACACCCCAAGCATCCTAGGTGGTGAGATATAAACCCCTCACATGGTTGATGTTGGTCACACCCCAAGCATCCTAGGTGGTGAGGTATAAACCCCTCACATGGTTATCCGGTTCTTTTCCCCCGGACCGAGCATGGTCATGCAACACTTTATATAGGAAATTTACATTAGGCTCTAATGCAATCTCATGTATGGAAAGAACATATTCACAAGCTTAGTATGTCATCAACACATCTCTGGAATGCCATACATCTCATAACTCAAGCCTTAAAGCATCAATTCATCAATTCTCCATAATTAGACATTTTGTCAAACACCTTGAAGGCATGTAATGGGGTCAAAAAGCATGGAAAATAGGGTAGTAATTATGCAACAAAACCAGTGAACAACCTGCAACAACGCCTTTTAATACCCATAAGACCACATGAACAATCTCCACATCAATTCCAAGTTTAAATTCAAGTTCTAGAGTCACAACATGCTCAAAACAACCACTTTTCATGCTAGAATTTACTGTGCAGGAAATTTATACAAGGAACAAGACTAATTTATGAATCTCAACTTAAACCATGAATTAGTGAGTAGAATAGAGTCTAGGCACTATGGGTGGAAGGACCCATGAGTTCAACACCACATACCTTGAGTTTTTATGAAGGTCTTGAGAGTGTCTTCAATGGAAGCTTGGAACTTGGAGCAAGAATCTCTTCAATCTTGAGGAAGGTTTTGGATTAGGGTTCTTTAGAGAAAATGTGTCTAAGTATGGGAGAGGTATTTTGGGAAATTTTCTTAGAGATGGGAATTGAATTAATGCTACATAGGAAATAAAATATGTCCTTGGAGAGAAAAAAAACGGGTCCAACACTTAGAAAAAAAAATGAGGCTTATGAACAGTAAATTCGCTCTCTGGAAATTGCATTTCCTGCACGGATGGATTTTACGAAAATGGGCATAACTTCTTCGTCCGAACTCCGAATGAGGTGAAACGAAGTACGTTGGGTAGCTAAATCAATGGGCTTTCTATGTATATGTTATGGGCCTCCCAATTAATTGTGTTCTAGGAGATATGACCCTCCAAAGTAGACCCTCGAAAAAGGCTTCACTTGGAAATTTTGGATTTTGATACGGTTGCTCTAAAATTTGGGTTAGACCCATTTCTCACTCAATTTAACCCCCTAAACAAGAATATGAAGTCGGATTTTCGAAAAAATGAAACAGATTTTTAGATATAGCTAAAACAAGTTTCCGGTAAGTTTCGAAGCATATTTTTAGGAACATTTTAGGTCGTTTTGGTACAGATGGTTTTGTAGTGTATTGTGATACCTCTAGAGTTGCGTTGGGATCTATGCTTATGCAAACTGTTAAGGTGATTGCCTATGCTTCAAAGAAACTTAAAGTCCATGAGAAGAATGATCCTACACATGACCTTGAGTTATTGGCAGTTGTTTTTGCGATAACATTATGGAGGCATTATTTGTATGGGGTCCATGTTGATTTTTTCACTGATCACAAGAGTCTGCAATATGTGTTTAGTCAAAACGAATTGAATCTTAATCAATGAAGGTGGTTATAATTATTGAAGGATTATGACATGAGTGTCCTTTATCACCTCCGGTAAAGCTAATGAGGTAGCGAATTCCCTCGGTAGTTTGTCTATGGGTAGACTGCTTGAGGGAGAAAATTTTAGAAGAAGCCCATAGTTCAGTGTTCTATTCACCTGGGAGCCACCAAGATGTATAGTGACCTACGGGAACTCTATTGGTGGAATGGGGTGAGAAAGGACATCACAGAATTTGTGGCCAAATGTCCTAATTGTAGACAAGTAAATGTTGAGCACCAAAGGCCGGGAGGCTTGTCAAAACATATTGCTATTCCTACTTGGAAGTGGGAAGAAGTAAACATGGATTTTATTGTAGGCTTGCCATGTATTTGTTGGTAACATGATTTGATATGGGTAATAGTGGACCTGATGACCTAGTCTGCTCATTTTATTCCCGTCAAGGTGTCCTACTCGACAGAAGAGTATGCTAGGTTGTATGTGTGGGAGATAGTAATGATGTATGCAATACCCTTCTCTGTAATTTCGGATCGAGGTACCCAATTTATTTCTTAGTTTTGGAAGTCTTCCCAAAAGGTGCTAGGTACCAAGGTGAAGCTTAACACAACTTTTCACTCCCAAATGGATGGTCAAGCGAAACACACCATTCAGACTTTAGAGGACATGTCAAGGGCATGTGTGATAGATTTTAAGGAAAATTAGGATTACAAAATGTCCTTATTTTAGTTTGGTTGTAGTAACAGTTATCATTCGAGTATCGACATGGCACCCTTTGAGGCTCTCTATTGTAGGAGATGTAGGTCTCCTATAGGATTCTTTGAAGTAGGGGAAATTGCTATCCTAGGCTCGGAATGGGTGCATGAGGCCATTGAGAAGATTCGGGTTATTAGAGGAAGGTTAAGAATGACCTAAAGTCGGCAAAAGTCGTTTGCCGATGTTGATGCACTGGCAGTGGTAATGAAGAATTTTGACGGTGATGGTATTGAAAACTATGATGAATTAGTTCTCGTACTTGATAGGTTCAAATTTCGTTCCAAACCAAAAATATTAGAGTTAGGTATGAAGAATTGCGACTCTCCACCTGCAAAACCATCTGTGGAAGAGGCTTCAAAATTAGAGCTGAAGGCTCTATCAACTCATTTGAGGTATGTTTTATTGGGGAAAGCTGGCACTTTATCCATAATCATTGCTGCTGATTTGAGTGGGGAACAAGTTCAAGCATTTGTTCTATGTTGAGGAGGTTCAAGAGACCTATTAGACGGACTATTGCAGATATTATTAGGATTCCTCTTGGCATTTGTTCTAAAAAAATCCAACTCATACCGGACAGCAAGCCAAGTATTGAGCACCAAAGTAAACTTAATCCATCTATGCAAGAGGTAGTGAAAAAGGATATTATTAAATGGTTGGTTGCTAGAGTCATACACCACATTGCAAATAGTAGATAGGCCTGTCCTTTTTAGTGCGTACCTAAGAAAAGTAGGATTAATGTGGTTCCAAATGCGAAAAATGAGCTGGTTCCAATGATGCCAGTTACTGGATGGAGAGTATGCATGAACTACCCCAAGCTAAATGCCTGGACGAAAAAAGACCACTTCATAATGTCGTTCATGGACCATATTCTGGATAGTCTTACTAGTAAGGGTTGGTATTGTTTTGTATTTGGGTATTCGGGCTACAATCAAATCTTTATAGCTCCGAAAGATCAAGAGAAAACCACCTTCACTTATCCATATGGGACTTTTGCCTTCAAAAGGATGACATTTAGGTTGTGTAATGCTCCAACGAATTTCCAGAGGTGTATGATGTTGATATTTTTAGATACGGTGGAGGGAACGATTGTGGTATTTATGGATAACTTCTTTGTGGTAGGTGACTCATTTGATGGTTGGTTGAAGCATCTGGCTGAGGTACTAAAACAATGTGAGGAGTGCACTATTGTACTCTATTGGGAAAAGTTCCACTTCATGGTGAAAGAGGGGATATTTCTAGGTCATTGGATTTCATAAAAAGGTATTGATGTTGATAGAGCCAAAGTTGAGGTAATAGAATAGCTTCCGCCACCTATCTGTGTAAAAGGTGTTCAGAGTTTTCTTGGGCATGTAGGTTTCTACCGGAAGTTCATAAAAGATTTCTCAAAAATTGCACACCCATTGTGCAAGCTACCCAAAATGTAGTGTAGGTTTGATTCTTATGATGCTCATGTGAGAGCATTTGGAGTGTTGAAAGGAAGGTTTGCATCAGCACCTATCATTATTTCACTGAATTTGGGGCATCCTTTTGAAGTGATGTGTGATGAGAGTGGGGTAGCGCTTGGTGTGGTATTGGGATCGAGGCGAGAGAAGATTCTTCATCCAATTTACTATACCAACAAAGCTCTGAATGTGACTCGAAAGAACTATATTGTGACTGAACAAGAACTCGTTATTGTGGTTTTCACATTTGAGAAATTTTGATCTTACTTGCTTGGTACTAAGGTGATAGTGCATACTGACCATTCTAGATTGTTGTATCTAATGGCTAAAAAGATGCAAAACCTAGGTTGATTAGATAGGTTTGGTTGCTGCAGGAGTTCAATTTTGAGGTAAAGGATAGAAAGGGAACAAAAAATTAGGTTGTCGATAATTTCTCCAGATTAGAGGAGGCAGTTATGCTCAAGTTAGGAGATGGGGCTGAGATTAATGATTCATTCCCAGTTAAACAAGTATTGGCTACTTTTTATGATCTTATCCCTTGGTTTGCAGATTTTTCTATCTACTTTCCAAGCGATTTGGTGCCATCGGATTTGTCATTTCACCAAAATAAAAAGTTTATGCCCGATGTGAAGAAGTTATTTGGGATGAGCCTTATTTGTTTTGTATTTGGACTGATGGGATTATTCGTCGTTGTGTGCTCGAGGTTGAGATGATGAGTATATTAAATGTGTGTCATTCATCACTTGTGTGGGCACCATAGTGGTATCCAAACTGCTCACAAAATTTTGTAGTCTGGTATTACCGGCCTATCATCTACCAAGATGCTCATGAGTTCGCCAAGTCTTGAGAACGTTGTCAAAGAGAAAGATGAATCTCAAAGAAGCAAGAGCTACCTATGAATATGATACTGGTGATTGAGTTATTTGATATCTAAGGCCTTGACTTCATGGGTCCATTTGTAAGTTCGAATGGGATGAAGTATATTGTTGTTGCGGTTGACTACATATAAAATGGGTGAAAGCAATTGTGCTTTCAAACAATGAGGGAAAGAGTGTCACCGCATTCCTTTAAAAGAGTATCTTCTCAAGATTTTGTACACCTAGGGGAATCATAAGTGATGGAGGTTCTCACTTCTGTAACAAATTTTTCAAAGTGTTGCTAGAAAATATGGTGTTCATCATAATGTAGCTACTCCTTATTATCTGCAGTGTAGTGGGCAAGTTGAGGTGTCAAACAAAGAGATAAAGAAAATCCTTTTAAAAACTGTTAACACCAACATAACTAATTGGTGAAGAAGGCTTGATAATGCTCTATGGGCCTATCGCACTGCATTCAAGACTCACATAGGTATGTCCCCCTACCAACTTGTATATGTGAAGTCATACAATTTGCATGTAGAGCTAGAGCATAAAGCAATGTGGGTACTATGGAAGTTGAATTTGGATTGGGGCACCGCATCGAGTCAAAGGCTAATGGATATGAATGAGCTTGATGAGTTTCATCTAAAATCATATGAAAGTTCAGCCCTGTTAAATAAAAGATGAAATAGTACCATGATAAAATGATTGAAACGCGTGAATTTATTGTTGGTGATCTAGTGCTCTTATTCAACGCAAGGTTGAGGTAGTTTCCTGGTAGGCTCAAGTCCAAGTGAACCGGGCCATTCAGAGTGACACAATTATTTCCACATAGAGCGGTTGAGCTCGAGAAAATGGAATGGACGAGGTTCAACGTGAACGGACAGAGGATAAAGGTCTACTTGGGGAAATCTGAGAGTCTACAGGAAGTGATAGAGGCTTACGACCTTGATGGAGTCTGAGTAATAAAGGTGTTTGTGTCGTGCCGTGATGTTAAATCAAGCGGTGCTTAGGAGGTAACCCAATATATACAATCTAGTCAACAATAGGAGTTTTTCTTTATATATGAGTTTTCTTCTTTATTTTTGATTTTGTAGATCTTTAGATAGGTGTTATTTTTCCATTTAGTGTTCACTAGATATAAGTAGGGACCGTGTCTAAAAAGTGTCCAGAAAATGTAAAAATAAAGTTCTAATGGTTGCCATGTGTGCGAGGACGAAGAGCCAATATCTGCAGAAAAGGTTGTGCAGCTATCTACAGACCCCATTGCAGGTCCATTTGTCAATCCACGGATCGTGGATGGCGTCCGTAGATCCCAAGTAAGTTTCTCATTTTCCTAATGTGAAGGTAACCTATGGACCCAATCGATGGACCGTAGGTCGACCCACGAACCATTGACATGGGGGCACATTTGTCCAAACTAGGGTTTCTGCCTAACCTGACCCGTACCTCTCTATAATAAAACCTTTCATTTCAGAAAACATTTCCCACTTTCATATTTTTCCCCAACCATTTTTAACCCTCCAAATATCGATAATCATCCATTAATAACCCCCATATAACACCCTTAACTGATACAAATCAATTCCCCATATCCCATATCACCCTTCTCTTTGAGATTGCTTCTATATTTGCTTTCCATCAAAGTTCTCATGTTACTGGTTCAGTGTCACTGTTGTTCTAGGAACTTTTGCAATGATCACACACTCACCATTATAGATTACTTGTAAGGTAAGTAATTTTCTACCAAACTTTGATAAATTCATTATTTCATAGTGAAATCCCAATGATGAACATGACCTTAGGTTGTTGAATTACTTGTTAAAATGTGGAAATTGTAAGTTAAAAACACCCTTGGAATGATGGTATGTGAGTGTGTAGTTAATTAAAATCAACTAAATGGAGTTATAGGTGTAATTGGAAGTTTTGACTTAGTGTTCGTAGTTTCAGTGTGGTAAAAGATTTAAATTATGTGTAATCAATACCTTAAGGATGATGAACTACCATATATGTCACGACCAAGAGGTACCCCCTAGACGTAACACGGCGTACATAACCCCGAAGGGGTCTGTCATGACCAAAGAGCACCCCCTAGATATAACACGGCGTGCTCGACCCCGGAGGGGTCTAATACAAGCCTCGTAGCTCATTCATTGAATAGATAATAGAAATAGTACGGAATTAAAACTTTTTATTTAATACCTTAAGATTCAAAACATTCAAATACTCATAGAAATCTTTCAAAAGATACAACGGAAGTCTAAGTCTCACATGTCCATCTTAGACACAATCTCAAAACATAAGTAGGGACACGTCCCTTTACATTCGTAAACCTACTAAATGTCTATTACATGAAAAAGGAAAGATACTTTAAAAAGGCACTTGTCCTCGATCTATAAGGATGTACCACTCTAGCCTTGGAGAAAAAGCAATCCAAACACTTCAATCTATCTAGAAGCAATCACTTGCCGAAACCTACACTTGTAGTAAAAATATGAGAAATATGGGTTAGCACACAGATATGTACTAAGTATGATGACCATTTACATGCTTTAAAAATGGACATTTGGTTGGAAACCATGCATCATGCCACTTTTTAGAAATACCATGTACAATAGCATTAGAGACATACAATGCAAGTATAACCATCATACAACTCATAACTTCACATTTAGATAATATCATCATGTAAACCATTACCTTAACCTTGGACCTTCACCTTAAGTAACCCTCACGCTATACCTTGTGCATTGCAGGGATGGCGTCCCATACCACCATCCACACCAAGGCACCTCATTAAGATCACCAAAGGTGAACTTACCATTCCTTCCTTTTCACCTTTACACCATATCCATACATAAGAGACATAACATTTCATAAGGCATGACAATGGAAAATAACTCATATGTAAAGACCCTACAAATGAATTAGTGAACCTAGAGCCTAACGTGTGTGCGTTTGTGTTTTTCATGAGGTTTGGTGTTGTTTCATGTTGTCCCGAGCTTTGGTTGAGAGGTTTAGGGGTCCAACGTCAAGGTATGACTACCTATGGACCAACCTAGGGGTGCTTGAGGAGGACCCTAAGTTTAACCCCTCAAGACCCCTTGAAACATGAAAGTTGGCCAATGTGGGGTGACCTACGGAAGAGGTCCACACACCGTGGATGGCCTTCGTAGATCAAGGGGCCTTAAAATAAGCCACAACTACCATCGATGGATGACTAGTACGGTCCATCAACCAATTCACGGTTTGTGGATGGGGGTCCATTAATGGGGGCATGCGTTTGTTGTCAAGTTGCAGCCTAGCTACGAGTGAATTTGTAAATTTCAAGTGTTTTAAGGTATTTTAAGAGTATTGAAACATTAAAACACTCATTTAGATTTCACCCCAAAATCAAAACTTTTTCCTCTTAAAAAGTTCTCTCAAGAAACTACATTGGAGATCAAGGTCAAGATAAACCTAGGGTTGGCGATTTCAAGGTGTTTCTTCTTCAATTCTCATGAGGGTTAATATAATAAGGAATGGAGATCCTTAATCTAGGGTTAACTTTCACCTTGTAACCAATTTCAAAGAAGCTTCAAAGTTTTCAAGTTCATGAAAAACCCTAGGTTTTACTCAATCTCATGGGTTCTTGCATCAAATGTTTTCAAATGATAAATTATGATTGCATTTATGTTTAATTGATGATTTCACTCTATTAACCCATGATTTATCTCAATTCCTCAATGGTGACTTATGAAGTGGGTTTGTTGATTATGAGTGAATGATGGTGGATTTATGCTTAGATTGATTTGGATTATTGAATTGTATAAGAATCTCTACCTAATTAGGTGAATTATTGGTGAATTGTGGATTTCTGATCATAGCCTTGAAAGGGAAAGTTTGACCTAATTACTTGTTGAAGTAGAAATGTCTTAGAGATGTTGATCCACTTGAAAGGTGGAGGTGTTTAATGACATTGTACATTGTGATCGTGGCCTTGAAGGCATAGTTTGATGAATTGAAGTGTTATCATGATATTGTATAATATGATGGATTTACATGTGACTTTAATGATGGAATGATGATCTTGTATAGAATGCAATTATGTTGTTGATTGATAGTATATTATCTCTTAACACTAATGAATGAATATGATGGAATGTGAAGTGTTCTATAATGATGAATGTGATATATTGAATTGGTAGGCTAATGCGTCCTTTTCTTGTATTGATGAATGTGATCATGAATGAAGTATCTTGACTTGGTAGGCATAGGCATCATTCTCTTGAATGATGAATGTATCTTGAGTTAAGTGTCTAAATGAACATAATTGGTAGATCTAATGTAGGTATCCTCTTTGTGAATGAATGAATGAATGTCTAGAATTGGTAGACCTAATATTGGTAGCCTTTCTATAAATGTCTAATGAAGTATTCTAGGATAAACCTTGGATTGGTAGACTTAATGTAAGTGGCTTTACATGAGGAATCTAGGTGCTAATGTGAATGTAACACCTTGGACCGGCAAACTTAATGGTGGTGGCCTTTCCTTGTGTGTGTGTTAAACCTTGAAGTAGTAGATCTAATGGTTGTTGCCTCCTTCTTCTATGAAATGATGAACTGGGAGATGGAAGACCTAATGGTTGTGGCTTTCTCTAGGAAAATCAAGAGCTATTTGATATACCATGAGTTTACGGTATTTCTAATACATTTCACTTATAAGTTGTGTTTGTTTAGGGCCTTTTTGTATTGGTTTTTATGTGTGTTATATCATATTTTACATGAACGATGTTCAGGCGTGGAAGGATAGAGACAGCCGAAAGAAATGCAAAAAAGGGCATTCACGGAGGTAATCTACGGATCGTAGGTCCATTGACGGTCTGAAGGTTATCATCGTAGATCAGTGGACAAGTGATGGAAAATAAATCACGAAAATCTGACCAAGTGTGGAACCACGATGGCCATTGACGGTCTGTAGATTGAACTACGGACCGTGCTGTTGATCCGTAGATTAATACTGCGAGGATTCTAGTACCTGATTTTTGAAGATTCTAAGTGTGGAGCTACGGAGGGGATTGATGGACAGTAGATTAATCTACGGTCCGTACTGCAAGTCCGTCATTTGCTTCAGAGAAGCTGATTTTTGGAAGCTGAAATATTTTCTAAGTCCTAGCTGATGGAAGGGACTTATAGACCATAGATCCATTGACGGTCCGTAAGTCAGTCTTGTGGAATGAAGACGCGTGCCTGAACAAATTTTCCTTAATTTGTTTCCCTTTTAATTTAGGATTTGTTTTCTATAAATAGGGCATGCAAACCTCGAATTTGGGGAGTTAGATATTATTATTCTAGTTTTACTTTGTGACTTGGGAGATTAATTTGAAAACCTAGCAATTATTGATTTCCTAAGTTTGTTTTAAAGATTTTGGCTTTGCAATTCAAGTTGAATTTTTGTGTTTATTATTCTCTTTACATAATTCATGATTTTTTCATCTAAAACTATGAGTTATGTTCTTGCTAATATGGATAACTAAATCCACAACTAGGGTTGTAGGAACCATGAGAAATTAACAAAGTATGAATAGTAAATAAGCAATTCTTGAATAGTGTTTTGAATGCATTGATAATTCTTTCATTTAGAAGTCTTTTTAACGATGGCAAACGTTAGAACTTGCCTCGTTACTACTTGCTGGACCAAGGAGGTTATTAACGAGAAAAGAATTATCAACATAGATTTAGTGTGATACTATCTAATAGTCAAGTGTCGATTGGTGAGAAGTACTAACTAAGCCAAGCATCGATTATGATGGCTAATATGAGGTACATGTAAGGATTAGTAAATTATACACATGTAGCCGGACCAAGGTGCGAGGTGAAATTCTCTAGATACCGGACTAAGGATTTAGAGATACATAACTTATCACTTTGAATGTGATATACTAGGAAATGATTGTTATTACTAGGATTACTGTGTTATGAGCTTGTAGGAAACACTTATACCCTAGTTAAATCTATCATCTTGATAACAACCAAAATTGACTTTTATTCACTGATTACTTACTAAATTCTTACAATTTGTTTCACAAAACCCCCCTTTTTATTACTTGTTTTTGGATGTAATTTGACTAATTGAATATAATTGTTGGTTAAAGTAAAGTCTAAACCATTTTCCTTGTGGAATCGACCTCAACCTACAAGTTGGGTTCTTTACTTGATAACGATCGCTTATGCTTCTTTAGGGAAGTGTAATTTGAGCGTATCAAATTTTGGAGCCGCTGCCGAAGAGATTGGCTTTTAGATTTATTTTAACTATATTATTGAATGTTAGTCAAATATTTCCTAATTTTACCTTTTCTTTTTGTTTTTGTCTCTCTCAGGTTCTGACTCTAGTGTATGCCAAGTACACGGAGCCAGGGTGAACAACTTACTTCTTACGATCCAGAGTTGAACCGCACTTTGCGAAGAATGAAAAATCCCAGAGATCCAATTGATCCTATCGAAGGAAATCTAGATGATGCAGTTGAGTTACAACAACAGAGGGTAGTTGGTGGGGACAACCAGGTTCCAACTGAAAATCGATTGGGAGATGCGTTGAGGGTGCAAGATTCACTAGGCCCACGACAACATGACAACTATCGAGGCAACATCAATATAGCAGACTCTGATGGACCTATTGTCCTACCCTCTCTACCTCCAGGGCATACATTTTTGGTGACTAGTAGCTTGATGTAGATGCTTACGGCAAAAGGCTTATTCTCAGAATCGCCATCGGAGGATCCACATGCTCACTTAGCCAAGCTAAGGGTGGTTTGCAAAAGTTGTGTAAGTAGACCAGACTTGGATATGGATGTCATTGGATTACGAGTGTTCCCTCTGTCAGTGACAGGCGATGCTGCAGTATGGTTCACTGAGCTTCCTTATAACTCAATATTTACATGGGACCAACTGGTGGAGGTGTTCCGAGTGAAGTACTATCCAGTGTCCAAGAAGCTCAATCACAAAGATAGGGCCAACAATTTTGTAGCATTACCTGGAGAGTCAGTGAGTCGCTATTGGGACAGATTCACTGCATTCGTAAGAGGTGTTCCAAATCACCGTATTGATGATGAGTCGCTGAAGGAATATTTCTATCGAGGACAGGATGATAACAATAAAGTAGTACTTGATACTATTGCTGGAGGTTCGTATGGTGATTGCACTATGCATAGATTGCTGAAAAATTGGAGAGGATCTCTCACAACAATAAAGCAGGGAGCACTAGAAGGTCAGATACTAGGAGAAACACATGTACTGTTCAAAATACAAATATCAATTCTGCAGATGATGTTCGTGAGGAGATGGCCCAGATGAGGATCAAGTTGGGGTTGGTATTGAAGCATATGAGTGGATAAGCACAAAAGGTAAATGCGATGAACTACTTAACTAGAACTCCACCACCAATTGAAGAGTGTTACTATGAAAAGAATGCTTATGCTGTGAATGATGAGCCGGGGGGTTTTCGACCAAATGCCCAAGGATCCAACACGGAAAATTGGCGCCAAGGTCAAGGGAACCAAGGTCAAAACTATGGAAATTACAACCGACAGGGTCTCTATGTCCGGGATGGGAACTTCAATTGCAATAACAACTACAACAAGAAGAACTATGGCAACAAAAATGATCGGGTTTGACCTTATGTTCCACCTAAAAATTGGGAATCTGGTGCTACGGAAGCTGTAGGCAATATGGCGCGTATTGAAGATATGATGCAGCAGATGATGAGAAGGTTAGATGCAACTGATAAGAATTTGAAGGAGATGAGAAACAACTTGTCTGGTATTGGTCAAAAGATTGATGCCCATGCAGTGTCAATAAAGCATGTAGAGCAGAAGATGCCTCAGTTGTGTACTACAGTGAACCCACGTCAACCTGGCACTCTTCCTAGCAACACCATCTAGAATCCAAAGAATGATGGTCATTGTATGGCAATTACTACTCGAGGGGGTAAGCAAACCATAGATCCACCTATGTCGTCTGTGGTGGATGCTGAGATTAGAAAAGAAGATGATGTGGTGGAGGTTAGAAAATTGTCTGAGACTGCAACAGATCAAGAAGCAGAGATATCTCAGAAAGTGGTCTGCATACGTAGACCTCCACTACCTTTTTCACAGAGGTTAGTGAAGAAGACTGAAGATGGTAAATATCGCAGGTTTATTGCTATGTTGAAAATGCTTTCTATCAATGTTCCTTTGATAGAAGCCTTGGATCAAATGCCTGGGTATGCAAAGTTTATGAAAGATATGGTGACAAAGAAAAGGTTTATGAGTTTTGAAGATGATGATACATTGCAACATTGTAGCGCTATTGCTACAAGATCTCTAGTGCAGAAGAAGGAAGACCCTAGTGCTTTCACGATCCCATGTACTATAGGGTTGTTACACTTTGCTAAGGCATTGTGTGATCTTGGTGCTAGCATCAACCTCATGCCCTTGTTTATTTACAAGAAATTGGGTCTAGTGGACCCAAAGCCCATTGCAATGCGAGTACTAATGGCCGATCAAACTGTGTAGAGGCCCATTGGTGTACTCCATGATGTGCTAGTGAAAGTGGAGTCTTTCATTTTTCCAAAGTAGGGTCTAAGGGAACCAAAGCCCACTGCAATGCGATTACTAATGACCGATCGAACTGTGAAGAGGCCCATTGGTGTACTCCATCATGTGCTATTGAAAGTGGAGTCTTTCATATTTCAGGCAGATTTTGTGATTCTTGACTATGAGGTTGATTTTGAGGTTTCCATCATTCTTGGGAGACCATTTCTTGCCACAGGGCGTGCGTTGGTTGATATGGAAAAGGGACAGATGAAGTTCAGACTAAACAATGAAGAAGCAACTTTCAATATTTGTAGGTCCATGAAGCAGAATGGTGAGCTCCAAATAGTATCTGCTATAACCTACAGAGTGAAGAGTGGGACAAAAGTGCAAATTGAAGAGCGACTAGGTGTTGAGGCACTAGCAGCAGTTATGATGAATTTCGATAGTGATGGTATTGAAGAGTATAATGAGTTGGTAGCCGCACTTGATAGGTGTGAATATCTGTCCAAACCAAAGAAGTATGAGTTAGACATGAAGAATCGCAAGTCCCCACCGGCAAGACCATCTATTATGGAGGCATCGAAATTGGAGCTTAAAGCTCTACTACCGAATTTGAGGTATGCATACTTGGACATAGAGAATACTTTGTCGGTCATCATTGCGGCAGACTTGAATGTGAGACAAGTAGAGTGCTTGGTGACTGTGTTAAAGAGGTTCAAGTGAGCTATTGGGTGGACTATTGCAGATATTATTGGGATTCCTCCCTGTATTGGCTCTCACAAAATCCAACTCATACTAGACCATAAGCCTAGTATCGAGCACCAGAGAAGATTAAATCCACCTATGCAAGAGGTAGTTAAAAAAGAGATCATCAAGTGGCTGGATGCGAGAGCTGTTTATCCCATTGCAGATAGTAGGTGGTATTATTGTGGTTCCAAATGAAATAAATGAGCTTGTTCCAATGAGGCCCGTTACTGGATGGAGAGTTTGTATGGATTACCAAAAGTTGAATGCATGGACAGAAAAGGCCCACTTTCCTATGCCATTCATGGAACTAATGTTGGATAGACTTGCAGGAAAGGGTTGGTATTGTTTTCTTGATAGGTATTCAGGCTACAATCAAATTTCTATAGCTCCAGAAAACCAAGAGAAAACCACCTTCACTTGCCCATGTGGGACTTTTGCTTTCAAATGGATGTCATTCGGGTTGTGCAATGCTCCAGCAACCTTCCAGCGCTGTATGATGTCGATATTTTTTGATATGGTGGAGGACACTATTGAAGTGTTCTTGGATGATTTTTCAGTTGTAGGTGATTCTTTTGATCGTTGTCTAGATCATTTGGCTGAGGTGCTTAAAAGGTGTGAAGACTGCAACTTAGTGCTGAATGGGAGAAGTGTCATTTCATGGTTAAAGAAGGTATAGTGTTGGGTCATCGAATGTCAGAGAAAGGTATTGAGGTTGATAGAGCTAAAGTTGAGGTAATACAAAAGCTTCCACCACCCATTTTTGTAAAAGGTGTTAGAAGTTTTCTTGGGCATACAGGTTTTTATAGGAGATTCATCAAAATTTCTCCAAAATTGCTCATCCGTTGTGCAAACTTCTCGAGAAAGAGCGTAAGTTCTATTTTGATGATGCTTGTCTTAGAGCATTTGGAGAGTTGAAGGAGAAGTTGGTTACTGCACCGATCTTTGTTTCACCGAATTGGGGACAATCGTTTGAGGTAATGTGCGATGCGAGTGGAGTGGCGCTTGGTGTAGTATTGGGACAAAGGCGAGAGAAAATTCTTCACCCTATTTACTATGCTATCAAAGCTTTAAATGTGGCCCAGAAGAATTATACTATGATCAAACAAGAACTTCTTGCGGTGATTTTTGCATTCGAGAAATTTCAATCCTACTTGCTTGGTACTAAGGTTACAGTGCATACTAACCATTCTGTATTGAGGTATTTGATGGAGAAAAAGGATGAAAAACCAAGATTGATTAGATGGGTATTGTTGCTGCAAGAGTTTGATTTTGTAGTAAAAGATAGAAAGGGGACTGAAAATCAAGTTACCGATCACTTGTCCAGATTAGAGGAAGACGCTATGCTAAAGCTTGGAGATAGGGCTGAAATTAATGATGCTTTTCTAGATTAACAAGTATTGGCTGCTTCTCATGATTTGATACCTTCGTTTGCAGACTTTGTTAATTATTTGGCAAGCAATATTGTCCCCCCCGATTTATCTTTTCACCAAAGGAAAAAATTTATGAATGATGTGAAGAAATTCTTTTGGGATGAACCTTATTTGTGTCATAGTTGTGTTGATGCGATTATTCATCGTTGTGTACCCGAGGTTGAGATGTTGAGTATACTTGAAGCGGGCCATTCATCACCCGTTGGTGGGCATCATAGTGGTATTCGGACTACACATAAGATTTTGCAGTGTGGGTTCTACTGGCCTACCATCCACCAAGGTGCTCATGATTTCGCCAAGTCTTGTGATCGTTGCCAAAGAGAAGGAGGGATTTCAAAAAGTCAAGAGCTCGCTATGAATCCTATATTGGTGATAGAGTTGTTCTATGAATGGGGCATTGATTTTATGGGTCCATTTGTGAGTTCATATGGGATGAAGTATATTCTTGTTGCGGTTGATTATGTATCGAAGTGGGTGGAAGAAGTTGCGCTATCCAACAATGAAGGTAAAAGTGTCACCGCATTCTTGAAAAATAATATCTTTTCCAGATTTGGTACACTGAGGGCTATTATTAGTGATGGAGCTTCTCACTTTTGTAATAAGTTGTTCAAGGCACTACTTGAGAAATATGGTGTCCGTCACAATGTAGCCACTCCTTACCATCCACAGACTAGCGGTTAAGTTGAAGTATCCAACAGAGAGATCAAACAGATATTAGCGAAGACTGTGAATGCTAATAGAACGGATTGGTCAAGGAAGCTTGATGATGCTCTATGGGCATATTGCACTGCATACAAGACCCCCATAGGTATGTCTCCTTACCAACTTGTATATGGGAAGTCTTGTCATTTACCAGTAGAGCTAGAGCATAAGGCGATGTGGGCAATGAAAAATTTAAATTTGGATTGGGGCGCCGCATCTAATCAAAAGAATGAATGACTTGAATATGCTTGATGAATTTCGCCTAAAAGCTTATGAAAGTTCAGCCTTGTACAAAGAGAAGATGAAGAGGTATCATGATCAAAGAATTGGAAAGCGAGAATTTGTAGTTGGTGATCTTGTGCTTCTATTCAACTCTAGATTGCGCTTGTTTCCAGGTAAACTCAAGTCCAAATGGACCGGGCCATTTTTTCTCACAAAAATGCTCCCCCACGAAGCAGTTGAGTTTGAAAATAGGGATGGAACAAGGTTCATGGTAAACGGGCAAAGTATCAAGATCTATCTGGGAAATGCTGAAACTGTGCAAGAAGTGATTCAGGCCTACAAATCTTGATAAAGTCTGAGTAATCAAGATACTTGCATCGTGCCGCGATGTTAAATCAAGCGTTGCTTGGGAGGCAACCCAAGATGTACAACCTAGCCAACGGTATGGTTCTGTTTTCCAGTTAGTTGTTTTCTTTATTTAAATTGTGTCTTGTATCAATTTAGGTAGTTGTTTTAGTTCTTAGTGTTGGCTAGAATTAGTATAGGGTCCGTGTCTAAAAGGTGCACACCATATGTAAAAATAATAGCCTATTGGTTGCTACATGTGCAGGTACACCACGACAAATCTGCAAAAAATGGTCTGGTGCAGAGGTCTACGGACCCCATCGATGGTCCGTCGTTTAATCCACAGATCGTGGATGGTGTCCGTAGATCCCAGGTAAGCCAATAAATTTTTCTAAGTCTAAGAGAGATATACGGTCCTAATCTACGGATCGTAGATCGCCTCACGAACCATAGATGGGGTCTCCTGAGTCTAAACCCTATTTCTGTCTGACCCAACCCGGACCTCTTACTTAAAAACTCCCTTAATTTCAAATCATTTCCACTTCCATCCATTGACTCCTCAACCATTTCAACCATCCCATAACCTCCCTAAATCACTCTATAACTCCTCCATAATATCATCACTATAGATGGCGAGCGTGCAAAATGGGTTGCCGCTCCACGGTTGGGCATCTGAAAGGCCACATTAAATTTTGTGGCCAGGTTCTTCTGGCTGGTGGTACGTAACAGAGTGTCGCCTCCAAAAGCTGACAACCAAGTCAAATGGGACAGAACGGTCATGGTTACGGCATTGGTAGCAGGAGTGGAGATTGACTTTGCCCGCATGCTGCTGGCAGAGATTCACAAAAGGGAATTCAACACCTCCACTACCTACCCCTTCCCATGTCTAATTTTTTAATTGTGCAGGGACTCTGGAGTGCCTATTTGTCATTGTGATAAGTTAATCCACTCTATAGGGGCATTGGACATAGGCCTCATTCGAGATGAGGCAAATATGGCAGTATCCCGCAGAGAGACTCAGGTTGATGTACCTCCCTTGGATGCCTATCCTGCAGACACAATTAGGCAGGCGCAGGGCGGTGACCCCAGCATACCAGATCACACCAATACTGTCCCGGCCTCCTCATCTTAGGCAGCTAGTATGGCTCCTAGCTCTTCTCGATCCACACCACAGTTAGGAGCTACTGTTGTCCCATTGGCCAGAGTACAAAAATTAGAGGCTCAGATGGCCACAGTGCTGCATCACATCTAGCCGTGGATGCAAAAGTCGATAGCCTAGTCTGAGGCTAGAATGGAGCGAAGGATGGAGGAGATGATGGACCGGAAGGTCCAGGCTGTTAATAAGCGTCTTGATTCCTTTGAATTGTGAGTCCTCGAGCGATCAACCCCAGCCATAGATTTATCAGCTTTGCAGGCTGAATTAGGCAGTCTCCAGACCAATGCTGATGCCATTCTTACTGCCCCTTCAGTTGAGCCTCAGGTTGTACCTACTGCACTGGCTGATGATACAGTGCTGGATACTTTATTTAGTAGGACCGCCGAGGAGGGGCTTGTGCCTACACATGCCAAAGGGAAGTGGCACCATTCTCATCGCACAGAGAAGGAGAAAGCTCAAAAAAGACAGCGTAGGCATGAGAAGGAGGTTAGGAGGGATTCGATTTTAGACAAAGAGTTGCACCAATAGACGGTGCAAGAGAGAGTTGCAGGGGCATCCGACTCTGCCCCAGTTGCAGGGGCATCCGACAGCTGAAAGAAATGCAGAAAAGCGCATTCACTGAGGTGATCTACGGACCATAGGTCCATTAAAGATTCGTAGGTTATGATCGTAGATCAGCAGGCAAGTTATGGAAGACAAATCAGGGAAATCTGACCAAGTGTGCAACCACGGTGGCCACTGACGGTCCGTAGATTGATCTACGGACTGTACTGTTGATCCGTAGATTGATACTGCGAGGGTTCCAGTACCTGATTTTTGAAGATTCTAAGTGTGGAGCTACGGAGGGGATTGACGGACCGTAGATCGACCTACGGTCGGTACTGCAAGTCCGTCATTTGCTTCAAAGAAGCTGATTTTTGGAAGCTGAAATATTTTCTAAGTCCTGGCTGACGGAAAGCACTTACGGACCATAGATCCATTGACGGTCCGTAAGTCAGTCGTGTGGAATGAAGACGCGTGCGTGAACAAACTTTCCTTAATTTGTTTCCCTTTTAATTTAGGATTTGTTTTCTATATATAGGGCATGTAAATCTCGAGTTTAGGGAGTTAGACATTATTATTCTAGTTTTTACTTTGTGACTTGCGAGATTAATTTGAAAACCTAGCAATTATTGATTTCCTAAATTAGAAGATTTTGGGTTTGCAATTCAAGTTGAATTTCTTGGTTTATTATTCTCTTTACGTAAGTTCATGATTTCTTATCTAAAACTATGAATTGTGTTCCTGCTAATATGGGTAACTAATTCCACAACTAAGGTTGTGGGAACCATGAGCAATTAACAAAGTATGAATAGTAAATAAGCAATTCTTGAATAGTGTTTTGCATGCATTGATAAATCTTTCGATTAGAAGCCTTTTTAACGGTGGCCAATGTTAGAACTTGCCTCGTTACTACTTGCCGGACCAAGGAGGTAATTAACGAGAAAAGAATTATCAACATAGATTTAGTGTGATACTATATAATAGTCTAGTGTTGATTCGTGCGAAATAATAACTAAGCCAAACATCAATTATGATGGCTAATATGAGGTATAGGTATAGGTTAGTAAATTATACACACGTAGCTGGACCAAGGTGCGGGGTGAAATTCTCTAGATGTTGGACCAAGGATTTAGAGATACTTAATTTACCACTTTGCATGTGATATAGTAGGAAAGGATTGTTATTACTAGGATTACTGCGTTATAAGCTTGTGGGGAACAGTTATACCCTAGTTAATCCTCTCATCTTGATAACAACAAAAATGACTTTTATTCACTGATTACTTATGAAATTCTTACAATTTGTTTCAAAAAACCCCCTTTTTATTACTTATTTTTGGAAGTAATTTGACTAATTGAATATAATTGTTGGTTAAAGTAAAGTCTAAACCATTTTCCTTGTGGGATCGACCTCAACCTACAAGTTGGGTTCTTTACTTGATAACGATCGCTTATGCTTCTTTAGGGAAGTGTAATTTGAGTGTATCACTATCTTTAAATTACCTTGAAACGGTAGGCCTATTGGTGGTGACTTTTTCTTGGGAAAAGTACTTCGGGTCGGTAGGCCTAATGTTCGTGGCCCTCTCAAGTACAACAATTTAATGTGAATGAAACTACTCTATAGGAATGTGGGCTGAGCACCGAGAGGATATGGGTAGATGGAGGTTCTCCCAACGTTACGTCAAATCTTAATGAACATCTATCATATCCCATAACTATGTGCCCACATAGGTCCTAGCTAATGGATCCACCTAAGCTATATGAACCGGTGTTCCTTTGGCAAGGAGATCACCTCTTTTCGGTATGGGGGCAGAGCACCGGATTCCATGTCTAGCTTACATGGTCTATGTCGGTTAAATACTTATTCGCATGAGATGTGCACTCTAGTTACTTGATGGGAATAAGAGTTTAACCGACATAGACCATGCAAGCTCAGATATGGAATCTGGTGTCATATAGCCCCACATCGCAAAGAGGTATTCCACTTGCCTAAGGTAGAACGTCAACATTTGCTCGGATATAATCCACTGGCTAATATCCTATGTAGGCACATAGTTCTTGGATAGGAAGATGTTCCTTGGAACTCTAACCTAACATTGGGATATTTCCATCTAACCATATCCACTCGGTGCTTAGCCTATATTCCCATAGATCATTTTATTCACATTACATTAGTGTACAAAGGAGGAATGTTATAAGTCTATCGACCCATGATGCATCATTACCAAGGAAGGAATGCGATAAGCCTATCGATCCATCGTGCATTCAAGGATAGCTCTGGGGTCCTCATGAAAAGAATGCCATAAGCCTATCGGTCCATGATCCCTCATTACATTCATATACTCATGAATGGAATTCAATTAGCCTATTAATTCATGGTACATTGACTCATTAAGAAAGGAATGCCACCAGCCTATCGATTATAGAGTCTTATTTACATTAGATTATTTATGAAAGGAATGCCTTAATCCTATTGATTCATATCAATCAAGTCAAGACACATTCATTAATCATATATGAAAGGAATGTCATAGCCTATCGATTAATATTTATCAAGTCAAGACACATTCATTAATCAAATATGAAGAGAATCCCATAGTCTATCGATTCATATTCATCAAGTCAAGACACATTCATTATACAATAAAGGGTGCCTAAGACTACCAATTCAAGTTAGAACATTACACCATAGGAGCCCTTCACTTTCTATTGCCATCATTCATGACTGTCAATAGAGAATATACTATCAACAATAACACATTTACATTGTATACATGATCATCATTCTATCATTGAAATCACATGCATATCCTTCACATCATAATCATACATAGTAATTAAACACCTCCATCTTTAAAGTGGATCAACATCTCTTGCATAATTCTACTTCAACATGTAATTTAGCCATAACTTGCCTTCAAGGTCATGAATCTCAAATCATCAACACACCAACAATTTACCATGATTAAGGCATAGATAATAATACAATTCAATGATCCAGAGAAATTTTGGCATATTCCAATCATAAGATTTCCTAATCAACAAACCCACTTCATAAACGCACAATTTAGGATTTGAGAGAAATCATGGGTTCATGGAGTATTTTCATCATAAATCAGCAATTAAACATCAATAAAATTAATATATGACATTAGAAGCCATTTGAAATCGTTTGGAGAAAAACCCACCAGATTGACTAAAACCCTAGGGTTTTCTTGAACTTGAAAACTTTGAAAACCTCTTTGAAATTGGCTCTAGGGTGAAAGCTAACCCTAGATAAAGGATCACCATACCTTTAGTAAGATTCCCCAAGAAATTTGATGAAGAAATGCTTTGAATCCAAAACCCTAGCTCCCACGTCTTCTTCTTCTTCTTCGGAAACTTCTAGAAAGAGAAATATTTGAGAGGAGGTGGGTTTCTTTTTTATTTTATTTGGAGCGACTGAAATGAGAGAATTCAAGTATAAAAAGGTCTTGAAAAAGGTTATATAGTTGATAGGAAAGGTATAGAATAGAGTGGACTCAACTTAGGAAAAGAACTAAGGACCCTTAAAGTCTTAACTTAAACTTCTGCCCCTTTCCCATCTAAGCTTGCACTTTGGACACTTGGGATGGCCAAGTACACTAGGCGACTCGCCAAGTGCACCATTGGCTCGCCCAAATTTCCAGTGAGATCACTAATTTGGGAAGTCCACTTGGCGGACTAAAGGGGAAAATGGCTACACGCCAAGCTGGTTGGCGAGCTTGCACCTAGTTCGCCCTTTGGTCCAGAATCTTGGCCAAAATGGGGCAGCCACTAGGCGATCAAAAGGCACAAGGGCGACTAGCCCAACCCCTTGGTAGATCAAGTAGCTCCATCACCAAAAGGTCCATCAAAAGACAAGGTTTCTTTCAGCCTATCTTGCTAGTCTGGGTCTTTTCTTGCACCGTAGGTTTGTACATTGCACCTTAGGTTCTAAACCTAAAGTCACACTAACCCAAATGTTAAGGCTCTAGTTCAACCTATCATTTTCCAAGTCGTTTCATTATCCCCCACTTAGGAGCATTTGTTCTCGAATGACACTTTAGAACACTTTAAGGGAAAGCGACTCATGACTAGGATCCCATCATTCATGACACATCAATATAAATGCATAATCATAGGAGGAAACATAACCTCCATATAAATAAGCTTAATGCAACACAACTAAGTAGAAACTACATCTACGAACTCATTCTACACCAAACAACAATATTTCTCATTTTTATTGGAGTAACGTCCTTCTACAACTAATATCATGCTCATCATAACATCCTTCTACAACTCATATCATGCTCATCATAACATCCTTCTACAACTCATATCATGTTCATCATAACATCCTTAAGTTCATTGTGCATTTATTCTCGAAAGCACATTTAGGTATGTTCAACAATTCACCTCATGAAGCATATAGACAACTCATACTACAAGCAACTCAATATGAGGATCATAAATGATCCTTAAGTAACCCATTACCTTCACCTTGCACCTTCACCTTAAGTAACCCTCATGTAATACCTTGTGCAATGCATGGATGGCATCCCATACCACCATCCACACCAAGGCACCACATTAAGGTCAAAGGTGAACTTACCATTCCTTTCTTTTCATTTTTACACCATATCCATACATAAGAGACATAACATTTCGTAAGGCATGATAACTGAAAATAACTCATAATACAACCCAAGTATAGCATGCATAAAACATTAAGCATTTAAGAGTCAACAATCTTCAATTATTTCATTTTTAGAACTCTCATACAGTAGTCATTAAGACTGAGAGAACTCACTATGACCCTATCGAAGGCTACTTATGCAATGTATAGATGGTATCCCATACTACCACCTACACTTCATAGAACCTCTCAAGAAACTGTAACACACATCTCACATGATGGGAATAAGCGTTTAACCGATATAGACCATGCAAGCTAGACAAGGAATCCAGTGTCATATAGCCCCACACCATAAAGAGGTGTTCTATTTGCCTAAGGTATAAAATCAACATTAGCTCGGATGGAATCCGTTGGCTAATATCCTATGTGGGCACTTAGTTCTGTGATAGGAAGATGTTCCTTGGAACTCTTACCTAACATTGGGAGAGTTTCCATCTAACCATATCTACTCGGTGCTTAGCCTACATTACCATAGATCATTTCATTCACATTGCATTACTGTACTAGGGAGGAATTCCATAAGCATATAGACACATGATACATCATTACCAAGCAAGGAATGAGATAAGCCTATCCATTCATGGTCCCTCATTACATTCTTATACTCATGAATGGAAACCCACTAGCCTATCCATTCATGGTACATTGACTCATTAAGAAAGGAATGCCATTAGCCTATCGATTGTAGAGTCTTCTTTCCATTAGATCATTTCTGAAAGGAATGCCTTAAGCCTATCGATTCATATCCATCAAGTCAAGACACATTCATTAATCATATATGAAAGGAATGCCATCCTATCGATTCATATTCATCATGTAAAGACACATTCATTATACAAGAAAGTGTGCCTAAGCCTACCACTTCAAATTAGAACATTACATTATAGGATCCCTTCACATTCTATCACCATCATTCATGAGTGTCAATATAGTATATACTATCAACAATAACACATTTACACTGTATACATGATCATCGTTATATCATTGAAATCACATGAATTTCCTTCACATCATAATCATGCATAGTAATTAAAAACCTCCGCCTTTAAAGTGGATCAACATCTCTAGCACAATTCTACTTCAACATAATTTAGCCATAACTTGCATTCAAGACCACGAATCGAAAATCATCAACACACCAACAATTTACCATGATTAATGCATAGATAATGATAAAATTCAATAACCCAAAGCAATTTAGGCATATTCCAATCATAAGATTTCATAATCAACAAACCCATTTCATAAAAGCATAATTTAGGAATTGAGAGAAATCATGGGTTCATAGAGTATTTTTATCATAATTCATCAGTTAAACATGAATGCAATCAATATATGACATTAGAAACCATTTGAAATCTTTTGGAGAAAGAACCCATGAGATTGAGTAAAATCCTAGATTTTTCTTAAACTTGAAAACTTTGAAAACTTCTTTGAAATTGACTCTAGGTTGAAAGCTAACCCTAGATGAAGGAACACCATTCCTTTACTAAGATTCCCCAAGAAATTTGATGAAGAAATGCCTTGAATCCAAAACCCTAACTCTCTCTTCTTCTTCTTTGGGAACTTCTAGAGAGAGGAATATTTGAGACAAGGTGGGTTTTGTTTTTATTCAATTTGGACTGACTTAAATGAGAGAATTCAAGTCTAAAAAGGGTTATATAGTTTCTAGGAAAGGAATAGAATAAGGTTGACTCAACTTAGGAAAAGAAGTAAGAAACCTTAAAGTCTTAGATTAATATTCTGCCCCTTGCCCGTCTAAGTTCGCCCTTTGGACACTTAAGCTCGAGCAGTGCACTAGCCAATTCCCTAGGTGCACCCTTTGCTCGCCCATATTTCCAGTGAGCTCACTAATTTGGGCCGTCCACTTGGCGGACTAGATGGGGAAAGGGCAATACGCCAAGTTGGTTAGCAAGCTTGCACCTAGGTTGCCCTTTGGTCCAGCATCTTGGCCAAAATGAGGCAGCCACTAGGCGATCACAAGGCGCAAGGGTGACTCGCCCAACCCCTTGGGTGATCAAACAGCCCCCTCGCCAAAAGGTCTACCAAAAGACAAAGTTTCTTTTACCTTATCTTGATAGTCTAGGTCTTTTCTTGCACCCTAGACTTCTACCTTGCCCCACTTAGGTTCTAAAACAGTCTATACATAAACCTAAATTTACACTAAACCAAACGTTAAGGCTCTAGCTCAACCTATCATTTTCCGAGTCGTTGCAGGGTCGCATACAAGCCTCATACAATAACTTTAACATCAGAGCATAGGAAAACAGTGTGGAATTTAAAACTTTTCTTTACAATCAAAGACTTTTATAAAACGAAATAGAATGTATGACACTATGTCTCAAACCATCTTAGGGTCATATCCCTTACATAAGTCTAAACCAAGAGAGTAAAGACATAAGGGACATATGGTTGAGCCCATGAATACATTGAGGACATACCAATCTTCTTCTTCTTGATCTACCTAGCCATGAGGATTGAATCCAATATCTCCAAAGCCTACACTTATAGAAAAGTAGAAGGAATGGGTTAGCATGAAAGTGTACTACGTGTGGAAGCCATGCAAAAAAAACCTTAAAACATGCATAAAAGGGACATTTTCTTTGGAAACCATGCTATCTGCCACTTTTGAACATTATCATTGTAATAGTTGGAGAATGCAACTCATAAAGCAAGTCACATACAATTTATCATAATTACAAGCATAGTCTCCAACATAAAGATAACACATATCCCAACATTCACAAGACACAGTCTCCAACATACACATATTATAAAGTCAAATACCAAGATCATCTCATCACAATAGAATCATCACATAAGAAACCTTGAGCTTTACTTGTGCAATGTATAGATAGAACCCCACAACCCTATCTACACTAAGTATCACTTCTAGGCCAGCATGATCATGCATAATGTAACGACCCGAGAGCACCCCCTAGTCGTTACCGGCGTATTCGACCTCAAAGAGGTCTTATACAAGACCTTAGCATTCATCATAGCATGTATCATAGAATAAAAACATGGAAAATTTAAAACTTTTACATTGGAAGTTGAACTTCACTTCATATATGAAAAATAGAATCTAACTTCGTCACAATGTACCATCTAGACATAGAAGTATCGAAAATGGGACTTAGCCCTTACATCAATAAGAAGTCTAGAAATAGGACAGTACAACAATGTCTTTCAACATAAGCAAAGAACTAAACATATAAGCTAGGCCATAAGGTCTTGTCCTCAGACTTGAGGACTCACCAACTTGGGGAAACAACTCGAAGTGTCTTGAGAAGTAAGCTTGAATCCTCAACGGCCCGAATCTAAATGTTTGGTGAAAAAGTAGACAATATCGGTTAGTACAACACACGTACTAAGTATGGCCACTATGCATAAAAACCATTGAAACATGCATAATAGGTCATTTTAGTCAAAACATGCTTTTTACCAAGTAAATCCAATATGCACACAAAGTAAGCATCATAGTACAAACCAACATAATATCATCCCAACACGTAGACAACCCAAGTAATACTAGTGCAATGCAAGAAATAGAATCCGCTAACCCTATTTAAAGCCAAGTAACACATTAAGCAACCTATTTCATGCATACATACATATGACCATACTTCATCATAACTTACCATATTCATAATGATCATACATAACATAGCTTTAATATACATAAGTCATAATCATCATAATCATAAGAGAACACTACTACAACTATCTCTTGGGATCCCACAAGTGCAATGTGCAAGGGAAGTCCCATACCCTCCCTTACACAATGTAGAAACCCTTAAGAAAGCCCTAGTAAGAGTTCACACCTTTCATACCTTCATTTTGTTTTACATCAGGGAGATATTTCCATAACCGACATAGACCATGAGAGCTACATGGAATCCGGTGTTCTACTCCCACACCAAAAATATAGGATTAACACTTGCCTAAGGTGTAACCATTCGTACATAGCTATCTAGGTGGGTCCACTAAGCTAAAGTCCTATGTGGGCACATAGTTAAGGGTCAAGGAGATTGCTCCTAGAAATCATAACTTACTAAATGTGGGGATTTCCATCTCATGAGACAATAGATACCGTGGGTAATCCGAACTTGCTAAATGTAAGAAAACCCAAGTAGGGATCAGGACTTACTAAACGTGAGACCCCCATCTCATTTACATGCCCTTTCGGTGCTAAGTATCTAATTCCCTTTTGTAATCATCTTTAGTCATCACATAAGTTCACATTAACCTTTACTAGACTTTTGTGTAAACATCTTACCATAATAGCTCATATGTGTTCATAAGTGAGTAACAATCCTTTCACTTTAGAAACAATTATTAAGTGAGTAACCCTTTCACTTTGCATTACACTATAATCATGAGAACTACCTTTCAATAATATAGCAATCATACCATAACATACGTACATATTTCATAGCTAATTCAAGTGTAGAGGGTTAAGGATGAGGAAACTAGGTCATCAACACCACAACAACACATTAGGTATAGCATCATTACAATCTAAGTAATTCACCTTTCATACTTGAGTTCAAAGAAGAACCAACCTTCATACCTTCTTGCCCTTCATAGGAAATTCATACTTCAATGACCAATCAGTTCATAACAAATACATAATACAGGGTAATTCATGAAGTAATATATAATCAACATCAATATAAGCAACTCACATATTCCCTTCATAGCCTTCAAGGCTTCATTCAAAGACTCAATCCTAATTTCATAGAAATTATACAAAACCTAGGGTAGAATCATCTTACAAACATGAATTACATAACATCACATTCGATTCATAGCCTTCACTCAATATCCAACACAAACTAGGGTTAGAATTAGGAAAAGAAGGAGAAACATGGGTCTCATGGGGAATTCTTCAAGAAACCACAAATACAACATAAATTCATTCATAATTGTTCGTATAACATCGATCAAATTCATTTTATAACATCAATTTTACTTTACAAAAAAGACCCACGCTTTTGGATTGAAAACCTAGAAATTGGAGATTTTGATATTCATCCTGAAGGGACCTCTTGGGGAAAGGAATCCCAAGAGTGATAAGTAACCATACCTTAGTTGATTCCTTGAGAATCAGTGAAGAAACTCCAAGCAATTTGGGAAAGAACCTAGAAACCCTAGCTCCAATGTATTCTTCTTCTTCTAAGGATTTTAGAGAGAGAGTTTAGAGAGAAGTGGGAGAGTTTTGATTTCAATTGGGTGTTGTGTATAATGACCAAAACTTGTGAATTCAGACTTAAAAACCAATATATAATTAATCTCTAAAAATACCCAACACACCCCTACTTAAATAGGACTTAAAAGGAAAAGTCCCAAAATTCCTCATTTAAATAGTCCCAGTCAGGGACCACGGCCAACATTCACGGACTGTGAAAGTGCACCATGGGCAGTACCTGTTGGAGGCAGTGGCTCCCCTTTCCTGCACAAGCCAACACTTGGCCAAGGCAGGACCACGGAGCCTCCCACGATCGGTGGTCATGACCACGATCCGTGGTGATGTCTTGGTCATGACTTGGCCTTGTGAAGGCAAGGCCTTCAAGCCTTGGTGCCAAGTGATGTTTACGAGCCACCCATCTCCCTTGTCAAGTGTACCAGGACCTGTAATGGTTCCCCTGTTGCCTTGGACAGTAGCTACCCTAACAACCCCCAACTCCCTAAAATCTAAAAGAACTCCACGCCCACCTTCACGAGCCGTGAAGTGGACCACGACTCGTGGTCCCTCTCGTAAAGGGTAAGGTAGTGTCTGGGACACTTGGAGGTCCCTCTCTCTCGACCAAGGAAACTCCACGAAGCCTCCCAAGGTTCGTGGTCATGACCACAAGCCGTGGCGATGGCCATGGATGTTGAGGCAGTCGCTCAAAATTTGGGGCAGCCTTGGCCTTAGGCCTTGGCTTGCCCCTTTTGTTTGGCACTCCTCCTTTAGGCCTTAACTCATAGACCACCATAGCACACCTAGATGGTCTACTAACTTAGGGGAATTCATTTTATACCACATTGACACTACATTTAGGCTCTAGTTCAACTTACAAAATTTTCGGGGTGTTACAATATCCCCCTCTTAGGAACATTCGTCCCTGAATGTCACTAGGACTTCTTTTTAGGGAGACAATGACTCGAACTAGCAGCACAACAACTAGTCACATCAACACCATCGTATCATCATATCATATAGTTATTTAATCCACAACATCACTATGCTCAAAACTCTTTACTTCATATAAATATAGGTGGAACTACATTCTCCATATTCAATGAGCATCAACTTATATTTTCTGCAATCAACAAGATATTTTGTTAACTAGACAAAATCAAGCATGCTCAATACAACTCTCATGAAGACAACATCACACAACATCTATGGGTGCAATATCAATCATGAGAAACAAAATTCCTGAAAATTCAACATACAACTTAAGTATAAATTTTCACAAAAGTTTGCACATACAAGGAAATCATGCCAGCCTCGGCCTCCCTTGTTGCACCCTCAACTAGGTGGTTTCTGTAGAGACCCTTCTGACATAATATAAGCCAATAACTCAAGAGATTTTTGCATATATATATACTCACACTAGAACAAAAGAATGACGTAAAAAAATATTACCAACTTCCAAGTACCCAAACTAGGTGGTTCATGCTTCACACATTCATTCAAAATTAGTGGTAAATTTAATATATTACAAGACTTGGGCTTACATACCCCAAAAGAACAAAACATAGAGTCATACTTATATTACAACCCATAGTGACATGATCAAATTAGTCCTCAAAATTTTTATGTAAATATACAACACATAGATCATGTACAAATCCCAAGGTTTATACAAAATATAAATGCCTATATGCAAATGTGATCTTCCTTAAGGCTTTCACCCTTCTTGATACAAGGCCAAGCTTATAGCTTAGTGGTGTAAAAACTATAGGTTCGGAGCCATCAAATTCACAAAACTACCTTTCTCAAGTAATGGGCAGCATAATCGAACATAATAAATAAATCAAGTAAAAAATATATCAAAAGTATCAAGTTCGATATTTAGAGGTCCAATTATCAAGAGCGCTTATAGCACCATTTTCCGAGATATTCAATAACAAGGCTCGCCCAGTATGTGCATCATGTCTTCATACCAACCACAAATAAGTATGAAGAAGGGTCGACGCCTTGTATCAAGAAGGGTGAAAGCCTAATAATCAAGAGAACCAAGAACCATATTAAAAATAGCTTTCTAATTCGTACTTAAAATGGACAAATTCCATACTTAAGACGAACTAAAAATTCAGAGTGAAGATGGAAAATAATCCGAATCAAGAGGCATGCCAATAGTGACAAAGTCACAGCCACAAGAAGGACAGGGTCCCAACAAGAGTGCGAAGTGATCAAATAATTCGTACAAGTGGGCAAGTTACACAAGCGTCTTAAACATCTTAAAGAATACCAACACGACAATGCAAAGTGACAAAGGGTAACCAAGGCACCAAGATCAAACTTCAGATATACCAATAGTTAAAAGAGTGCAAGTACAAGTTTATACACAAAACTCAGTGCTTTAGGAAGGAAACAGTCCAATACAACTTCAAAAGTTTAAACCGTAGACCAACCAATGTATTAAGGTCCTCAATTAGTTCACGAGTATATACAACCTTTAACATACAATTAAATAATTTCTTTAATCCCTAGAGCTCAATAATATTGATGTAAAACATGATTATCATCACAAGTAAGCTTAGCCTGTACAAACACAACTATGCTCCCAAAATAGTGATTCTAGCCAACATAGTACCTTATGTCGCAACCTAGATTTGAAAAGGAAAACGACAAAACTAGACTTTATAACCTTCATGAAAGATCTAGCTACACCTCTTAAGGTTTCAAACAAACAAGAATCACCATAAAATATATTTTTTATAAAAAGATATATTAAAAACACTAACAGCCATCCATAAAGGGTTTCAAATTTCAAAATCTCGACAAAACTTATCCTATGTTACGTCCCATATTTCGATTCCATAACAGATAAATCAGAGTTTTACATGAATATAAATGTTGTAGGTCTACGAATTCTCTTTCTAAATCATATTTATTCACTGTAAACGGAGTTCTATAGGACGAGATATGCATAAATTACCAAACACTACCCAGGTCATGAACAAATTTCATCACTTACCAAAAAGAAGTGTGTGTGTCTCGAATTCCAGCATAAAGAACCAAGTATTCTCTTGTGATTTTAAAGAACGATCTATTTAGATATCTTTCTAAGGTTCTAAAGCTTCAGGAAAACGAAATTACTAAAGGAGGGGTGAAAATATATAGTCAAATAAGTGATGTTGATCCCTTGGGCAGCTGTCCTTCAAAGGTGTTGCCCGAATATTTGTGTGCTGCCCAAAATGCATACATATACACCTATATATATATATATATATATATATATATATATATATATATATCCCTCATCTCCTTTTAATGTTATATATATATATATATATATATATCCCTCATCTCCTTTTAATGTTATACATAATTCTAATTTGAATATTACCTATACACCCCATCACAATCCCTTAAATTCTGATTACAATTTATGTTAAGCAAGTTAGTAATTTTCACAACATTTCAAGTTCCTAAAATGAGAGTAAAACATATTGTAGTAATTACGCAATAGTAAATCAACATGCAACTCTTGGTTAATGTTTAGGGGTGTTACAACTCTCTCCCCTTTAAAGAAATTTCGTCTCGAAATTTACCTTACACTAGTCCCGGAACAAGTGCGGATACTGGGTCCTCATGTGTTCTTCTTTTTCCCGGGTAGCTTCCTTTCCAGAATGGTTCCTCCAAAGCACCTTTACTAAGGGAATTCTCTTGTTTCTAAGTTGGTTTACTTCTCGAGCTTCAATCCGGATAGGTTCTTCATTATACGTCAAGTCAGGATTAACTTCAATAGATTCAACTGGAACAACATGTCATGGATCAGAACGATATCTTCTGAGCATAGAAACATGAAAGACATTGTGGATCTTCACCAACTCCGGTAGCAAAGCTAATTTATATGCAACTGGTCCAATCCTTTCAAGTATCTCATAAGGTCCAATGAATAGGGGACTAAGTTTTCCTTTTTGGCCAAATCTCATAATCTTTTTCCATGGATACACCTTTAAGAATACTTTATGTCCAACTTGATATTCAATGTCATGCCTTTTAAGATCAGCGTACGACTTTTTTCGATCCAAAGAAATCTTTAGAGGTTCCTTGATAATTTTTACCTTGTCCTCAATTTGTTGCACAATTTCAAGACCAACAAGCTTTCTTTTACCAACTTTACTCCAACAAAGAGGGGTCCGTCATTTCCTTCCATATAGAGCTTCATAGGGAGGAATTCCAATACTCGATTGGTAGCTATTATTATAAGCAAATTCTACCAAAGCTAAGTGTTTGTCCCAACTACCCTCAAACTCCATAATGCAAGCTCGAAGAATATCCTCCAAAATTTGTATCACTATTTCCGACTGGCCGTCTATTTGAGGATGGAACGAAGTGCTAAATTTCAGCTTAGTACCCAAAGCTTCCTGCAAGCTACACCAACATCTAGATGTAAACCTTGGGTCTCGGTCAGATACAATAGACATAGGGATACCATGTAGTCTTACAATCTCATTAATCTACAATTCGGCTAAACGCTCAAGTGAGTAATCCATCCTGATTGCTAAGAAGTGAGCACTCTTGGTTAACCTGTCCACAATCACCCATATTGTATCATGATTTCTCTGAGTGCGAGGAAGTCCAGAAACAAAGTCCATAGTTATTCTCTCCCATTTCCATTCCAGCATTGACAAGGGCCAACTGGGAGCTGATGTTCTGCCTTTACTTGTTGACAAACCAAACATTTGGAAATGAACTCCGCAATATCTCTCTTCATACCATTCCACCAATAATGTTCTTTGATTGTCTGATAGATCATTGTACCTCCAGGATGCATTGCATATGGTGAAGTATGTGCTTCATTCAGTATTTTTCCCCTCAAATTGTCATCATTAGGGACGCATATCATGTTCTGATAAAATAAGACACCATCCTCTGTTAATGTAAAATCAAGCTTTTCCCCATTTTGAACTTCTCTAGTCAATTTTACCAGTTTCTCATCTATCTTTTGTGCTTCTTTCACCTGTTCAAGTAATATTGGCTTCACTTGCAAATTAGCAATAACTGAAGCGTTTCAATCATGTGTAAAACAAACATTCATGGCTCTTAACTGAAGGAGCAAGGGTAAATGACTCAAAGAAATGCCTGCAAAGGATTTTCGACTTAAGGCATCTGTAACCACATTGGCTTTACCTGGATGATAATCAATCGTGCAGTCATAATCCTTGATGAGTTCAAGCCATCTATGTTGTCGAAGGTTTAGCTTCTTATGAGTACCAAAGTACTTTAAGCTCTTGTGATTAGTTACTATATGACATTTCTCTCCATACAAATAATGCCACCATTTTTTTAAAGAAAACACTACAGCATCAAGTTCAATATCATGGGTAGGATAATTCAATTCATCCAGTTTGAATTTTCGAGAGGCATAAGAAATAACCTTCCCTTGTTGCATCAAAACGTATCCTAGATCATTGTGAAAATCATCACTGTATACTACATACTCTTTCCCTTCAATTGGTAGAGTAAGTATAGGCGCTTGAGTCAACAAGGATTTGAGAGTTTCAAAGCTCTTTTGCCATTTGTCATCCCAAATAAACTTTACTTCCTTTTTCAAGAGCTTAGTCAAAGGAAATGCAATAATGGAAAAACCTTTCACAAATCTTCTGTAGTATCCTGCGAAGCCTAACAAACTTCTTACCTCGGTTAGACTTTCAGAGGTCTCTATTCCACAACTGCTTGTATCTTACTAGGATCCACCTTCACGCCTTCGGCTGATACAACATGTCCAAGAAATGTTAGGTCATTAAGCCAAAATTCACACTTGGAAATTTTATCATAAAGTTGCGTCTCCTTCAAAATTTGCAAAATAATCCGGAGGTGTTTATCATGGTCTTCACACTTCTGCAAAAATATTAAAATATCATCTATAAAAACAACCAAAAACTGATCTAGATAAGGCTTGAATACTCGATTCATTAGATCCATGAATACCGCAGGAGCATTTGTCAATCTGAATGGCATCACCAAAAATTCATAATAACCATACCGAGTTCTAAAAGCAGTTTTAGGGAAAACTTCCGCTCTAACACGTAGTTGGTGATATCCATACTTTAAATCAATCTTTGAGAATACTTTACCACTCTTCAGTTGGTCAAACAAATCATCTATCCTTGGTAGTGGATATCTATTCTTGATTGTTATTCTGTTCAATTGTCTATAGTCAATGCAAAGCCTAAAAGTGCCATCTTTCTTCTTGACGAACAAAATAGGGGCTCCCCAAGAACAAACACTAGGTCAAATAAAACCTTTCTCAAGAAGTTCTTGCAATTGAGATTTTAATTCGCTTAAATCTACCGGAGCCAGTCTATAAGGAGTAATAGAAATAGGGGTAGATCCAGAAATAAGCTCGAATGGAAATTCAACCTCTCTTTCCGAGAGCAATCCAGGAAGGTTTTCTGGGAAGACTTCTGGAAAATCACATATAGTCGGTATGTCCTTGATACAAGGACTCTCCAACCGTGTATCAACTATGTGAGCAAGGTATTCCCCACATCCTTGACGCATTAATTTTCTTGCTAAGGTCGCAGAAATAATACTAGTTGGTAATGATCTTTCACCTTATACAATGATGTGTGACAATAAAGGACCTACAATCTACCACTGCATGATATTTATGAAGTCAATCCATCCCGATAATAATATCAAAATCTTTGAAGGGCATTTCAAATAAATCAGCAGGGAAGACCAAGCTTTGAATCAAGATAAATTTGATTACACACAACCTAATAACTCAAAGGACTTTCAACCAGCACATCATAATTAAGTCTCATAGATTTCACATTTTCAGGAAGAACAAGTGATAAACAAATATATGAATATGTAGAACCAGGATCAAACAATGTAAACACACATTAGCCAAATAAGTAAAATTTATCGACAAACACGTCTTGTCCATCTTGATCATCCCTCTGCCTCATAGCATAAGCACATGCAGTATCCCTTTGTCCACTAGCTTGATTAGCTCCACTTGTACCTGCTGCTTGGATGTTGCACCTCTATTTGTTTGAGAAGGATTAATAGAAGGCTTATGAACTGAGCCTTCAGTTCTCAAGGAAGGAGCATTACTAGGATTAGGACAATCCTTCACTTTATGATCAAAGCTCCCACAATTGAAACATGCACTAGAAGGTCTCCTGCAAGTACCATAATGATTCTTCACACATTGTGGACAAGTGGGAACGCGAGGGTTGCCTTGGCCATAATTTGGAGTGCTAGCTGTAGAAAAATTTGATCTGTTTTGCTTTTGCTACGGTGGCCTGTTATCACTACCAGCCTTAGAGTTATCAAACCTTCCCCCTTTTGATGAACCCCCAAAATCTGGTCTAGTCTTCCTAAATTTGTTTTCATTTCTACTAGCTTCTTCTTTATCAAGTCGCTCCCAAGTAAAAGCAGCAGACACTAGCTTGCAAAAGTTCTCATGTTGTAGGATCACCACATTCTTTCTAATGGAATCATTTAAACCATCTTCAAATTTCCTGCACTTGTCTTTTTCTTCTTTAATAATACCTCCAGCATAACGGGAGAGACTTAGAAACTTCTGTTGGTACTCAGCAATAGACATACCTCGCTGCCTTAAATTCAAAAACTCCTTTCTCTTTGCACCACAATAAGCAGGTGATACATACTTCATATGAAATTTCCTAAGAAAATCATCCCAAGTAAGAACAGGAGGTTTTACCTTGGCATTTGGAACACTTACCCACCAATTGTAAGTATCTTTTTTTAATAGTGAAATAGCATACTTAAATTTGGCAACAGCTGAACACTCTAACTGCTCAAATACCCTCTTCATGAGCTTCAACCATTGTTCAGCATCTATGGGATCAACGGCGCCTTCAAACTCCACTCCACCCATTTTTCTCATTTTCTTAAAGTTAATCATGTTGGGATCATGCATCGCTTCAGCCATGTGGTGGAAGAATTTGGCCATTTGTTGAAAAGGAGAATTCATGGCTTAAGTACCACGACTCATGTGAGGATGTGAACCAGCTCTTACACACTGATGGTTTCCCACTTCAGACCCACTAGTGTGGGGAACATATTGATTCAAGAAAGTTTCTCCAACCTCTTCTAGTTCATGAGGTTGGCGAACAGAGGTACCCGAACTTTCACTAGCAGCTTCCATAGGTCGGTCAAAAGAAAAGGCCATAACTGAACTCCTTTAAAAGGGAAGAGCACATTGTATTAGGGACATGTACATGATGCATGTGCACTCTACATGCGATAGAAATACTATCACCAAGTAATTGAAAAAATAATCCAAATAGAACCTTTTTCGTATGCGAACAAGTATAAAAGTAATTCACAGCAAAAGACCTAGAACGACTAATCGAAGCTCTAATACCAACACTTGTAGCGACCCTTCCAAAATAATATAGGCCAATAACTGATGAGCTTTGTGCATATATATACTCACACTAAAACAAAAAAATGACATAAAAAAATATTACCAACTTCCAAGTACCCAAACTAGGTGGTTCATGCTTCACACATTCATTGAAAATTAGTGGTACATTTAATATATTACAAGACTTGGGCTTACAAACCCCAAAATAACAAAACATAGAGCCATACTTATATTACAACCTATGTTGACATGATCAAATTAGTCCTCAAAATTTCATGTAAATATACAACACATAGATCATGTACCAATCCCAAGGTTTATACAAAATATAGATGCCTATATGAAAATGTGCTCTTCCTTAAGGCTCTAAAAATTTCCTTCTCCAATGGCCAGCTTCATGCATCCACTCTCTCATTCCCTACAATAAAAACAACTATTGCTAAGCATATAGCTTACTGGTGTAAAAAATATAGGTTAGGAGCCATCAAACTCACAAAACTACCTTTCTCAAGTCATGGGCAGCATAATCGAACATAATAAATAAATCAAGTAAACAATCTATCAAAAGTATCATGTTCGATATTTAGAGGTCCATTTGTCAAGAACGCTCATAGTACCATTTTCCAAGAGATTTAATAACAAGGATCGCCCAATATGTACATCATGTCTTCACACCAAGCACAAACAAGTATCAAGAAGGGCCGACGCCCTGTATCAAGAAAGGTCAAAGCCCTATAATCAAGAGAACCAAGAACCATATTAAAAATAGCTTTCTAATTCGTACTTAAAATGGACAACTTCCATACTTAAGATGAACTAAAAATCCAGCGTCAAGATGACAAATGATTTGAATCAAGAGGCATGCCAATAGTGACAAAGTCACAGCCACAAGAAGGACAGGGCCCTAACAAGAGTGCGGAGTGATCAAACAATTTGTACAAGTGGGCAAGTTACACAAGATTCTTTAACGTCTTAAAGAATACCAACACGACAATGCAAAGTGATAAGAGGTAACCAAAGTACCAACATCAACCTTAAGATATACCAGCAGTTAAAAGAGTGCAAGTGCAAGTTTATATACAAATCTCAGTGCTTTAGCAAGAAAACAGTCCAACACAACTTCAAAAGTTCAAACTGTAGACCAACCAATGTATCAAGGTCCTCAATTGGTTCACGAGTATATACAACCTTTAAAATACAAGTAAATAACTTGTTTAATCACTAGAAGCTCAATAATATTGATGTAAAATAGGATTATCATCACAAGTAAGCTTAGCCTGTACAAACACGACTATGCTCCCTAAACAGTGATTTTGGCCAGCGTAGTACCTTATGTCGCAAAATAGATTTGAAAAGGAAAAAGGAAAAACTAGACTTTATAACCTTCATGAAAGATGTAGCTACAGCTCTTAAGGTAGCAAACAAACAAGAATCGCCATAAAATATATATATTTTTTAAAAGATATATTCAAAACACTAACAGTTGTACATACAGGATTTCAAATTTCAAAATCTAGACAGAACTTTTCCTATGTTATGTCCCATATTTCGATTCCCTAAATGCTAAATCAGACTTTTACATAAAAATAAAAGTTGTAGGTCTTCCAATTAGCTTTCCAAATCGTATTTATTCACAGTAAATGGAGTTCTAGAGGATGAGATATGCATAAATTACCAAACACTACATAGCTCATGAACAAATTTTGTCACTTACCAAAAAGAAATGTGTGTCTCGAATTCCAGCCAAAAGAATCAAGTTTTCTCTTGTGATTTTAAAGAACAATTTATTTAGATATGTTTCTAAGGTTCTAAGGCTTCAGGAAAATGAAATTACTAAAAGAGGGGTGAAAATATATAGTCAAACAAGTGATGTTTATTTCTTGGGCAGCTGTCCTTCAAAGGTGCTAAACAAAAAATTGTGTGCTGCCCAAAATGCATACATATACACCTATATATATATATATATATATATATATCTCATCTCCTCTTAAAGTTATACATAATTCTAATTAGAATATTACCTAATCACCCCATCGCAATCCCTTAAATTACGATCACAATTTATGGTAAGCAAGTTAGCAATTATCACAACATTTCAAGTTCCTAAAATGAGAGTAAAACATATTGTAATAATTAAGCAATGGTAAATCGACATGCAACTCTTGGTTAGTATTTAGGGGTGTTCCAGTTTCTCCATAGGACTTTTACGGAGGCAACTTCTTTATTCCTCAACTTCTTAACTTGACGATCTAAGATTTCGACTGAAACCTCTTCATAAGAAAGGTTCTCATCCACACCTAAACCTTCTAGAGGGAGGATGGACACCGGGTCACCTATCCACTTCTTTAACATAGAAATATGGAACACCGAGTGAATCGGGGCCAATTCAATGGGCAATTTCAACTCATAAGCGAACTTTCTAACACGCTTCAAGATCTCATAAGGCCCAACATACCGGGGGCTGAGTTTCCCCTTCTTACCAAACCTCGTCACCTCTTTCATGGGTGAGATCTTCAAGTAGACCCAATCACCTACATCAAATTCAAGATCTTTCTTTCTATTATCGGCATAAAATATTTGCTGACTATGAGCTATTTTTAACCTATCCCTTATAATTCAAACTTTCTTCGTGGCCTCATAGACTACTTCGGGACTAAGAAGAGCAGATTCACCCACTTCAAACAACCCAATCGGAGATCGACACCTTCTACCATAGAGTGCTTCAAAGGGTGCCATAGCAATACTTGAGTGGTAGATATTATTGTAGTAAAATTCTATCAAAGGTAAATGGTCACCCAATTACATTTGAAGTCAATGACACATGCTCTCAACATGTCCTCTAGGGTTTTGATGGTGCGTTCCACTTGACCATCCATTTGAGGGTGAACTGTGGTACTAAGCTTCACTTGAGTACCAAGCCCACTTTGGAAAGTCCTCCAAAAATGGGAAGTAAATTGGGCACCTCTGTCCGAAATAATTGACAATGGGGACCAATGCAACTTCACAATCTCTTTAATGTACAACTTAGCATAATCTTCCGTCGAATAAGACACCTTGACGGGAAGAAAATGGGTTGATTTAGTAAATCTATCCACAATGACCCAAATGAAGTCATGTTGCCTACGAGTTCAAGGCAAGCCTACCACGAAGTCCATATCGACCTCTTCCCACATCCAACTGGGGATATTGATATCTTGAGTTAGACCTCCCAGTCCTTGTGTAACAACCCAAAAATTCTATGACTTAAATTAGAACCTCACCTTATGAATAATGACTTTAAAATAGTCAAAATGATGTTTATAAACCTAAACTAATGTAATTGACTTGGTATGGAAGAGTAAAAGTCCAAACGTCAACAAATGACCACGACGTCCAAAAACTAGAGAAGAATGTGTTCTGGTGTGTCCTTAGGTTTTGGGAAGGTTTGGGAGTTTTGTATGATGGTATAATCTTGTAAAAAAAGGTTTAAATTAGGTAAGTTATGTTTATAGGGTCAAAACGTCCAGGTATGACCCCTCTAAGGACCCCCCTAGGGCTCCTTGAGGAGGACCCAAACATGGACCCAAAAACTGTCAAAACTGCAGCAAACGACGAGACCAAGACTTACGGCCCATAGATTGGTCGATGGACTGTAAGTCATGGTCGTGATCCCATACTTAGTCGTGGGAGAATTGACCCCCCAAAAGGGAGCCTCAGTACCAAACGACGGATGACCAGCACGGTCCGTAGGTGGAGGGTCATAAGTCCTGGCAGTTTTTAGTTTTTAGTTTTTAGTTTTTAGTTTAGGGGTCTTAGTTTTAGGTAGTTATTTAATTAAGGGTTAAGATGGGTGGTTAGTTAAATAAGTACCATTCTAAACCTAACTATAAGACCCTAACCCTAAAACTTTAACTCACACAACTAAACTCACAAGTCAAATTCATTCTTTCTCAAAACTCTCTCAACTAAGAACCCCATTGAAGAAGAAGACCAAGGTTCATCTAGGGAAGCAAGGTTTCAATTTTTCCCCATCAGCTCTCAAGGAATTTACTAAGGTATGGTTGCTTATCACTCTTGGGATTCCTTTCCCTAAGAGGCCCCTTCAAGATGAATTTCAAAATCTCCAATTTCTAGGTTTTCAATCCAAAAACGTGGGTCTTCTTTCTAAAGTGAAATTTGATGTTAAAAACTGACTTTAATTGATGTTATATGGATAATTATGAATGAATTTATGTTGTATTATGGTTTCTTGAAGAATTCTCCATGAGACCCATGTTTCTCCTTCTTTTCCTAATTCTAACCCTAATTTGTGTTGGATATTGATTGAAGGCTATGAATTGAAGGTGGTGTTATATAATTCATGTTTGTATGATGATTCTACCCTAGCTTATGTATAATATCTATGAAATTAGGGTTGAGTCAGTGAATAAACCCTTGAAGGCCATGAAGGGAATATGTCAATTGATTATATTGATATTGATGATGTTATTACTTCATGAATTACCTTGTATTATGTATTGGTTATGAACTGATTTGTGATTGAAGTATGAATGTCCTAGGAAGGGAAAGAAGGTATAAAGGTTGGTTCTTCTTTGAACTCAAGTATGGAAGGTGAATTTCTTAGATTGTAATGATGCTATACCTAATGTGTTGTTGTGGTGTTGATGACCTAGTTTCCTCATCCTTAACCCTCTACACTTAAATTAGCTATAAAATATGTATGTATGTTATGGTATGTTGCTATATTATTGAAAGGTAGTTCTCATGATTATAGTGTAATGTGAAGTGAAAGGGTTACTTACTAAAGTGTTTCTAAAAGTGAAAGGATTGTTACTCACTTATGAACACATATGAGATATTATGGTAAGATGTTTTCATAAAAGTCTAGCAAAGGCTAATGTGAACTTCTGTGATGACTAAAGATGATTTCAAAAAGGGAATTAGATGCTTAGCACCAAAAGGGCATGTAAATGAGATGGGGGTCTCATGTTTAGTAAGTCCGGCTCCCCACATGGGTTTCCTCACGTTTAGCAAGTCCGAACTACCCACGGTATGTGTTGTCTCATCAGATGGAAATCCCCACGTTTAGTAAGTTAGGATTTCTAGAAGCAATCTCCTTGACCCTTAACTATGTGCCCACATAGGACTCTAGCTTAGTGGATCCACCTAGATAGCTATGTACGAATGGTTACACCTTAGGCAAGTGTTAACCCTCTATTTTCGGTGTGGGAGTAGAACACCGGATTCCATGTAGCTTTCATGGTCTACACCGGTTATGGCAATATCTCCCTAATGTAAAACTAAATGAAGGTATGAGAGGTCTGAACTCTTACTAGGTCTTTCTTAAGGGTTTCTTCATTGTGTAACGGAGGGTATGGGACTTCTCTTGCACATTGCACATGTGGGATCCTAAGAGATGGTTGTAGTAGTGTCACTTATGATTATGATGATTATGACTTATGCATGTTAAAGCTATGTTATGTATGATCATTATGAATATGGTAAGTTAGGATGAAGTATGATCTTATGAATCTATGCATGAAGTAGGTTGCTTAATGTGATACTTGGCTTTGAATAGGTTTATGGGATTCTATTCCTTGCATTGCACTAGTATTACTTGGGTTGTCTACTTGTTGGGATGATATTATGTTGGTTTGGACTATAATACTTAATTTGTGTGCATATTGGATTTACTTGGCAAAAAGCATGTTTTGATTAAAATGTCCTTTTATGCATATTTCAATGGTTTTTATTCATAGTAGCCATACTTAGTACGTGTGTTGTACTAACCCATTTTGCCTCATTTTTTCCCCAGACATTTAGGTTCGGGCCATTGAGGATGCAAGTTTACTTCTCAAGACACTTGGAGTTGCTTCCCCAAGTTGGTGAGTCCTCAAGTCCGAGGACAAGACCCTATGATCTAGCTTCTATGTTTAGTTCTATGATTATGTTGAAATTCAATGTTGTACTTTCCTATTTCTAGACTTCTTATTGATGTACGGGCTAAGTCCCACTTTCGATACTTCTATGTCTAGATGGTACATTGTGATGAAGTTAGATTCTATTTTTCATATATAAGGTGAAGTTGAACTTCCAAAGTAAAAGTTTTAAATTTTCCGTGTTTTTATTCAGTGATACATGCTATGATAAACGCTGAGGGCTTGTATAAGACCTCTTCGAGGTCGAATACGCCGGTAACAACTAAGGGGTATCCTTGGGTCATTACACCTTGGTGCTCGGCTTTGACTTGTTGGCAATTTGAGCACCTAGACAAAAATTTTGCTATGTCTCTTTTTATTTCGTTCCACCAATAAATCTCACGTAAGTCGCGATACATCTTGGTGGCTCCTGGATGGATGGAGTATCGGGACCCATGGGGCTCCTGTAAGACTATCTCTCTTAGGCCATCCACATCCGGCAGACATAACCTCCCATCTTCTCCTTGAGAGAAAGTTGCTATTGCTTTGTTGACAACCGACTCTTTTAGTCCCATCAAAATAGGGTCAAGATGTTGCTTAGACTTACATCAACAACAACCGATGACTCAGAATTATGACAGACCATGACACCTTCTTTTGGAGAATCTTCAAGTAAGACACCCAACGGGCTAGCCTTTGGCAGTGTCTTGCCAAGCTTGGGGCAGCCATGGCCTTTGTCTTAGGCTTTCCCCTTTTTGGCTTGGCTCTAGGCCCTACACACTCAACCAAACCTTAGAAGGTCTTCAAAACTTAGGGATCTAGTAAGTACTTTAACGTTTAACCATTAAACCCCTTAACTCTTAACGTTAACCCTCACATTAAGGCTCTAGTTCAACCTATCATTTTGTGAATCATTACAATTTATTAAAATGCATTAATTAGAATTTGTTTGATTGAACTATTGAAATTATGGTTTTTACAAAAGTTGAAGGGTAAGCCTGGGACAAAACTGATTAACGATGTAATGACCTAGGGGTACCCCCTAGAAGTTACATGGTGTACTTGACCCCGAAGGGGTCTCATTAGGATCATAAACATAAGATAATAGAAAAGTACAGGAAAGTTTAACACTTTCTTTGATCCATACAATCTAAAACATTTTCATAAGCAAGCAGAAGTCTTCACTAACATCTTTGTCTCAAACTATCTATAACTGTCATGAATAAAAGTCTTGGGACGCAGCCCAAATAAAGTCTAAAACATAAGAAATGACATAAGAGGGAAACATGGGTTTGTCCTCGAAGCTATGAGGACTCACCAAATCTTCAAATCTTGTTGCTTCTTAGAAACCTAGCCTCCAAGCAACGCAATCTCCCAAAACGTTACATTTGATTATAATGTAGGCAATATGCTTTAGTACAAAATGTACCAAGTATGAAAGCTAACACAACAGCATAAGAGCATCTCAAAATGGTTAGTCAACATAAGACATAAGTATAAGAGATAACAAAATATTCATAGCATAATCTCTAACACAGGCATCAAATCATCACAAGTCAACATCAGACATAGTTAATGAGCATAGGAGCTAAATCATGTTCATAGCATAGCCTTAACTTAAAATTTCATATTTACATCCTTCAACCATTATTCTTTATTGTTACAAGAGAACTACTTCACAAGCCAAGTCCAAGCATACTTGTGCAATGCAATAATAGCATCCCATAATACTATCCAAGCTTAGTACCTCTCTTGGTATTTCTTTGGCATAGTTCACATTCATAGTCAAGACCTAGTTTTCATTCAATAAGAGTACTATACTACTAAGTAACCTCAAGACACACTTGTGCAATGAATGTGTGGCATCCCATAATACCATACATACTAAGCATATTCTTAAAGTCACTACATTCATATTTACCTACTCTAGGTGTCACTGTTGACCTACTTCATATTGATAAGGAACTATAAACTTAAGTCAATCATATAATGGAAGGCAACTATAGCAACAATCCAAGCTAAGCATACATCACATAAGAGGGCACTTCATAAGTAGCTTCAAGTCACACTTGTGCCATGTATGAATGGCATCCCATACTACCACTCACACTAAGTACTTCTTTAGGCTAGCTTACTCAATGCTTACTATTTGTCAATATTATCAAAGAATAGCATTCTACTAGGTTAGACCTAGCTACCATGGAAAACACAATATTATGCAATCCAAGATATCCAAGGAATACAAGTATCCCAACCTAGCTACCATGCAAACATTCAATATGATGCAAGCTATCCTTTGGGCAGTATGAATCCTCAACCCTAAGTTATCCTTAGCAGAGTATGGTATCTCAATCCTAAGCTACCATGAAATGGGCTTGGCCTAACCCAGTCAATCTACCATGAAGGCATTCTAACAATTCTAGTTCAAGCTACCCTTAGGAGACTGTAGATCATTAATCCTAGGCTACCATGCCTATACTAATGCAAGTTACCATGAAAAGCATCCTACCAATGCTAGTTCTAGCTAACTTTAGGAGAGCATAATTCCCCAATCCTAAGCTACCATGAGATCTACCATCCCAAGCTACATAAGTCAACTATACATGAAGGAATTATAAGACTCAACTTCAAGTTATTCTATTTTAACAAGCATCATTCATTTTAGATGATTATCTTTTCAATCTAGAACCCTTCTATGTGAGAAGACCTTTCACATTCCACATACATACATTCATATTGTTCTAGGTAGGTCATGTATGTATAAGCCTTCCACCACAACACTCACTATCTTCTATATCAATTTCATGCAAGCCATCTCGTCATATAAGACTTACTCTATAAGCCCTAGTGATCAACATTACGACTTCAAGCCCTACATTCAATATTTACTCCACAATCGACATACTAGTCTAGATCACAAGACATATTTAGTCACAAGCCTTAATCATAGGCAATTCTAAGAATAATTCATCATAAAGTCCCAATTTCAATCACTATAATTCTTGTTCTAACATACATTCATAAATTTACTTCAATTCATGATTTCATATTTCTATTCTTGAATAAGTTCTATACATGATGGCAATCCTAGAAGATCTATCAAGAATCATCAATTTCACATCAAAAGGCATAAACCCACATACTTTGATTTCTAAAGTTAGCCAAGAAATTCACATAAATTATTCATAATATCATGAATCAACACTAAATTAACCATAAATACGTATTATCCAACCAATTGAAATCACACCCAACTATACCCACACATTGGAGGTAACCCTAGCTTAGATTTGGGTTCTTCTTCACAAATTCGGGGGAAATATTAGGGGACTCTATGGGTGGAAGAACCCATAGAGGAAGAGCTAAACATAAATTAATGAATGCCCTAGCACAAGCCTTTAGCATTGGAGCCTTTGTTAATTACCATAGATTCAATCTCTAGCTTCTTCTTCAATGGAGGTTTCCTAGAGAGAAATATTTGAGTGGAGAGGATTTTGGGATTTTGATTTGGGTCTTCTGTAAAGTGATTTAAAATTGGAGGATCAAGACTTAAAACTTAAATAGGTGAATAAAACAAATATAGAATCACCCCCACTTAAAAACTAGTCGAATAGGAAATTCCCATTTAACCCCTCACTAGGCAGCCCCGTGCCAAGGGCCACGCCCATGTCCACGAGTCGTCAAGGGCACCACGGTCCATGGTGGTGCCCGTGGTCCCTTGACCAATGGCTTCCTTCACTTTCCAAACTTCCAAATTCCCATTTAACCCCTCACTATTCTCTCTCTAAACTCCATTGAAGAACAAAGAAGAAGCTCAAGCTAGGGGTTCAAGAACCAACCTTTCTTCTCCAATTTTGTGAGGATCTCAACCTAAGGTATAAATGCTCTTCATTCTTGGTAGCTATCCCCTAAGAAGTCCCTTCAAAGTGTGTTTTTAAGACTTCCAAAATCTAGGGTTTTACTCTAAACATGGGTCTTCTTCCAAAATGATTTCTATTGTTCAATTATGATCTATTGTGGTTAATTATGACGGTTTATGGTTAGATTGTTGTAGTATTGATGGTTTTTGGTGAAAAACTCTCTTGGACCCATGGTTTCCCTTTCTTTCTAAATTGTGAACTAAGTTGTGACTTGATTGGCCATGGAAGTTGGTAATTAATTATGTTTATATTTAATTTATGGATGAATTATGAAATTTCTCTATCTATTGTGGTAATTCTATAAGGTTAGGGTTGATGTTGATGCATTGCCATGAAGGGAAATTGGCTAGGGCTTGTATAGGTTGATGATTGATTGTATATGAGTATGTGATCTATTTATATAGTAATGATCCTATCTCTAAATGTGTAATTGTGGTATTTATGTAATATCCTTCTTGCCTATAATGGATACACTTGCTTATGTACGAAGTATGTATGCATGTTTATGAGGAGCTTGTGGTGTTGCTTGAAAGGACATTCTCATGATCACACTACTACTACAATGTGAAAGGTTTACTCACATACTAATGTTCCTCAAGTGAAAGGAGCAGTCTCACTTAAAGAAAGCTATGAGCTATTATGATAATGTGTTGACATGAGTGTCTAATACACTCTCTTGTGACTATGAACCTAATTAAAGGCTAATTTTGACTTTTGAAGGGAATTATGAGTAGCACCGAGTGGATATGAAAGTGAGATGGGGGCCTTTATGTTTAGCAAGTCAGGCTTCCCAATATATGTTATCTCATGAGATGGAAACCTTTTATGTTTAGCAAGTCTGGGTTTCTAGTAGCACTCTCCTTATCCTATAACTATGTGCCCACATAGGTCTTAGCAAGTGGATCCACCAAGAAGCTAAAATGTGCATTCTACCTTAGGCAAGTAGGACACCTCTTTTTAGTGTGGGGGTAGAACATTCTACCGGATTCCATGTAGCTCACATGGTCTATGTCAGTTAATGCAAGTCTTCTCTAAATTAATATGAATGTGAACTATGGTAAGGACATAGACTTTAACTATGACCTCTTAAGGGGTACTACTTAGTGTGAGTGGGGGTATGGGACTTCACTTATTGTCACGACCCAAGTCTAGGGCTTAGACGTGACCGGCGAATGGGGAACCCGAGGGAACCCCAAACAAGCCTCATAGCATATCATTACACATCCTTGGTCGCGGAAGCAATTAAAATGACCATAAGCGATACGCATAATCAAGGGAAATTGGGACTAAGGGAGCAAGACAAAAAGAGAATAATACATAAATACCATAGATGAGTCAAGCTCAAACATAATACACAACTTGTCCAACACCACCTCTAAACATGGATACTTAGCGGGGGCCGAGACAAACTACCGGGCTCACCCTCATAGTCAATACATAATTAAAAAGGAAAAGGTCTTATACATAACAAAAGATCATGAGCAACATCCCCGGAATGGAGGACTCACCAATAACCTTGATAGGAAATCGTATTAGCCACGTGGGGAGGATGGTCGACGGTGCTCGGTCCCTACATGGTGACATCATGTAGGCATAGAGTATGCATTAGTACGTTTGAATGTACTAAGTATATGGGATGCAATGCAATGTAACAATGGATGGACATTATAGGCAAAATGCATAATCATACCCGATAGATGACATATTAATGAGATGATATGTATAATGATGCTTATATAAAAATCATATTTAGTAGGGCATAGTATATGTGTAGTGAGTGACCATCAATATAGCATTTCCAAGGCCTACCACCCCCTTGGAGAGGCGAAAGAGGTACAAACCCCTCAATGTGGTTACCCGGGCCTACCACCCCCGAGCTAGGGACCAAGGTACAAACCCTCGATATGGTTATACGGGCCTACTTCCCCCCGTACTCGGGAACCAAGGTACCAACCCCTTGGTATGGTTTCCCGAGCCTACAACCCCCGAGCTAGGCTTGGTCGACTCACACACCATATAGAGAAAATCATATACATGTATCCATTTCATCATCATTTCAATACTTATATAATCATCCGACTCATAGGACGTACATTGGACCTTCCATTTCATAAGAATTCTATAAATGACATTTTATCAAACATATGGTGGGCTACTTGTTCATGTAAATAAAATCATGTGTTTCAAGAGTACTAAGTCCAACCAATTTTCAAAATCTATATAAAACAGCCCACCAACAACATACATATATATATACATATATAACAACCTTCATAATTTGATCATGGAGGCATGAAAACCATAAACATCACATAATAATACAATTTCATGAAAATATGCAAGATAGACCTTAATAGGGTGTGTAGTAGTGATTCCATAATTCAAGAGTTCATAAATGATCATAAGGACCCATAAACTTGAAGTAAAATAGAGGATAAATGGTTGGACTTGTGGAAAGGAAGGTTTCCACAATCAACCCACATACCTCAACTTTGGAGAATTCTTGATGAAGATTGGAATGGAGAATTGCTTGAGATTGAATCTTGAATCCGGAATTAAAGCTTGGGATTCTTGAATTTGGTGGATGATCTTGGTGGAATTTTTGGAGAGGGCTTAGAGAGTGTTCTTGGATGTTTTGAAGTTAAATGACTAAGTATGGATATGTCCCCTTTTTATAAAAAACGTCCCAACACTTAGAAAAAAATGAGGTGGGTGAACAGTGTTTTCGGCTACTGGAATTTGCATTTTCTGTCGGACAGGTTTTACGAAAACGGTCATAACTCCTTCATCCTAACTCGGAATGAGGTGAAACAAATTGCGTTGGAAAGCTAACTCATAGAGATTCAATTTTGATAGTTTGAGCTCCTTCCAGTTCCTTGTGTGCTGAGAGATATGCCCCTTTAAAGTTGACCCTCAAAATCGCATTTTTTCGATTTTCGAATTTTGATACGGTTGCTCTAAAATTTGGGTTAGACCCATTTCCCACTCAATTTGACCCCCTGAATAAGAATATGAAGTCGAATTTTCGAAATGATGCACGGATTTTGAGATATATGGAAATTACAATTTTAGGTGTTTCCGAAGCACATTTTCGAGCATTTTTGGGGTCGTTTCACTTATGCATTGCACTAGTAGACTCTAAGAGGGGTTATGGTAAGGTTCTCTTATATTATGATGACTTGTGAATGATAGTATGTATGGATGTTATGAATATCAATGTCTTCACTTTTATGTATATTGTTGGTAACCTAAATGTGATACTTAGCTTTTGGTAGGGTTATGGGATCTTACCTTTGCATTGCACTAGTGTGGCTCTGGGTTGCTCATATGTTGAATTGGCTTCTGTTTCTTCATGAATGTGCATAATGGTTTCTAAACTTGAAAAAAATGCATGATTTCAACTAAATGTCCCTTTTATGCATGTTTTAAGGATTTTGTGCATGATATCCATACTTAGTACAATTAATTGTGCTAACCCATATTTTCTACTTTAATATGAGTGTAGGTTCGGGTCGTTGAGACTACTACCACTTTCTTCAAGGTGAAGCTTGGGTCGACTATTCCCTAGGCTTGGTGAGTTCTCAAGTTCAAGGAAAAGTTGCTATTGATTCTAGTCTCTAGTTTCCTTCTATATTCTCGACTTTGTTGTATTTTCCTATACATGGAGACTTTATTGATGTAAAGGTCTTTGTCCCTATTTGTGCTCTTATGTTTAGATGGTGATTGAGACAAGTCTAGTTTTCTATTTTCCTTTATGAAAGAAGTTGACTTCTATTGTAAAAGTTTTAAATTTTCCGTATTTTTCTATGTCTTTATGTGATGAAGATGCTAAGGGCTTGTATGCGACCCCTTCGGAGGTCAATTATGCCATGTAATGCCTAGGGGGTACTCTTGGATCGTGACAAACATAAAAAGATGTCAAGAATTGGTTAAGAAAAGAGGTAAAAAACCAATGTAATGTCAAGGAGGGCAGAAAAGTCAATAAAAGTACCCAAATCTACCCTACATGACTCTAAGCCTACATTACAAGCTAAGAAAGTCCTAAAGTGATCCTAGTGACAGTTTGAAGAGTCTATGCAGTGAATATAAGGGTAAGCCTATGGTATTGAGCACTAATTGTACTTGAAGTGACTTTTGAGCGTGCGTGTTGAATTAAAGCTAAAACTTGAAATTCAAATTTGTTGTGTGTGAAAAAATAATTATTTTGAAGTGAGGGCACTAGTTACATTGTTGGAGAATAGGTACCTTGGTAATTGTGAAAAGTATATGTTATGATGTCTATTGGTCGATCTATGTCATGTTTTGATCCGGATGAGTTAGTTTGTTGAGTCTAGAAGAAAAGATTTTCACTAATGTGATGGAATTGACTAAGAAAGCCATGTGATTGCTTGAGTTTGTATGTGTGTGTCTTGGGCTATTTTGTTACTAGGAATATTTATGTGTAATTCTTGCAGGAAATAGGCATGGATGCGGGTGATGAAGATTTGAGCGGAAAAGTGCAAAAGTAACCACAAACGGACCGTAGGTCCAACGACAGGCCGTGGATGGGCAGTCGTAGGTCCTGGTCTGAAAGATGATTTTCAGAACTCAAAACCACAGAGTGCCAGGACGGACCGTAGTCCAATTCACGGACCTTAGGTGATGCATTGTAGGTAGAACATCAGGGAAGTCTAACAAAGTATGGACCCATAGAAGCAGACGATGGACCGTAGGTGTAACGATAGGCCGTGGATGGGCAGTCGTAGGTCCTGGTCTGAAAGATGAGTTTCAGAACTCAAAACCACAGAGTCCCAGGACGGACCGTAGTCCAATCCAAGGACCGTAGGTGATGCATTGTAGGTAAAACATCAGGGATGTCTAACAAAGTGTGGAACCACAAGAGAAGACAATGGACCATAGGTTGACCGATGGACCATCTTGCACAACCGTGAATGATATTAGAGAATTTGAGGTTCCAGTACTTGATGAAGTTTCTATGTGTTAAGCCACGGAGGGTGACCTACAGACCGTAGGTAGACACATGGTTCGTAGGTCGTGCCATCGACGGAAGCTACGTTCTTGCAGTTTATTTCCTTATTTTGTTTCCTGTTCTATTTATTAGTTGTAATTCTCATTTTTGAGGTTAGACATTATTGTAAATTTATACTTTTTGGTTTTTGGGAATTAATTGGCAAACTCTTAGCAATTTGATTTTCGAAATTCGTTTGATACAATTTTCACTTTGAATTTCAATTCAAGATTTGGGTTTTCATCTATTCTAACTGTAAGTTCATGAATTATTTTAACTCTATGAATTGTGAACTCTCAAGCATGAGTAGCCAAATCCACAACTACGGTTGTGGGAACCATAAGCAATTAACAAAGTATGAATAATAATCAAGTAATTCTTGAATATTCTTATGCATGTATTGTTAATTCTTTCGTTTAGAAGTCTTTTTAAGGGTTTCAAAGGTTAGAACTCGCCTTGTTCCTACTTTCGAACAAAGGAGGTAATGGAGTACAAAAGGATTAAACAACAGAGATCTAGTGGATGCTATCTAATAGTCTAGTGTCCAATGTTGTGAGGGTGAAAACTAAACCATACATTTATATGATGACTAATCTGAGGTAAAGTTAAGGGTTAGTAAAGCATACACCCATAGCCGGACCAAGGGGCGTGGTGAAATTCCCTACTTGGAGGACCAATCACTTTGGGATACTTAACTTACCAACTTTGCATGTAATACACTATGAACAGATTACTATTATTAGTATTATTGCATTAAAAGCTCGTGGGGAACACAATGCCCTAGTTTCTTTCCCATATTGATAAACAAAAGTTTGAATCTTGTCTACTTGTCACTTAAGCATTCAAATCTATTGCGTACTTACAAAATCCATCCCTTTTTTACTTTTCTAGGAATTAGTTTGATTAACAGAGATAATAGTGAGTTAATTTTATGTCTAAACCATATACCTCATGGGATCGACCCCAAACTACAAGTTGGATTCTTTATTTGACAACGATCGCTTATACTTCTTTAGGGAGGTGTAATTTTAGCGTATCAACTACCATCTTTCAAAGAGTAAATCTCTGGAAAAACTTGGTCGTTCACACCCAAGTTAGGGTCTAAAAATCCATGAGGTCTAAAAAATCAATCTTCGCCATTAGTCATGTTTGTACGAGGGCATCCCATTACTTTTCTAAATCTGATTTTTCATGACATAATATCGTCAAGTCTTCAACGATTGGACTCAAATATGCAAAGATAGAGTCATCATTTGAGGTCTTGTAACTTGATATCATAATAGCTCTAGGGTCCGCAGCCTTCTTGCGTTTGGACCTTGCTTGTGCTTCTTCAGCTCGCTTTTAAGAAATCATTGCATCTTTTCTCTCCCACGCTAGTTTGGCCATGTCAAATTCTGGTTCTTCTTTGTGTGATTTAGCCGTAATAAATGAGAAAGTTGGTTCCGTCGGAGAGTATCGTTATGAAGACACATTGACAATGGGGTAGACCTTGTGGGAGATGTTTGAACCCTCCTAGCTTCAAGGTTACCATATCTCAATAGATGGATCTTCTCTTTGATTAAGGCTACGTCAATTCTTTGTTGTTCAATAAAGTGGCCGAGTGACTTTCCTAGGGACATATATCGAACAATATTGTTTGCAACCTTTTTTCTAATGCTTTGATTAGTCTGATATGTTGATATGACGTTTGATCCCTCTATTTCTCCATCAAACTCATTTTATCTTGGAGATTGATTTGTGAATGAGCTATGCCCCTAATGGACTAGCCAACTGAGTGTTACTTCTATGTCGCTTGCTGGCGTATGTTCTCCCATTGGTAGGATAACTTTATTTTGTGGTATTTTTCGAGGATTGATCAATTTATCCTTATTGAATGTTTGGTAATCGGGGGAATCATATGTTTCATTAGAGCTTGCAGAGGATAGAGTAAACAATATTTTTGGTTTAGGCTCTTTTTGGGAGGTCTTATTTTTTGATGGAGTAGATAAAGCTGGAAAATCTTGGGGTTTATGTGAAATTGGGAATTATTGTTCCTCATCATCCCATTTAGCTCTATCGTATGATTATTCATCATCATTTGCTTCATCGTAATATTCTGCCCCGTAGTAATCTTCTTCATATTTTGGGTAGTAACAATCGATATCCCATGGAATATGTCATGTGCAAGGACACTTATACCAATATACTTTAAGACCATTATGGTCGAATTCTCTTATCCAATCAAGATCATTTTCGAAAATACTCAAATATGGATTCAGTGTCCAAGTTGTTGTTTTTTTCTTATTAAGACTATCCAGGGGCTGGTAATATGCATAAAGAAGGCAATTTTATTGAGTTTTTTCAAGTGAGAGTGCTTAAAGTATATAGCGATAGAATTATCAGAGTTTTTAAAGAAAGTAGGCTTATTGGACTAGAGAGGTTACGGATATCCTCTCAACTTCTCATAGTTGGTGATGCTTGAGTCAGGAAGAACTTTGACAAGCTCTTCTCTATATATTTTGCCTGGGATCAAGGTACACTGAGTGGTTCCATTGGTGGCATCTAAATTTAAAAACAAAGCATCTTTGCCAGTTTAAAGAGATAGGTCCATCACATGGTTTTGGACTCTCCAAGCCAGTTGATAATAAAGAGTAGCCTGTATGTCATCTCTAGCTTGAGGAGCTTGATTTGACGTATCCAGGTGCTTCATCCAATACTAAGCATCCACGGCCATTCAATAGTAATATAACCCAACTAGTGAGTTGGGGTCGAGTCGCAAGGGAGCGGTTTGTAAGGGAGAATTAAGAGAGAAGCACGAACTTCGCTCAAGTCAATTTTAGCTAAAGACATAAACAAAGAAAAACATATCAAACTAAAGGGTGGCACATGTGTCAATTATCAAAAAGGGATTTTGTAGTCAATTATCAACTAGAAGAAGCAAATAATGTAGAAATCTGAATATGGAGACGGGATTCTTGGGATGCGATAGGATTATGGGCTTAGGTAAACAACCGGGTATTTTTTATTGATATGAAATCACTGTAAATTGGTAACTAAGCTAGACTATAGTGGGGGTAAACTTTCTCTCGAACAATTTAACCTGCATCAAATCGATTTCTCCCGAACACCAACAAGCGGCAATGAAGCACAACCTTTGCCTTGGTCTATTTCCTCTCTAGAGCTGAATGTGTGGGAGAGGGTTTAAGATTCACTCTCTTGAGTTGAACCCACGATTTCCCAGTAACCACAGACTATCGATATAGTAGTTTTGGTTTTAAAACCTCTTTGTTGAGCAAACCAAAAACACGAAGATAAAAATGTATTTGCAACTGCAACCCATTGAATTCAAACACAACTACTGAACGAAATCACCTTTAAACAGTGAGCAGTAAATTCAACCCATATTCACATAATCATACCCCAAGAAATGGGATTTTAGCTACACATGGTAAAGAAATTGTTACGATTGGTACTATCTTTACACAAGTCTAAGACGAAGAATCTTCAATACCCACTTCCAAATGCTTAGAAATGGAAATCTTCAAATCTTCAAAGCTAAGGAACGATGTCTCTAAAAAAAACTATGTTCTAAAAACTGAGAATAATGTTTGATGTTCTAAAATTCCCTACTGATTGCATACTAAACTAAATATTCAAAAAAGTATTTATAGTTGTCAAAAAGTGTGCTGTAAAGGACCACTTGGCATAGTTAGTCGGGATCACCGATCCACTTGGCGATCCACCCTTTGGTCTGGTTCATCGCCTTTCTGCTTTAGCCTTTAGCAAATTCAGGTTCTGTAACTCTCGGCGATAAAGCACTGCATCGCGGAATTGGTCCGCGGCTCGCCGACTGCTTCTTTATCCCACCAACCTGATTTTTTCCTTCAGAGCGTGGCACACTGGAACATTAGGCAAGACCATAGCCATTTAGTGACTCACCTAATGGTTTAGGTGATCCTCAAGCTGTCTTTTCTTCGTCCTTTCAGTTGCCTTGTTCCTTTTTGCCCATTAGTGTCCATGCTTCGCCTCAAACTCCAAATACCTGAAACTCAAGGATTTTCATGAGTTATTAAAACAAAATATGCATTTGAGGACACTAAATCTACCAAAATAAAGCCCTAAAAGAGTCCAAATTGTGGACTCATCAACACCCCCAACTTAAACTTTTGCTTGTCCTCAAGAATAACTCAAGTCAGCAGTTCAAAAATGATGTCTAAAACAGTGCTACACAAGACTCAATTAAGAATGCACACAAAACAACTCAACTTATTGTGCAAGGATATATTCTGCAGTCAAAGATTCAAGTAGTGACTCACCATTACCAAAGAATCTCAAGCTCATTATACTTGCTTCAAATGAAAGTTCAACCTTAACAAAGGTATTCAAATGCCCTAACACAAAGAATGATTCCATATTCACTCAATGGTTCAATCATTTAAAGTTTCGGAATCAAGATCAACACTCACACTAACAAAGATAAACGCAATGCATGATTTCACCCATAGGTTTGACCTTAATTTCCAATCGACTTTTGCTTCAGCTCATTCAAGATCAAAAAGGTCTTTTCGAGGCCTGTAATGGGGCTAAGTGTAAAGGTATGGTCATTTAGGCTTATAGGCTGAAATCCTCATGAAATGTGATGTGAACAACATATTTTTTCTTTTTCTTTATCATTTTCATGCAAGCTCAAAAGTCACCTCTTATTCATCTTCCATGGACCGTTGGAAACCCCTTTTTCAATGTATTTTCACAACTTTATTCTACAACTTTTCTTTCATTTTTCTGCTTATTCATTCTTTTATTCTTTTTCTCTCTTTTTTTTTTATATGGAGGGGGTTCCATTTTTCTCAAAATATGGGCAAAAGGGACATTCTTGTACTTTCTTGATTTACCTTCTCTTTCCACCATACCCCAACATAGGCTTTTGGCCAAAGTTGGGTATTCAAACAAACAACAAATCATGAGGATTATAGGTAATCGGTCAAGAAAGGTCTCAATTTCATCAAGTTTCTTCCACTAAAATGGTTAAGGCTCAAAGGTGTTCAAAAGGAATTCACACACTCACAAGGTAGGGCACAAAAGAGGTATAATGTCAAATTGGTTCACACTCATTAAAGTAGCCTAAGATCATCTCAAAAAATTGCATCAGTTAGTCAATAGGACAAACGGGGAAAATTCTAGCTGTCATCATACATGGTTCACAGTAAGCTCATCACACAACGCACTAACACCAATGTCAAACAGGACTTCACACGTTTGCTAGTGTGAACTGTTCATCACAAGGGACTCAATTCCATACTTGGCTAGTCACAACGAGATGCAAAGAGTCCACATATTGTCTATAAAACGTCAATTGTCCTCGTCATAGCCACACATTCATTTTTGTTCGATTATGAGCACTATTTGAGTCGTCCGTATTGATCAAAACTGGTACTTAAATTTGCAAGAGAACTGCCACATTCAACACATACAAGAGGTGGCAAAAAATTTTAGAAGGGTCAAAAATCATTTACAATTAAAAAGAAGGAGCTACAAGCTTAAGCATCCACCAAAGCAGTGTAAAACCACAATTTTTACCTTAAATCTCAAATATAAACAAAACAAGAATTACAAATGTCACACAAAAGGAAATAAAGACATAGAGGGAGGTAAAGAAGGGATCTTGTCTACATAGTCGTTCAATTTTTCTAGGCATCAGTACCCAGTGCATCAGTATGGACTTGGGCATCAGTGCCCTGAGTCACCTCAGAAGGAATAGTAGTTGCACTAGGACCGGCCAAGGATGTATCTGCTAAAGAAACCTACACAACTTCCTCTACCATGGCCTCTTTCATTGAGGGCCTCATATGAAGCTTCTTCAGCCACCTTTAGCATCTCCTTATCGGTATCCACCTCAGATTTGGAATCAGCAGTCTCCTCAACTCTAATCTCATCTCCGGTGGTAGCCCGAGGCATAACTAGTACATCTGGGATCTCCACCATCCTAGAAATCATGGCCATGTCTATGGACTTCAAATGATCCACATCATTCCTCAATGCAGCAATAGTGGCCTTTAAATCTGTCACCTCCTTGGTAGACCCTTGGTCATGCTCACACACCGCTATGCTAGCCGTACAGGCATTAATGGTAGCGCTCAATGGTGTCACAGCATCAGCCAAGGATGTCTGAATCATGCCCGAAATGGTGGTTTCGAGTCTGGCAGCCCGACAATTAGTAGAATGGACCAACTGTCCTATTGTCTAGGAGGCAGTGCAGCAACAGAAGAGCTGGGAACATTAGAAGGAGTAGCAGTAGAGGTACTTGAAGGCCCATGGGCCGGAGTAGGCAAATATGCCTCTGCAGGTATGGAGTCTGTGTCCACAACGAGGGAAGGGTCCACTGGGGCTGCTTTTTGCATGTTGTATGTCTAATCCTTAAGATATTCAGTTTCGATCCTCCGGATATCAGTGTAGGATATGGTAATCACATCTATATCCTTCTTTACATCTCTAGGTACCATAGCCCGTCTACATAGTTGGGTGATCAATATCGGGAAGGGAAGTGAGCTTTGGAGCTACTTTGCATGCATGAGAATCTTTGAAGAAATGATCATCGCCAAATTTAGCTGAGCTTTATCAATAATGCAACCTAGACATGCTGCTTTGGCATGTCCTAGAATAAATGCATTTTGGGATGGCATGATCGTACGGCTGATGAAACAAAACTAATACCGAGCTGCCACGTTGAGGTCCATTTCAATAACAATACCAGCCTCAAGCCACTTAGGAGTGTCATCTGAAATCAACGGAGTCTTCATGTTATCTAGCTTTTCAGTCCTAATCATGTATTGTTAGTCATCATCAATGTCCTCAAGACGATCTAGGATATCTTCAATAATGGCATGGTGACACTTGATCTTCCTTCTCCGAACAACTACATAGTCAGCTGGTTTTAATGCTGCTGCTTGCTTGTTTCTTTAAGGTATCAAGCTTCCATAAGAAGCATAGAATTCCCAGACCCAATTTGGAATATATGGGACATGGGGCTTGGTGAAGATCTTTAAATCATGATACTTGAGGTAGCTCATAATCTCTAGATACATATCAATCACACCATCTGTGGACAGAAGCTTTTCCTCAATAATCACCCTCAACCCCTTAGTCCTCAATATGTTCAAGGACTTTGGGGTAGGACCCAGAACTGGTATTGCTAGGACCACTACTTGCTCTTTAGTTGGAGGAGGAGAGATAGCCTTAGGAGTTTGGATCCTAGAAGGGTCATTCAACTTTTTAGATCGTAGCGCTACTATTTACGCTTCTACAAGCTTATCATCATCAGACATTATTGTTAGAGGCTCGTGATGCTCACCCTCAGTGTTAGAGGTGGTAAGGTAAGTGTCATAGATACCATCGATGTCGTAGCTTTCCTCTAGTGATGCAAGTGCTTTGCCTTTACCTTTTCCTTTCCCACAAATCATGGAAAATTTCGTATCTTTGCCCTTGGATGCAATTGTATCCTCATTCAGTGCAGTCCCATTTGCTTTCCATTTAGGATGGCATGTTTCTTCCTGCAACTTTAGGTCTGGCCATGTCTACGAAACATTGGGAAAAATTTAGAAACCACTCAGTTAATTTCACAGAAACACAGTTTTAGACAGACTTACCGATCCAGTTGACGAGTCGCCGATTTACTTTGGCTAGCCAGATCGTGATCACCAAAAGGATTGGCTCAAAAGGACGAACTCATATTTCCCTTATGTTGTCTTATGTTAAAAATATTGTATAGGTTGTGTCCCAAGATTTTATTCTAAAAAGTTATATTAAATGGTTTGAGACAAAGTATAGAAAGTCTTCCGCTTGTTTTTATGAGAAATGCCTTTAATTGTAAATATTTTAAATTTTCTTGTAGTACCTATTTATGTTATGTTCAAGATATGCTCAGGGCTTGTGTGTGACCCCTTCAGGGTCAAGTACATCGTGTTACGTCTAGGGGGTACCACTAGGTCGTGACACTTATCTTTTGGAGAATGATTAACAACGTATCCTCGACACATTTACTCTCATTGTTCTCAGATCTTTTTTGCTCATGAGGGGGTATTTATCTTTCTTTTCCTTTGCACTGGACATCAATCTCTAATATTTTTTTGGCCAAATCGTCCAGCTGAGTTACCAGTGCAGTTAGCATGAATCCCTCTCAACTTCTTGGCTTGTCTCAACCATGTAATCAAGTAGTTGGGCTGCTATCACATAGGGTTGTCATGCAATACCACTCGGGATGAGTTGATCAGCTAACACCTTATTCCCAGAATTAAGACTCCTGTAACATCATTACAGAAGGACTACATCGGGCATTTCATGAGTTGGGCATTGAACCAACAGTGCTTTAAACCTTAGCCTTGACTCGTGAGTCCTTTCACCTTCCAATAATTTAGTTCACAATTACTGCCTGACATCCTCACCTCCTCCATTTCAAAGTATAAGCACACAAAAAAAACTAAGATTTAAGTGAGTATCACTACAACTAACAAGAATAAAATTTTATTTGACTAAAAATTCTCAACTAACACCACTCCTCGACAGCAGCCCCATTTTGATTTGACGTATTCGGGCGCTTCATCTAATACTAAACATCCACGGTCATTCAATAGTAATATAACCCAACTAGTGAGTTGGGGTCGAGTTCTAAGGGAGCGGTTTGTAATCACGAATGAAGAGAAGAGCAAGAACTTCACTCAAGTTAATTAAAGCTAAAGACATATACGAATAAAAACATATCAAATTAAAGGGTGAAACAAGTGTTAATTATCGAAGAAGGATTTTGTAGTCAATTATCAACTAGAAGCAGCAAATAATATAGAAATATGACTATGGAGACAGGATTCTTGGGATGTGATAGAATTATGGGCTAAGGTAAACAACCGTGTAATTGCTATTGTTAGTAAATTGTTGTAAATTGGTAACTAAGCTCTACTATAGTGGGGGTAAACCTTCTCTCAAAAAATTTACCTCGTATCAAATTGGTTTCTCTCAAACACTGATAAGCGGCAATGAAGCAAAACCTTCGCCTTAGTCCATTCACTCTCTCTCGATGAATGTGTGAGAGAGGGTTTAGGATTCACTCCCTCGACTACGACAACCCAGTAACCACAGACTATCGATTCAACAATTTTGGTTTTCAAATATCTCTTGAGCAAGCCAAAAACATGAAGATAAAATTGTATTTGCAACTCCAAACCATTAAATTCAAACACAACTACTAAACGAAATCACATTTAAAAAGCAAATTAACTATCAATAAGCAATACCCAGCAATAAATTCAACCCATATTCACATAATCTCACCCCAAGAATTGGGGTTTTAGCTAGATATGGTTGAGATTGAAATCGATACCTAAAAGTGTTTCCATCAAGTGGGTACGATTGGTATTGTCTTTACATACCTCTAAGATGAAGAATCTTTAATACCCTCTTCCAATTGCTTAGAAATGGAAATCTTCAAATCTTCAAAGCTAAGGAACAATGTCTCCAAAAATAAACTAAGTTCTAAAAACTGAGAATAATGTTTGATGTTCAAAAATTCGCTTCTGAATCGCATACTAAACTAAAAATTCAAACAAGTATTTATAGTTGTCAAAAATTGAGATGCGAAGGACCACTCAACGTAGTTAGTCGGGATCACCTATCTACTCGATGATTCGCCCTTTGGTCTAGTTCATAGCCTTTCTACATTGTCCTTCAACAAAATGCGATTCTGTAACTTTAGGCGATAAAGTACTACATTGCAGAATTGTTCGGCGACTTGCCAACTACTCCTTTATCCCATCGACTCAATTTTCTTATTCAGAGCTTTGCACACTGGAATATTACGCGAGACCATAGCCATTTGGCAACTCACCTAATGGTTTAGGTGACCCTCAGGTAGTCTTTTCTTCGTCCTTCCAGCTGACTTGTTCCTTTTTGCCTAATACTGTCCATGCTTTGCCTCTAACTCCAAATACCTGAAACTCAAGGATTTTCATTTGTTGTTGAGACAAAATATGCATTTGAGGACACTAAATCTATCAAAATTAAACCCTAAAAGATTATAAATTATGGACTCATTAGAGCTCCAAGTATTTGGACTTGTATCTTCAACACCCCCATCAGATAAGGATCATGTAGGGACATGTTCAAGTTTGGGAATATCAAACAAAGACAGTCCCTACGTTGAGAGTGATTTTTGACGTATCCATGTTAGCATGCTGATATTCACAGTATGTTGTATCTAGAAGGGAAAGACGGGCCACAAAGGGCTGGAATTTTCTTCTTTGATATGTCAATGATACTCTAACACCACCAAAATGGATTGGCCGAGGCACGAGAAGTAACACACGGAGCAATATTCCAGTCAACCTCGAAATATCAAATATCACCAAACATTATTCATGACTAGCTTGCAACTCAATAGCTTTTTTTGTAAACTTTACGCATTCACGCCATATAGGTGGCATGCCATGCAAGATTCTCATGAAACAACTATCACAAGGTTTAGCCAACAATCATTTTATTCATATCTAAAAAATATACAGAAGTGTAGTAAAACTAAAGAGATTTTCTAAGAAAAAATCTTATATTCTAAGCTATGACCTTTTTGTTATCTCTAATCTATTCTAGTTTTTTTTTTCTAGTCTACTCTATCGTATTACTTGGCCTGCCATTTATAGGAAAAATTGGCCAAATACAAATAAACTAAAATTAAAAACCTTATCTTACATGCACGCAATGCTGACTATTCCATCTCCTACAAAGACAAAGAACGAAAATTTAAAGTAGGAAAGAAATCATGCAAAGCCGTTACAGAAAATATGAACCTAAATAAAGACAATGTTACTTGTGTTCTGGCTATAATAGAGAATACAAAAAATGCTGATATGAATAAAGAATCAGCTGGAATGTTGATTCAAGAAGCTTACAGGTAAATATAACTACATAACACCATTAAAGGAGACATGAAGTAGATCATCAAAAACTGATGTCTACTAGACAAAGCAGTATTTTTATAATTATTCTAGTAATAGCTAAGCACTATCCTATCTAAAAATAGTAAAACATTTATCCGGACATACTATCTTTATCTAATATAATAAAAGACAACAAACTTTATTCAAAATGGGCCCCTCCTAACATGGAAAGGAACCTACTAAAATAAAACAAATAAAACTAACTAAATTATTGGCATGTGACAGTACGTGCAAGCAGGTGGGTGAGCAGCTTGTAGAACATTTCAAGAAGGTGTGTAAGATACTTGTAGTCATCTGCCAAGCAGAGGGATAAGCTACTTGTATGCAACGTCAAAGCAAGTGGATAATTACTTATTGGCAAACTTTTTAGGAGTCTTGTGACAAACTTTTATAGGAATTTTTAGCGTGAACTTTGGCGGGTAATGATAATTTCTTGTACATGTTGTCAGGAGTCATTCAATTACAGAGGTTGAAGGTGGGCTTTAATATCCTTCTTCCATCGACCAATCGAAACTTTGTTTCCTAATGTATAACCCTTTTTAAGGCTTCGTTTCATCGATCGGGTTAAGTACCTATTCCTGTTGAACGGCTTTGCCACATTGTGATCCCATTTTTGTGAAGAACATTTAGTCATATTCTAGTAATGGCTTGAGTAACTTTATCTCTTGTAATTTTATATGGGACTTGATATTCTTTCGCAACTTGTTGGACTTTCTCCCAGTGGGGTGGTTGACTGTGTAGTTCCATTAAGCCCATTGCTTAGGCCTTATTTATTTTGGGATACACAAATTTTGCTAGAAGATAATCCGTTGAGATTCATGATATTCATCTTCCAAGGATAAAATAGGGACGACAAACTTCTAGTGGAAGAAAATTTATGGTCTAGCTTGGACCTGGTTGTTGATAATCTTTACCTCACGATGCAACATGAATATCTTAATCTCGTAGGAATTTCTGATGAAATGAACCCACCAACTTCTTGGTCGGAACCACAATAGAATTTTTTTTAGAGTTGGTTGGATTCTATCCATATCCTTAAACAAGTCGTACTTGAAATCCTTAAAAATGTAATAATGGTGACATAAGTACCAGAATAACCATAGGAGTTCTTGGGGGAAATCACCTGCCAATAAAATGAACACATGGCAAAATGGATACTACAGCTGGACTCTAAGAGGTTTAGGATAGATCCCCCATACTTCTTGAATACCTAAAGTTCATAGTATGTCCTTTGTTCTATCATAATTTATGGATAAAAGTGGTTCCCAAATTGTATGAATATTTCTGGTTGATTAATGAGTCCATAGTTTGGACTCATTTAGTGTTTGATTTTGATGGAATCATTCTTTTTCTGAGGGCATTTGAACACTTTGGTTGAGCTTGAACTTGGATTTGAAGCAAATATTATGAGCATGGAATTTTTTGATATTGGTGAGTCACAACTTGAAACTTTGAGTGCACATTTGTTCCTTGCATAAGTAAGTTGAACCTTTTTGTGTGCAGTCATGATTGAGTCTTATGTAGCACTATTTGAGGCACCTTTTTTGAGCTACCGAACTTGAGTTTTACTTGTGAATAAGCAAAGGTTATGTTGGGGGGTGTTGATGAGTCCACAATTTGGACTTATTTAGGTATTGATTGTGATAGAATCAGTGTCTTTAAATATGCATTTTGTCTCAATAACTAATGTAAATATTTGAATTTAAGACATTTAAACTATGGACAAAGCATGGACACTGTGAAGCAAAAAAGAACAGGGCAGCTGACAGAACGAAGAAGAGAAGGCCTAAAGATCGCCCAAACCATTGGGTGAGTCGCCAAATGGCCATAGTCTCACCTAATGTTCTATTGAGCTAAGTCTTGGAAGACGTGACCACATTGGCAATAGAAAAGAGCACTCGGTGGATCACCAAACAGCCAAGATACCGCCTAAATTTACAAAATACTGGAGCTAAAATGGGGACAAATTTGGCGAGAAGCAACCATATTCGGCATATCGCCGATTTAGTCGGCGAAGGATAACCAGGTCACCAAAAGTATGAAAAAAGATACACGCAAGTGTTGATAGGCGAAATAGAAGTATAATGGGCGAATCGTGGAGTCATTTGGCGATACCAACCTAGATCGCCTAAAGTTACAGTAGACCTGAGCAGTGACACTTCAGAATTGTTTAAATTACTTTTGGCTTGAGAAAGAAATTCATTCAAAAAGGGATAAAAGAATTATTTTAGAGAGAGAACATTATCAAAGGGTTTAGTGAGCACTTTTAGCAAGGTTTTGAGAGATATCATGTAAGAGAGAAGATTACCCATCGAATTTCATCTACAATTCTCATTTTATACCCAACTACGGGAGTGATAATTAACTTTGATATTTTTATTTTTAAAATGAGTGGCTAAAACCCTTTACATGGGGTTTTGATTATGAAGCCAATTGTTGAATTTACTTAGTGGGTATTTGTTAATGGCAAAGAATGGTGTTAATTTTACGTGGGTCTAAGTAGTTGATGTGTTTTGAGATTGAATTGTGTTGCGGCATGTGTCAATTCAATGTTGTGCACTTGCTCGAGAGAGAGGTGTGGAACCAAGGTGGCAATCTTAGCGTCCTTAGTTGTGTGTTTCCTTAGTTTCAGCTCGACAGAGTGAAACATGCAACCCTTCCTTTGTATCCAGCTCTAGAGAGTGGATTTGATGAGGGTAAAGAGATGGGTTTCGTTCTCTCAGTGTTGAAGTTCGAGAGAATTCAACATAGAAAAAGTAATTGTTCGAGAGAAAGTTACTTTATATATGGTTCAACCTACCCATAACAAAATATCCCATAATGAGCACTAATATTTACCCATATCGTTGAGATTCAATAATTGGTTGATCAATTCCCCAAGTTTTACTCTAATTTTTGATCGATTGTGTTGAAGTGTAAGTTTGGATTCGGTATTTAAAACCCAAAATTTGAGATTTCATATTAATTGTGCAAGAATTGTTTGATTGGAGAGATTGTCATTGTACTTTTATTATAGAATTCGAAGGAAGCACTACTCCTTATGGGATCAACCCCAACTCACGTAGTTGGGTTATTATACTAAAGAACTATCATTGGTATTTAGTATTGGATGAAATGCCACTTGATACGTTAATCAAAATGGCACCGCTTCCGGGGAGTAGCATTACATAGAATTCTTTGGTTGAAGGTTTGTCACTCTCAAATTTGTTGGTTGTAGTTAAAATTGGTTTTGGCTGGGTTGTGTAAGTGTTGGTTGGACCACATTAAAGTGGACATGAGTGAGGAAAGTATGAATGATAGTAAAGCAGGTCATCGTGATGGTATCTATGACATCAATAGTGTTTACCACCTGGATCAAAAGGGTGGAATGGCTGCAATTTGCATCCCACAAACTGATGGGAATGAGATGTTTAAAGTCACTAACAAAATTCTGCACCTTCTCCAAATGAGGGGACTATATGGAGGTCTAGATCACGAAGACCCGCACGAGCATGTGAGAAACTTTACAGAGGTTTGCAGCCCTTTTTCATTCAAAGGTCTGTCGCAAGAGTAAATTTGGCTACGGTTATTTCCCTTGTCTTTAAAGGGAGATGATAATAATTGGTAAACCGAGTTACCAAAAAATTCAATCACATCATAGGAGGAGCTGGTTATAAAATATAACACAAGATTCTTCCCTCCAACAAGGATGATGAAACATAGATATGAAATTCAATGTTTCAAGCAACAGGAGGGGGAACTGCTCCATGAAACATGGGTAAGATTCAAGAAGCTCCTACATAAATGACCAACTCATGGGCTACCAAAAGATTTGTTACTTCAATATTTCTACTGGAGCCTCGATTCGAATAATAAAGAAGTGGCTGATCAGTTGGTACGAGGATGTATAATGTTGCAATCGTTTGAGGTAACCTCATTTCTTCTAGATGACATCACTAGAATAAACAAAGCATGGTACACCAAAGAGGTTCAAGTCTCTCCATTTCATTTAAGATTAACACAAGAGCAACTGGATAAAGAGAAAGAGAGGGATGAAAACATCAAGAAGATGTTGACCCAAATGGAAGTTCTATAGGAACACATGAACGGAACTTGTGGAGTGTTCAGAGTTGAGGAGGGTTTGTCCTCAAGCTATTCAAAGCCTGGGGAGAATCAAGGTTGGAACTCCAAAAGAAGTGAGGAGGGTTTCAACCCACGCTATTTGCAGCGAGGTGGAAATCAAGGTTGGAACCATCATAAGGAAGTTGAGGAAAGGAGATCCCACCAAGATTTTTCAAAGTAAAATGAGTATTGGAGAAGAGAGGATGAATATGAAGAGAACCACACTCCCTCAAGTGAGAGCCCAAAATCAAGGGGAGGTGCAAGTAGTCCTCGCATGAATGATTTGCTTTCACGCATTCTTAAAGCCGACATCTCATCCTTGAATAATAAAGTAAACTCGCACGCAGATGCAATCAAAGTCCTTGAAGGTCAATTAAGTTTACTTTCAATACAATTTTAATAAAATATGGTGACAAATGATGAAGATAAAGGATTGGCCATTGTCACTCGGAGCGAAAAAGAAGTAAAAGGTGGTGTGACAGGTAACAAAGAAGAGAACACACGGAATGAAAGGAAAAATATAGAGAAAGAAGAGATAACCATTCCTCATGATATTACAAAGGAGCTACACAGTGAGGAGGAACAGCACAAGCCATGCCTAGAAGCCAAGCAACCTTTGCCTAAAATATCTCCTCCATTTCCTCAATGCCTCAAGAAAAAGAATGAGGATGAGAAGTTCAAGAAATTTGTATTGGTATTCAAGACCTTATTGATTAATCTCCCTTTAGTTGAAGTATTGTTGGAAATGTCGGGTTATGCCAAATTCATAAAGGAGTTAATCACAAAAAAGAGCCTGTATTTTGAGTCGATCGAAGTCTCTCACACTTGTAGTATAATTATGACGAAGGTGCTGATCCAAAAAAAAAATGATCCTTGAGCATTCATCATCCCATGTACTATAGGCATTCTTAAGTTCACAAAAGACTTATGAGATCTGGGAGCAAGTATTAATCTAATGCCTTATGCTATTTATAAACAAATCAGGTCGGGTGAACCGCTAGATAGAACTACGAGACTCTTGATGGCTGACAGATCAATCAAACATCCCGTGGGAATACTTTATGACATTTTGGTTAAGGTTGACCGATTTATTTTTGCAGCCAATTTTGTCATACTCGACTGTGACATAGATGCCGAGATTCCTATTATCTTAGGGAGGCCATTCTTAGAAACTAGCAGAGCGTTGGTGGATGTTGAGAGCTGGGAGCTGACATTTTGGGTTAATGAAGATAAAGTCACCTTTGATGTGTGCAAATCAATAAAACATCCGAGTGACAATCATGTAATCTCAAATGAAGATATGATTGATGAGGCAGTGGCTAGTGTGAGAAATTTGATGTGCAGCAAAGACCCACTTCAACTTGTGTTGGCTAATGATGAATAGTTTGAGGTTCAAGGCCAAGATGAAGTGGTAGCCGCATTTTCAAACATGGGGGGTGGGGTTTACAAAGACTCCAGTGAATTGGATATCGACTTAAACATCCGAGAAATCCCTCCCGTCAAGCCATCAACCAAAGAACCCCCAAATCTTGAGCTGAAGGTATTGCCCTCTCACCTCTGATATGCTTTCATAGGGGAAAATAACACCTTGCTGGTTTTTATTGTAGCCGATTTACTTGATTGGCAAATAAAAATGCTCCTTGCAGTACTGAGAAGGAACATAAAAGCCATCGGTTGGACTATTGCTGATATAGTGGGCTTCCATCCACACATATGCACTCACAAAATTCAACTTGATAGCGATTGTAAACCAAGTGTTGAACATCAATGTAGATTAAACTCGCAAATTCAAGAGGTGGTGAAAAAGGAAATAATCAACTAGTTCGACGCAGGAGTGATCTACCCTATTGCAGATAGCAAATGGGTCAGTCTGGTGCAATGTGTACCAAAAAAGGGAGGAGTCGCGGTTTTCCCTAATGATAGGGGGAGCTTGTATCTATGCGACCGGTGACAGGTTGGAGAGTTTGCATGGACTATTAGAAGTTAAATTGAAGGACTAAAAAAGATCATTTCCCCATGCCCTTTATGGATCAAATGCTTGACTTACTATCTGAGAGAGGGTGGTATTTCTTTTTGGATGGGTATTTTGGCTATAACCAAATCTCCATTGCTCCGGAGGGTCAAGAGAAAACAACCTTTACCTACCCTTGTGGTACTTTTGCCTTCAAATGAATGCCTTTCGGATTGTGTAATGCCCTGGCTACGTTCCAACGTTGCATGCTATCCATCTTCGCTGCCATGGTGGAAGACTCAATGGAAGTATTTATAGATGATTTATCAGTTGTGGGTGACATATTTGCAGAATTCTTAGAGCGCTTACGACAAGTTCTCCAAAGATGTGTTGAGACCAATTTAGTCCTAAATTAGGAAAAGTGTCATTTCATGGTTAAGGAAGGAAGTTTTCTTGGTCACAAAGTATCACAAAAGGGATTGCAGGTGGATAAAGAAAACGTTGAAGTAATCGAGAAATTACCGCCACCTATTTCAGTAAAGGGGGTTTGGAGTTTTTTGGGACATGTGTATTTTATAGGAGGTTCATCAAAGACCTTTCAAAGATTGCACTTCCTCTATACAAACTTATGGAGAAAGAGGTGAAATTCCACTTTGATGATACTTGTATGGTAGCTTTCAAATGCCTGAATGAAAAATTGATTTCCGCTCCAATCAAAATTACTCTTGATTGGTCAAAGCCATTTGAAGTAATGTGTGATACAAGCGGTATGGCATTAGGCGTAGTGTTGGGACAAAAACGGAATAAAAAATTTCATCCCATTAACTATGCAAGCAAAACTTTAAATAGTGTTCAATGTAACTACACAGTTAGTGAACAAGACTTGCTTGCAGTGGTTTATGCATTTGAGAAGTTTCACGCATACTTGGTTGCTACAAAAGTGATTATTCACACTGATCATGCTGCATTGCATTATCTAATGGCAAAGAAAGACGCCAAATCGATATTTATAAGGTGGGTGCTTTTATTGCAAGAATTCAACTTTGAGGTCAAAGATAGAAGAGGTTGTGAAAATCAGCTGGCTGGTCGCTTGTCAAGACTGGATGGCAGGGAGAATGACGAGCTGGAGATCGATATAAAGGATATTTTTCCAGATGAACAGATATTCGCAGTAACCCTCACACAACCCCTTTGGTATGTTGATTTTGCAAACTACTTAGTATGTGGAGTAGTACTAGGCGAACTGAACTTCTACCAACAAAAGAGGTTCATGTTCGATGTTAAGAAATACTTTTGGGATGAACCACGTTTATTTAGATAGTGTGCTGACCATATAATCAGAAGATATGTTCCGGAAGAAGAAGTTGTTGAGATCCCGCATGCTTGTCACGCCTCGCTGGTTAGAGATCATCACAATGGTGTACGAACAATAGCTAAAGTTCTGCAAAGTGGGTACTACTGGCCGTCTCTATACAAAGATGCTCATGAGTTTGTCAAGAAGTGCATGCAATCTCAAAAGGAAGGTGGAGTGTCCAAAAGACACGAGTTGCCTCTGATGCCAATTTTAGAAATGGAACTATTTGATGTATGGGGAATCGATTTTATGGGTCCATTTGTGAACTCATTTGGCAATAAATATATCTTGTTGGTTGTGGATTATGTTTCCAAATGGGTAGAGGCTGTAGCTCTTCCAAACAACGAAGGAAAAAGTGTTGTTCAATTCTTGAAGTGTTACATTTTTGCAGGGTTTGGGACTCCGCGAACCATTATTAGCAATGGATGATCACAATTTTTTAATAAATGGTTCTCAGCTGCATTGAGCAAATATAGGGTGAAACACAAAGTAGCAACACCGTATCATCCCCAAACAAGTGGCCAAGTTGAAGTGTCAAACTAGGAGATCAAAAGCATTTTGGATAAGACAGTGAAAGCAAATAGGAATGATTGGTCTCGAAAGTTGGATGATGCACTATGGGCATATACCGCCACATACAAAAATCCTATAGGGATGTCTCTGCATCAACTAGTTTTTGGTAAATCTTACTATCTACTTGCTGAGTTGGAACCCAAAACGTTGTGGGCATTGAAAGCTTTAAATCTAGATTGGACCAAAACCTGAAGGGGGAGAGTAGAGCAGTTAAACGAATTGGATGAATTCAAGTTCAGAGCCTATGACAGTTCAGCCTTGTAGAAGGAAAATATGAACAAATAGCATGATGCTAAAATTCTTAAGAGGGAGTTTAGAGTGGGAGACTGGGTGTTACTATACAATTCCCAACTTAGACTCTTTCTAGGAAAGCTCAAGTCCAAATGGTCAGGACCATTTAGAGTGACAAGAGTATTCACCAATGGTGCCATAGAAGTCGAGGGCCAAGAGGGACCTACATTTAATGTGAATGGGCAACGTTTAGAATTATACTTTGGAGAATGCCAGGAGATTTCTTTGATAGAGGTGGTGTACCTGGAAGATACTTTAGAGTATTACGTCGTGCCACAACGTTAAATAAGGAGTTTCTTGGGAGGCAACCCAGGTGTTAGTGTTTCAAATAATATGTGTGTTGATTTTGCAGGTGTAGGGATCATGAGCGAGACAAAAGCCTTCTTGGCGAGTCGCCAAACTATTTTGGCGAGCATGACTTGGCTCGCCTTATGGGTCTAAAAAATGAGACTGAGACTCTGGAACATTCGGCAGGATACCTCCACCAGTTAGTGTATCGTCGATGTGTTTAGGCAGACCATTTTTCCTCGCCCTCTCTGATCAAAGGGGACAACGTTCCTCAAGGATCGACTGGTGATGCTTCATGTTTATTATGCGAATTGCCGAGGTGTTTGGCAATCCACGACATCTTCGCTAATCTGCCTTCTCTGGGAGTGCGACTTACTAGAACTAAGGGCAATCTGGAGAACATTCGGTGCATCGCCGAAGCACTTAGCAAACATTTCACTCCATCACCATCTGGGCATTTTGTCAAGATTTCTCGTTACCCTGCTTTACTTATTGACAAACTAACTTGCTTTCATTTCTTCATACTTTTTATTATTCATATTTCATGTTAAATTTCAGTATTTGTCCGCTCTCTACCCACATTAAGGACAATGTGAACTGTTTGTGTTGGGGTTTGGAGCCCACTCATGAACCTCAGCGAACATCCTTCTTGTTTCAAAGCCCCATACTTGTGCTGAAAGAGGCTTTTCTTTTGCAAATTTGAGTATCGGTTTTGATCAATACCAATGACTTGAATAGTGTTCATAATTGAACAAGCATAAATGTGCGACTACAATGAGAACAAATGAAGTTGCATAGACAATATGTGAACTCTTTGCATCTCGTTGTGACTAGCCAATTATCGAATCAAGATTCTTGTGATGAGCATTGCACACTAGCAAGAGTGTGGAGTCTTGTTCGACTTTAGTGTAAATGTGTTGTATGATGAGCTTACCGTGAACCATGCATAATGAAACCTAGAATTTTCTCTGTTAGTCTGGTTGATTTAAGGATGTTAACTCATGATATGATCATAGGCAACTTTAAAAAGTGTGAACCAATTTGACATATACCTCTTTTGGGGCCTACCTTTGAGTGTGTGAACATCTTTTGGACACCTTTCGAGCGTTAACCTTTTCTTGGAAGAAGCTTGATTAAAACATGATCTTTCTTGACCCATTACCCATAATCCTCATGATTTGTGGTTTGTTTGAATAGCCAACTTACCCCAAAATCCTAAGTTGGGGGTGTGGTAAAAAGAGTAGAAACATCAAGGAGTGCAAGAAAGTCCCTTCTACTGATGGTATTGATAAAAGGGAAAATGCAACCCCTTAAAAGGGGGGGGGGGGTTTCCAATGATCTACAAAAAGTGAATAATAGGATGACTTGTAAGCACGAATGAATATGATGAAGAAAAGAAAAGGGAAGTGTTGTTCACACCACATTTCATGAGGACTATAACCATTGAGCCTAAATAACTACACCTTTCAACTCAGTCCCATTACAAGCCTTAAAAGGATCTTTGTGATCTTGAGTAAGCTAAAACAAGTATCGATTAGAAAATATGGGCAAACCTATGGGTGAAATAATGCATTATGTTCATGTTTTTGAGTATGATCATTGCATTTGATTCCAAAGCTTTAAGTTGTGAACCATTGTTTAAATATGGAATCATTCTTTGTGTGTGTGAGGGCATTTTGAACACTTTCATTGAGCCTGAACTTGCATTTGAAGCAAGTATTGTGAGCTTGGAATTCATTGATATTGGTGTGTCAAAACATAAAACTTTGACTGCACATTTGTTCCTTGCATAAGTAAGTTGAATCTTTTTGTGTACATTCATGATTGAGTCTTATGTAGCACTATTTTAGGCACCCTTTTTGAACTACCGAACTTGAGTTTTACTTGTGAATAAGCAAAGGTTATGTTTGGGGGTGTTGATGAGTCCACAATTTGGACTTATTTAGGGATTGATTGTGATAGAATCAGTGTCTTTAAATATGCATTTTGTCTCAATAACTAATGTAAATATTTGAATTTAAGACATTTAAAATATGGACAAAGCATGGACACTGTGGAGCAAAAAGGAACAGGGCAGCTGACAGAACGAAGAAGAGAAGGCCTAAAGATCGCCCAAACCATTGGGTGAGTCGCCGAATAGCCATAGTCTCGCCTAATGTTCTATTGAGCTAAGTCTTGGAAGACGTGACCACATTGGCAATAGAAAAAAGCACTCGGTGGATCACCAAACAGCCAAGATACCGCCTAAATTTACAAAATACTGGAGCTAAAATGGGGACAAATTCGGTGAGAAGCAACCATATTTGGCGTATCGCCGATCTAGTCAGCGAAGAACAACCAGGTCACCAAAAGTATGAAAGAAGATACAAGCAAGTGCTGATAGGTGAGATAAAAGGATAATTGGCAAATCGCGGAGTCATTCGGCGATACCGTCCTATATCTCCTAAAGTTACAGTAACCAGAGAAGAAAAAGCAAAAAATAAAGGCGATATGAAGAGAAATCGGTGAATCATCGATCCGTTGGCGATACCCGATTTACTTTACCCAATAGCCCTGAGCAGTGACATTGCAGACTTGTTTAAATTAGTTTTGGCTTGAGAGAGAATTTCATTCTAAAGGGGATAAATGAATTATTTTAGAGAGAGAACACTACCAAAGGGTTTAGTGAGCACTTTTAGCAAGATTTTGAGAGAGATTTTTTAAGAGAGAAGATTATCCATTGAATTTCATCTACAATTCTCATTTTGTACCCAACTACAGGAGTGATAATTAACTTTGATCTTTTTAATTTTTGAGATGAGTGGCTAAAACCCTTTACATGGGGTTTTGATTATGAATCCAATTATTGAATTTACTTAGTGGGTGTTTATTAATTACAAGAATGGTGTTAATTTGAAGTGGGTCTAAGTTGTTGTTGCGTTTCGAGATTGAATTGCGTTGTGGCGTGTGTCAATTTCAGTGTTATACACTTGCTCGAGAGAGAGGTGTGGATCCAAGGTGGCAATCATAGTGTCCTTAGTAGTGGGTTTCCTTAGTTTCAGCTCGAGAGAGTGAAACAAGTAACCCTTCCTTTGTATCCAGCTCTAGAGAGTGGATTTGATGAGGGTAAAGAGTTGGGTTTGTTTCGCTCAATGTTGAAGTTCCAGAGAATTCAACATAGAAGAAGTGAATACATAAGGCATAATACAACCATATGTAAAATGAGAGCTCAAGTGAAACCAAATACAAATAGGTAAGGATTAGAGACTACTTTTGCTTATACTTTGGGAATCGTGTATGTTACATTCTTTTATTTACTTTTTCGTGCGTTCTAATCCTTATAAGGCATATGATACAAATGACCAGTTGATCAGTGGTAGAAGATCATTAACCATGGTAGGCATTTAACCCTTAGGATGTTGTCCTTATAATTCCATAAATTGGGATCAGCCCATGCTAGGCTTGTGCCCCTGAGTTGCCACCCTTCTATACCAATTGGGATCGGCCCATGCTAGGCATTCGCCCCTGAGCTATCACCCTTCCATACCAATTGGGATCAACCCATGCTTGGCATTTGCCCCCACGCTACCACCCATCATTATATAGATTGCTTCACTTAGATCATATAATCTTTGATATTGTTGTTTTGATGTTCATAACTCTTTTGAGATTGTTCTTTTTATGGTCAAAACTCCTTTGAGATTGTTATTTTGGTGGTCATAGTCATTGTTGAGATCAGTAACTATGGACTAGTAGTAGAAGACATATGAATATGAATATGGACATACGATAATGACAATGACATGGGAAGCAAATGTGACACCAAGGTAATACTTAGGAGCTTATATGACTCAGTAAACATTTTGACATCTCAAATTGAAGCCATATCAAGTGAAGACATTCAACATTCAGCCAAGAGATTTGAACTCCATATGATAGACAAATACTCACTAACTAATATCAAATACAAGGTACACATGAACATGGAACCAAGGGAGATCGTGGACAGATTCAACTTAAGGACGAATACATATTCCAAGTAAGTACATATAAAATGTACAATAGAGAAAGTAGGGATCTTGTGAGGTAACATTATAGTCTAACATAGTGGGAGTAATAACCAATAAAGGGAGCATATGAAATGTGAAAAGATGACATATGATAGAATAGACAATTGAAGCAAGTTGGCAAGATATGGGCAAATTGTATATCCAACATATAAACATATATATCATGTGTAATCTAGGATCATTTTGATTTATATAAGGGGAATACGTGCCAAGGGTACTTTGACGATGAAACAAGTTTAAACCTTGCATGCTAATACTTAGTATATTAAGCACATACATTTAGTAATAAACTCATAATAGAGTATTCAGTTTAATGCTCTAGGGAGTAGGAACAACAACTATGGATCAGTCACTACCAAGGGCACTTAGAAAGATTACTTTGTAATACAAGTGTTGAATTCATGCCAAAGAAATAGGAAGAAATCTAATAGCCTTACATACCTTGCTGCACAACTTTGGATATTACAATGAGTTAACCGTCTTCCTTTCAGATTATTTATCTTGCTGGATAGAAACCTCACTTGCTCAATGTTTAGGTTGTCCTTTCCCCCTTAACTTGATGTTAAATCAGATTATTCACTTGAACTCCTTAAGATGTGATATGTTCTACTAACTTGTACTTTAAAAACAAAGGGTTTGGTTTAGATTTTAATGGTGAAGCTATAGACCATAACTCTTGGAGCTTCTATGGCTTTCCTTGGGAGGAATTTTTTGAAGAATAAGTGATGAAGGATATGTGATAAGTTTGAGTGCTTCAGAGGTCCGTTTAGGACGTTTTCACTTATAAATTGGAGAAATAATATGGTCCTTTACTTTTAAGAAAGCAGGTGAATCACGTCCTTAATTTCTGCCACAAATTTTTAACTATGTGGATCACCTACTTTCCCTTTTCACTTAAAATGAAGTCCACTAATTCTAAGTAGGTGCATCACCTGCTTGCCCTTTTCACTTAAAAAGGCAGTCCACTAATTCCAAGTAGGTGCATCACCTACTTGCCCTTTTCACTTAGAATGCAGTCCACTAATTCTAAGTAGGTGCATCACCTACTTGTGGCCTACTAGCATAGATTAGTCAAGCAAGCACCCCACTTATTTTACACCATTTTCCCAATCTTAGTTTCTTTACAAGACCGTAACAGTAATACACACTTGATTACTTTGACTCTTACATCAAATACCACCTTTTACTATCTCACTTTAAACCTATTCTATTATCACTAGTTGCATAGGAAACAGAGTCCATAACTATACCACAAGGCAACATAGAATATGGGGTGTTACATATTGTGCAAGAATTGTTTCATTGGAGAGATTGTCATTGTACTCTTATTATTTATTTCGAAGGAAGCACTACTCCTTGTGGGATCAACCCCAATTCACGTAGTTGGGTTATTATATTGAGGAACGATCGTTGGAATTTAGTATTGGATGAAAAGCCACTTCATATGTTAATCATTCATACTCCGCCATCTCATATGGGCTGATCCTTGGCTTTTTAAACATAAAGACAGTGTTGGTGGGATTTCTTACACTTTTTTCATCACCGAATATTTGGAATAACTTCAATGTTGAAGTATGAGGCTTGAACTATTGTTTGGAAGCACTTCCCTTAGTTCTTATCTCAAGTTGATCCTTGATTTGTGTGTAGATGTCAAACCTAATGATGAGATCTCTTCCTATAACAGCTGAACCAAGAAGTTTGGTTCGAAATTGCAAACCAAGGAAGAACTCAATTATGGCCAAATGCTTTGTAATCAACTTAGTCACAAGGATTTCCTTTGATGGTGTACTAAAATACTGGAAATGAGAAATCCACGTTGAACTGTTGGGTTAAGGATTGATGTCGTCGTTCATGTTTCCATAAGTGCAATGACTTGCACTGCTTTATCCCATTTTGAAGAGTACATAGCAAATTAAACATCAAGTATATCGATTTATCGAGGGGAGTCAAAAATCTCTTACTTTGCATTCAAAATCTAATACAAGTTGTGGCTTAGATCATCATTAATATCTAAAGAGCTTTGCTTGTTCGTTCATTCTCCAGTTAAAATACTTATTAAAGGTCGTCATTTCCATTGAGATAGATTCATGTATGATTGGTTGTGTTATCAAAGAGTGTTAGGGTCTTGACATATCTATTAGATTGGTGCAAATTTTTTTACAAAGTGTCAAGGCTTGTTGCAGATAAAACAACGATCATTCTTTCTGTAATTTCGTCGACTTCTTCTCCTGAAAAACATGGTATGCCTGGTCATCCTGAATCGATTATCAGGTGGCCCAGGTAGCTTGAATCTCTGATACTGTTTGATACTCTGTCGTCTTGCTTAACAACTTGAGCAAGAGAAGTCAGACCTAGTGACAAGGTCACTTCGACTGCATGCTTTATCAAGAGTTGTATTATTTTGAACGATCTATTTCAGAACAAATCTCTTTGTGTAGATACTATCTAGGGCTTGAAAGATAGCTTGCCTGATGTAACCAATATGTGGGATAGTTATATATTTTAATCTATCCTCAATGATTGGCATTGGATGCCCTCCTAACATCTTTTGCAGTGATGATACAAAAGCTTGCTTCAAGGTGGAATCTCCTCCAAGATCAAAGTAGATTCTTTCCATCTTTTGGAAATGGATATCAATGATATCTCTATCAAATGATATACACTTCATTCCGAAGAGTTGCCTCTGTAGCTTTTCACATCTTTGACCGACATCTCCACAAAAGACTTCTAGAGGTATTTTCAAATTTGCAATAAAGTCTTTGGATGTTAGGAAGAAGTTCCTAACCGCAACACCTATTGCAGTCCACTAATCCCTGAAAATATCAGAGAACAGTGAAGTAAATTCTGACATAATCATGTACTTTTCTCGCTCGACTAGATTCTTTGTAACCATCCAAGTATGGAAGTCTTGGATCCTTTGAGGCTATGTTGCGACCTCAAAATTGTCGAGGGTAAAAGTATGAAATCCAATTCCAACAATTTTGGGTAATGTAGTCGTTGGTTCTGGTCTCCTTTTGGGGATCAGATCATCTTTTATGTCATCTTGGTAATCATCGACTTCTAAGACATTTGGTTCTTTGTGATGATTCTTGAAGATGGGTGGATAGTCCTCTTCATATGATTTTAGTGAAGACTCTGCATTTTCCTCAACATATTCCTTGGAATCATCAACGTATTCTTGGGAATCAGTGAAAGATTTGCTATCTTTGATATATCCATCTAAGGGATAATTATCTTCTGGCTCATGCTCCAAATCAATGTCATCAAGATGTTATAGATTAATGTCATCAAGATGTTCATCGAAACTGAGGTAATCGCCAATGGCACTAAGATAATCATTTGTTGGCCTATCATTTGTTAGAGAATAAAGCTGTGGAACAACTTGGTCGTTCATACCCAAGTTAGGGTCTAAAAAACCATGAGTTCTCTAAAGACAATCTTTGCCATTAATGATGTCATGTACGAAGGCGTCCCATTCTTTTTCTGAATCTGATTTTTCATGATCTGATATCGTCAAGTGTTCAACAATTGGAATCAAATCAACAAAGATAGAGTTTTCATTTGAGGCGTTGTTACTTGAGATCATCATAGCTCCAGGGTCCACAACCTTCTTGTATTTGGACCTTGATTGTGCTTTTTCAGCTGACGTTTGATCAACCATTGCATATTTTTTCTCACATACTAGTTGGCTATGTCAAACTCTGGTTCCTCTTTGTGTGGTTTCACCGTACTAAATGAGAATGTCGATTCTGGTAGAGAGTGTCATTGTGACCACATAAATAATTAGGTAAACCTTGTTAGAGAGGTTTGAGCTCTGCTAGGTTCCAGGTTATGGTATCTTAATAGATGGATCTGCTCTTTGATTAAGGCTACATCACTTATTTGTTGTTCAATGAATTGGTCGAGTGACATTCCTGGAGACATATATCGAACTATATTGTTTGCAACCTTGTTTCTAAGTCTTTTATTAGTCTTATATGTCGAGTTGATGTTTGATCTAACTTTTTCTCCATCAGATTCATTTTATCTTGGAGCCTGATTTGTGAATGAGCAATGCACCTGATGGACTGTCTAATACTGGTCAACGCTCTATTTTTGGCACATAGTATTTTTAGATAGCCAATTGAGTGTTGCTTCTATATATGTTGCTTGCGGGCATATGTTCTCCCGTTGGTAGGATAACTTTCTTTTATGGTATTTTTGGAGCATGAATGAAGTTATCCTTTTCCAATGTTTGGTAGTCAGTGAAATTATATGTGTGACTTGAGCTTGCAAAGGCTAGCATAAACAACATTTTTTGTGTCGGCTCTTTTTTGGAGGTCTTATTTTTTGATTGAGTAGATAAAGTTGGTCAATCTTGGGGTTTACTGCAACAAGGAATTGATATTCCTCTTCATCCTATTTTTCTCTATCGTATGAATATTCATCATTGTCTACTTCTTCATAATTTTCACACCCGTAGTAATCATCTTCACATTTCGAGCAGTCACAATCGATATCCCATGGAATATGCCCTGTGAAAGGACACTTATACCAATATATGCCAAGACCATTATGATCGAATTTTGTTATTAATAAATATAATTTCCAAAAAGCTGAAATATAGATTTAGGGTCCAAATTGTCTTTCTTATCAGGACTATCCAGAGGATGGTACATATGAATAGAGAAGGCAGTTTTATGGAGGTTTTTCAAGTAAGAGTGGGAAAATCATATAGAGACAGTATTATAAGATTTTAGGAGAAACTAGGCTTTGTGGATGGGAGAGGTTGAGGATGTCTCTCAACTTCTTGTAGTTGGAGACCCATGAGTCAGGAAGAACTTTGAATAGCTCTTCTCTAAATATTTTCCTTGAGATCGGGGTACACTGAGTGGTTCCATTGGTGGCGTCTTCATTTAAGAACAAAGCATCATGGCCAGCTAGAAGAGATAGTCCATCGCATTGTTTTGGAATCTCTAAGCTAGCTGATAATGAAAAGTAGCCAGTATTTCATCTCTAGCTTAAGGAGCTCCAAGTATATGGACCTCTATCTTCAACACCTCCATCAGATACGGATCATGTAGGGGCATGTTGTAATTTTGTAATATCGTAACAAAGACAATCCCTGCGTTGAGAGTGATTTCCAATGTACCTAAGTTTGCATGCTGATATTCATAGTATCTTGTCTCTAGAAGATAGAGACTTACCACAATGGGGTGGCCTTTTCTTCCTTGATATGTCAATGCAACCCTAACAACACAAAAATTGTTATGGGTAAAACCTTGGTTTTTCCACTATCACGGAAAATCCTTTAGAATATGTAAAGTGATGAATTCTTCCTCTTGATTAGCAAGAATAGGGTTCTGGTAATTTTTTGATTCAGGAACATATTCCTTGACTCCTTTGGTCTTTTGTTGGACCAAGGAGCGGATATGCATCCAAGGAGTACAAGACTTTTTTGCAAAGGTAGAATATGGTTTAACATTGCTAAATATGTGGATGATATGTTATTTTTTGGGGGTAACAAATCTACTTCATAAAGGTGGTCAGATTTACACGACAATGTTTTACTTAGAGTAGGAAACATGTTTACCTTGGCTAAGGATTTACATGAACTAGACACAGATTTACATGAAGGAGAAGATGAGGGTAAAGACTCTGAAATAGACATATTTTTGTATATTTTGGACAATAAAGACTGAGACATATATTTGTTCTAAAATCTAAGAAAAGACACAAATTAATTGTTCTTAAGTCTAAGGAAACACACTACAACTAATATCTACGGAAAAGATTATGGATAGACCTTGTAACTACAAAAGTTTAAACGACTATACCAAAATATACAAGGTGCTAAAATATATCAAGAGATTATAAACAAATTTTATGACTATACACACTTTGATGACTAACGACTCTTATAAAAGTAAAAGATAGAATAAATGAAAAGTAGTGGTAAAAACACGAGAAATAGAACTTATGCAAAACCTTGCTCCTCCCTCCAAAGAGTATGGTTGATACCAAATAAGGGAATAAATAGGCCGATGTACAAGAAGTAACAAACGAATCAATATTTATGTCAAGCTCGAGACATCAAATGGCACCGAACAATATTCATGACTAGCTTGCAACTCAATAGCTTTCTATGTAAACTTTAGGCATTCACGTCAATATAGGCGGCATGTCATGGAAAATCCTCAAGAAACATCTATCACAAGTTTTAGGCTACACAACCATTCAAAGCTCCACGAGATTCCAACATCAATAGCTACCTTACTTTTAAGTTGTAGATCTTATAGTTTATAATACACATTTTCCCAAAAAAACATGGATTTTTCGTGGCTCTCCTGGCCTATAACGCCCTTCAACAGTCTGGAAACAAGTCCAATTCTACCGTTATTGTCTTACGTACTTAGTTATCTCCAGAAGGCTATTGTAATTACAACAAGCAATGAAATGGTAAACTTACTATGTAGCTGTATCAAGATGATTTTGATAAACTCAGAAAGCCATTGAAATCACTTACAGTCAAACTTGCCGCATATTGAAACCATTAATATCACAAATAAGCGTGCTTTTCGGGTGTATTTTAGTCTCATAACTGATGTCAGAATGTTGATATGCCGCAATAATGTATAAAGAGGAAGGCAAGGAAATTATGAGGCAAATAGGAGCGAAATAACTAAAAAGGTTGAAGGCTACCAAAGGTTGTACTCGCCAAAGCCACTCTAGGAGTCACCGAGTGGATCTTCAGATCACCCAAAGTTCAAGCATGTTAGCCCATGGACAGGACCAATTTGGTGAGTAGACTAGTGGATCAGTGATGCGTCAAAGTGATCGGCGATGCTGATCTCAACCGCCAAAAGCAACAGTAAAGAGATGGTTAAAATACAAACCAAGAAAGTGAGAAAAGGAGCACTCAGCGTATCGCTGACCAGTTTGGCAAGTCCAACTTACTTCGCCGAGTGGACTCTATACTGAAATTGTGGGAACGTATAAATGCAATTTTAAAAAGAAGAGAAAGAGTTCCCACATTGTCCACTTCTAGGTTTTTAACTTTTTAAATTCTAGAACATTCTTTTTACATTTTTTAGTAGAGATTTAGGGATTGTGAGACTTTTAGCATAATTTCTAGCATTTGAAGACTTTGAATCATTGTCATACCTGATGGAAAAATTCATTAGTAATGATTTGTTGTTCTTTCATAGGTTTGGCTAAAAACCCCATTCTTATGGGTGTAATTATGTAGTTGAATGCTCTGATTAGCTAATGGGTATTGTTGATTACTGATTTTATTGTTTTTTCGAAAGGGTTCAATTGATTGTTCATGTTTTAATTCATGAATTATAGTTGCAAATGCAATTCTAGTGTCATGACCCAGGGATACCCCCTAGATGTAACACGGCATACTTAACCCCAAAGGGGTCTCATACAAGCCCTTAGCATATCGTAAACATAAGTAATAGAAATGATGCGAAATTATAACTTTTTACAATCAAATTCTTTTCATAAAAACCAAATGGAAGTCTAGACATTGTCTCAGTAAACCATCTAATACTATCGAATATCAATAAGGGTCACATCTCTTTACAACTTAGTCTCAAAACAAAGTAAGAAAGAAACTAGAATCAACAACATTCATCCTCGAACCATGAGGACTCACCAAAAGCTTGGAGAATAGTCCGTTAAAGCGTTAATTAAGAAGGAAGCACCCCTCAACGACTGTGACCTACACTTATAGAAAAATTACACTAAATATGGAAGCCATGCATAAAAATCCTTAAAACATGTAAAAAGGGACATTTTAGTTGAAACCATGCACTATATCATTTTTAAGAGTCATCATGAACAATAGTGTCAATATATAAGTCAAACCAATTCATAAGCAACCGTAAGCTATACTTGTGTAATGCATAGACAAGTTCCCATAATCCCATCTAATACTTAGTATCACTTTTAGGCTACCATCATCATACATGTCATACCTTGACCTCGTCCATAGCCAATACTCATAGACAAAGAAATATTCATTAACTTGTAACAAGGGACGCCACTTTTAGCAACAATCCATATCATACATGAATAAATTCACATATCTTCTTAGCATAGGAAAACCACACCATAACCCCTTTCCAAAGCCTACTTGTGCAGTGCATAAGTGAAGTCCCATACCCCCACTAACACTAAGTAGAACTCCTTGGGAAGTCATAAGTATAGTTCATGTTCATGTTCTTGTCATATTCATATTCTTGTCATGTAGGGAAAATAGACTTAACTGACATAGACCATGTCAATAACATGGAATCCGGTGTCTTGCCCCCACACCGAAAAAGATGTCCTACTTTCCTAAGGTAGAACTAGAGTTTGTTAGCTTTTAGGTGGATCCACTAGCTAAAGACCTACGTGGGCACATAGTTATGGGAAAGGGAGATTGCTTCTAGAAACCTAGACTTCTGACATAAAAGGTTTCCATCTCATGAGATACATGCTTTGGGAACCCAGACTAGATGTATAAGGAACCCATTTGGAAACCCGGACTAACTGACGTAAAAGCTTTCATCCTAGTTTCATATCCACTCGGTGCTAAGCATAATTCCCTTTTAAGTTGGTGTTAAGCCTTTACTTAGGTTCATGATCCTTGAAGAATGCCCTAGCACTCGAATCAACATGGTATTAATATATCTCATAGATTCAATAGATGACGATAGCCTTTCAACCTTAGAATCATTAACATATGAGTAAACCTTTCACATCATGTTCATAGTGTGTTAATTAGAATAGCCTTTCAATCAACACAAGAAATCATCATAATAATAGTCATTCCATACATACTATATGTAAAGGTATATGGAGAATGGTCATTCAACAATACCACAATTACACCATAGTCATAGGACTTTCACTTTCTAAGTGAATCGTAAGCTCATACATAATTCTCATCAACATGTACAAACCCTCATAATTTTCCCTTCAAGGAACATGAATCACATTCAACCCAAACGTCTAGAATTTCAGCATTAGATATGGAGAATATCATAATTCGATAAACTAAACAATATAGACATAATCCATACACATGCTTTTATAATCGATCAACCTACATTAAGAAATCACAATACATTACTATGGGGAAGTCATGGGTTCTTGGGGGATTTCTTCATAAATCAACAATAATTCATCAATTTAATCATAATCCTTCATAATTAAACCATTGAAAATGTTATAGAAGAGAACCCATAACATTGGAGTAAAACCCTAGAATTTGGGAAAATTAAAAGCTTTGAAATCAAGTTTTGAAGGGACTCTATGGGTCAAATCTACCCATAGATGAAATTCCACCATACGTTAGGGTGATTCTTCAAAGAAATTGAGGGAGAAAGCCTTGTATTCACTAAACCCTAGCTTTAATTCTACTCTTGTTCTTCCTTGAGTTTTAGAGAGAGAAATATTATGAGTGAGATGAAATTTTTATTTGGTTTGGGTGTTAGTGAAACATGACTTAGTTTGGATGAATTTGACTTAAAATCAACTTATATAGTACTCCTAAAAATACCCAAAACGACCTCACTTTAATTGGACTTGAAAGGAAAAAACTGAACTAACCTTCATTAAGTGACCACGCCCATATGTCACGAGCCACCTTCACGAGCCGTGATGGGGACCACGATCCATGGTCCCACTTCTAAAGTTGGGGCAGTAGCTAGGCACTTTGTACCACAAGTTCACAAGCCAAAGGCATTACCACGAGGGGCTACAAGAGTCGTGGTCAAGACCACGAGCCATGGTCAAGACCACGAGCCGTGGTCCCTCTCGTGGTCATTGAGGCAATAGCTCTTCTACTTGAGGCCCTTAGCTCAAATGCCCAAGGAATATTCACGAGGGGCTCCACGAGCCGTGATCAAGACCACTGGCCATGGTAATGGTGGTGAAGTGGGGGTAATGTGCTCCAAGCTAGGGCAGCCTTGGCCTTTGGCTTTGGCTTGGCCCCTTTGCCTTGGCAGTTGCCCTTTGGCTTTGGCTTGGCCCCTTTGCCTTGGCAGTTGCCCTTTGGCCTTGACTATTATAGCCTCCATTTATTGTCTAAACGGTCTACTAATCTACGGGGAGTCATTTTATGGTTTTTAACCCTTACGTTTAGCCTACTAATTTCCGGAGTGTTACATCTAGCTTAGTGCTCGATAGTTGCTTGAGAAAGAAGTGTTAGAGTCAAATTTTTAGTTGATGATTACTTTGATTCATTGTTAAGAATCTAGCTTGAGAAAGTGGGTTTGATTACAATCATGCAAATCTAGCTTGAAAAAGTGGATTTATTAAGGTAATGGGTTGTTCGATTGTATTTTGCATATTGAGGTTTGAGAGAACTAACTTGAATCACAATAATTGAATGAGAAATGGCTATTGCACTCAAAACTCAACCTACCCACTAAGATGCAACATCTTTGAGTAACTTGTAATCACCCATTACGCAAAATTAGCATTCAACTTATCGCACACCTAATGTAACGACCCTAAAAATGAACTAGTGAAACTAGAGCCTCACATGTGAGTTTGGAGTTGAGAACTTGATGAAACGATGAGAAATGACCGTGACGTCCGGAAACTAGTCATTTGAACTAGTGAGTTGTAAGGGTCAACTTTATATGGTCATATCTTTTAGCTCAAAAGGAATTAGGTGGACCTTTACCTATCCAATTAAAGGTCTCTGAGTCCTCTTTCCAATGCCACTGAGTTTGCCCAATTCTGACCTTGGAGTAAAAAGTTATGCCCGAAATATTGAAGCTCTGTCGGGCTGAAGAAAAGGGCGAACTAAGACGGGAAGGGGCAGAATTTTTAAGTTAAGACTTTATGGGTCCTTAGTCCTTTTCCAAAATTGACCCTATGCTATTTTATTCCTTTCCTAGCAACTATAAGACCTTTAATGACTTAATTCCTTTCATTTAAGTAACTCCTCTTAGAATTAAAAAGAAACCCATCTCCTTTCATATATTTCTTTCAAGTTCAAGGAAGAAGAAGGGTGAAGAACTAGGGTTTCAAATTGGAGGCTTCTTTCATCAATTTTCGTAGGCTTTCTCAATATTAATGTATGGGGACTCTCTATCTTTGATTCCTTTTTCAATCAAAGAGCCAATTCAAAGTATTTTCAAAGTTCTTCAAAAACCCTAAAGTCCTAATTTCGATTCTAGCATAGGTTCTTGCATATAAAGGTTTTAAATAATGATTTATATTGTTATTAATGATTATTAATGGTTTTTAAGAAAGAAATCTTCATGAACCCATGTTTTCTCAAATTCTCTAAATATCACCATAAAGTGGGTGTATTGATTTTAAGTAGATGATTATAAAATTGTGTTTAGTATGGTATGGGCTGTTCATATATGGTATTATATATGTTCAATTGTGAAGAATTGATGTTGAATTGAAGGATATGAGATTTGAGCCTTGAATGGGCAAATAGTGAATCGGTCCTTATGTTGATTATTGGATTATGTTTAGCTTGTATTGTATAGTTATATTCTACTATTATCTATGTTATTCTATTGTGATATTATGGAGAATTAAGGATGGTGATTGTGGCTTGGAAAGGATGGTAAGTTGACCTACTTTATGAATAATGTTGAATTATTAGGGAATTGAATAATGTTGGTTATGGCTTTGGAGAATGGTGAGATGGCTTAATCTCTTAGTATTGATATAATTGTTATTTATTGGTTTGATCCACTTTTGGTGGAAGTGTTGCTTGTTGCTTTAGAATTATGATTGTGGCCATGAAGGGCATTGCATGAGTATTGTTGTATTGTTGTGTTATTATATATAAATGAGGCTATATGTAAAGTCCTATATGAAGCTATATGTAAAGTTTTATGTCAAGCTATATGTGAAGGTATGATGTGAATGAGTTTTATGTGATCTTGTGATGATCCTATGTAAAGTGGATAGCATTGTGAGTTAAAGTATGATTCCTCATGATGGATATATGAAATGATGTTGGATTATGAAGTATCCTTAGATGATAATGATGTGACTTGGTTGATAGACTAAGGTGTCTCTCTTTGTTACTTAAAGTCTTGAATGCATGAATGTGTGAAGTGGGCAGAACTAAAAAATGGTGCCCTTTCTTTAAATGCTAAAAGAGGAATTCTACGCCAAAACTTGAATCGGCAGAACTAAGAAATGGTGCCTTTTCATTAGTCTAGCTTTCCTAAGTAAATGTATAACCTTGAAGGATGGGCCTTAGGGCAATGTTCCCTTCTTGAGTGAAATGATAGACTTAGAGATGGATGGAGCCGGAACGGCATGAAAATGCTTATCTAAGAAAGTTAAATGAGCTATCCTTATGAACCTTGATTGGCTATGACTAAGAAATGGGGCCTTTCTTGGGAAGAAGTACTATGAGTTGGTTGAACTAGAAAAGGAACCCTCTCTAGTACATATGTGATTGAATACTCTATGGGAAACAAGGCTAGCACCGAGTGGATGTGGTTAGGAAGGTGGCCTAGTTAAGTATTAGATTAGGCACAATGAACTTCCTTGGACATCCCCTAAACCATGTGCCTACATGGGTTGCTTACTAGTTCTACCTTTGGCAAGTAGAACAACCTCCACGGAGTAGGATAGACTACGGATTCCATACCTAGCTAGTATGGTCTATGTCGGTTATGCCTTTTCCCATCATGTGGGATGTGCACTCTAGTTATTGGATAGGTTCTACAACGTGTAGGTAGTAGTATGGGATGCTATCTACACATGGCACGAGTAGGCTTTGAAGATACTAAAGTGAGTTCCCTAAGTCTAACGACTATTATGTGAAAGTCCCCTTATGTGCTTGAATGTCTCCAAAATGATTTCTTAAATAATGTTGGTCTATTTATGTTATGTTGTAAAGGAAATGTCCTTATCTAAGGTAATCTTGGGGAACACTTAAGTGTGCTTGAAGAGGTTGTATGGGCGGTCACTTCTTGTCTCACTCAAGTGTGTCTTAAGGTTATATTAGGTAGAGGTCCTATGATAATGAAATGACATGTGTTCTTTTAAAGTTAAGGATGTGTTGTATATGGACATATGTTGAGTATAAGTATGGTTGGCTATGGTCTTATATGTTAATGTTGACTTGTATTATGTCTCTTATACTTGTAAAGGAAAGGTTTTATCAAATGATATGAAAGCATTTTACTTCCTTGAAAATGTCCATTTTGGCATGTTTTTGCATGGTCTCCATACTTAGTACTTAATTGTGCTAACCCCTTTCTTTCCCTTTTTGGACTAAAGTGTAGGGATTTGGAGATGATGACATGTCATGGCTATTTGATAGGTTTCTAAGTGTTGAAGAAGAAGACTTGGTGAGTCCTCATATATTCGAGGACAATACCCAATATGTTCTTTTATGTCTTTTTAGTATTGTTTAATTTGTGTATGGGATAAGTCCCGAATTTTGTACTCTAACGTATTAGATGGTTTTGAGACATCATGTATAAAGTCTAGAAAGTCTTCCGCTTGCTATATTATTTCTTTTTAGAAATGTTTTCTTGGTAAAGAAAGTTTTTAATTCCTTATGGTTTTAGTGTTTATGCGATGAATGAATGCTAAGAGGCTTGTATTAGACCTCGTCGAGGTCGAGTATGCCGGTTACGACTAAGGGGTGCTCCCGGGTCGTGACACCTAAGAACCCTTATCTACTTGTGTACTTCCGGTTTTAGTAGTCATAAATTGGTTACTTGAATTCCCCCCCCCCCCCCCATTTGATATTAATTGTTAAAACTTTGATATTTACTTTAATGTTGCAAAACATCTACCTATACACACTATTAGAACACAATTCCACTTATTAATTGAAATCTTTACTGTATTACTCCCTATGAAATTGACCTCAACTCTTAGTTAGATTTAAACTTGTTATCAAACCGCCTACACTTAGACCATAATGTAGTGTACTTGAGCGTTATCAGGTATCACTAGGAAACGTTTCCTTTTGCCTCGGATGAAGGTGAGTGGATATATAGCACAATTGGGTCTCTAGCTTATTTATAGACAATAAATGAGAGGTCGTGTTTGATATAAAGTGGAGAAGTAATTTTTCAATTCCTTCAACACTTTATCGGACCCTTCAACCCTCTTGAAGGTCCTTGTAAGAATTTCCTCAGTTTGGTTTCCTTTTAGCCGAGTTAGGTCTTTTGGTTGTTGACAATCATGGGGAGGCACATATCTATCTTGTTAGCCTCCACATCTCTCTAATTGTGATCTCGCCAATCCTTCGAACCATTATCTCGATACTCATTCTAACCTTCATTCACATCTTTTCATTGATAATTTGGGTGAGAACCCCCACCCCCCATTTGGTTTCCCAAATAATGCATTTTTTCATTGTATAATTCCTCAAACTTGGAATCATTCGGGAACTACCCACTATTGGTTCCAACCGCATTTACCAATTTAAGTCCACCTCCCATGATGTATTTATACAACAAATTGAGTTGGTTCATCATATTTGTTATGTTTTCATATTGTTCATTGTACTTCTAGATTTTCTCTTTGCTCAAACTCAATTATAGAGTAGACATTTTGTCTTATCTAGAATGCCATGCTCATCTTACTTTGGTCATGTTATCTAGCAACAAAGCCTCCACATTATACGATTTCCTCATTAATGCTTATTGGACTCGTTCATCAGTCACACCTTTATTGATTGAATCAAGACATCAAAATAAGTATTGCAATAGAAAATTGTCTAGAACACCATGTGTTGGACAAATGATGAGTCCGAGCTTTGGACTCAATTAGGTCTTTGTTTATATAGATTTAGTATCCTCAAATGCTCATTTTGTGCCAATAACTGATGTTAAATCCTTGATTTTTAGGAATATTTATTGTGGAACAAAGCAAGGACACTAATAGGCAAAAAGGAATGAAATAGGCTGAAGAAAAGATGATGGGTGAACCTGAGGTTCGCCAAGAGCACTTGGCGTGTCACCGAGTGGCTTATCAGACCACCTAATGTTCCAATGTGCTAAGCGCTGAAAGAAAGAACCAAGTTGGCAATGAAAAGAAGTAGTTGGTAGATCATCGGGTAGTTCCGCAATGCAGTGCTAGATCGCCCAAAGTTACATACCTTGAGGATGTTGTGAATGCCAAGGTAGAAGGGTGATGGACATGACCAAAGGGTGACTCGTCGAGTGGTTTAGCGAGGCTGACTTACTTTTCCGAGGGACTCTTCGTAACACATTTTTTGGCTACTATAAATGCTTTTTTAAACATTTAGATTAGAATCGGGAATTATATCTTGAATCTTATTTTTAGAGAATTTACTCTCTAGATCAACATTATTAAGTTTTCCTTAGCTTTGAATGATTGAAAAAATTAACTTCTGAGAAATTGGAAGTGGGTCTTTGAGATTAATCAATTAAGACCATTGTTAAGATGAAATCACTCTTACCCAATTGATGGATAATCAATTCAATACCTGTTTTTACCTTTTTATAATGTCTAGCTAAAATTCCAAATTCTTGGGGTGTGATTATGTGATTGTGTGATTATGGGCTGATTTAGCTTAGGGGTATTGCTAATCGTTAGTTTAAATGCTATTTAAAAGTTAGTCTATAATTAATTGTGGTTTGAATTAAGAAATGTAGTTGCAAATGTAGTTATGTGTTTATGTAACACTCCGGAAAATAGTAGACTAAACTAGAACCCTAACCTAGGATGTTAGAGTTTTATGTTGAGGATTTTAGAGTCATAAATAAGGCTTCACATGCTTAGAATGAGGGGTTTAGTGGTTAAACAAAAAGGTATGTGTTACACCCTATATTTAAGAAGACCTTCTAAGGTTTGGTTGAGGATTTCAAGGGCAAAGGGGCAAAGCCTAAGCCAAATGCCAAGGCTGCCCCAAGCTTGAAACACACTGCCCCATATTCACGACCACCTTCACGACCAGTGGTCAGGACGATAGTTTGTGTAGGCTCTCGTGAAGGTCCCTTAGAGTGTTTCAAGGGAAGACCTAGAGGCCAAGCCACTTCACGGCCAGTGGTCATGATCAGGGCTCATGGAAAGGTTCGTGGTCATGCCTTAGTGTTGTGGAGGCCAAGTCTTCCAAAAATACATCTATCCACTACCCACCATGACCACGAGGGCCTTCGCAACCCATTGTGGCCACCACGAGCTGTGGTGCCACCCATGTTTGGTGAGGCAGTGAGCTCATAAGACTGCCCAATGAAGGCTCTCCTTCACGAGCCACTTCACAGCTCGTGGTGAAGACCACAGACCGTGGGAAGACTTGTGGGATTGATTTCACAACTTGGGAGCCTTGACAAGTTGAGGGAGCTACTGGTCAAGGGACCACGGGCACCACCACGGGCCGTGGTGCCCTTGTTGCCTCATGCAACTTGGCTGTAGTGCCTGGCACCTAACTTAAAGTGAGGGTTATTTTGGGATTTTCATGTTTAAGTCCAAATGAAGTGGAGTTGTTTTGGGTGAATTTAGGGGTACTATATAAGTCTTTTTAAGTCAAATTACACCTAATTAGTTCATATTTTTTAAACACCCAAATCAAAACCCCAAAGTTCTTCTCCCCTCAAATTTTCTCTATCTAGAAAACCTCCATTGAAGAACAAGAAAAGAGATCAACTAGGGCTTGAAGGAGGAGACGTTTTAAAATTAATTTGGTTAGATTATACACCTAAGGTATGGTATTTTTGATTTATGGATAGTCTCCTTCCATAAAGCCCTTCAAAACTCTATTTCTCAAATCCCAAAAGTGGGTTTTCACTCTAAGCCATGCTTTCCCTTTCAAAAACGATTTCAATGATTTAATTGATTTATATTATAATTATATTGATGAATTAATATTGTTTTAATGATGAATTTCCAAAGAATCCATGAATTTCCCTTTTACCCCAAATTGGATCTCAATTGTGGGTATTGGTTGATACTAGTAGAGTGTGATAGAGTTATGTATGTTGTAATTGTTCCAATTGAGTGGGTGTGGATTGATTATGATGTAATTGCATGATTTTAGTATGAATATACATGTATTCTGGATTAACCTAAGATTCTAGGGTAAAATATTGATATGGTTTAACATTATGCCATAAAAGAGGCAAATTGAGGGGTTAGATGTTATCTCTTAAGATTGATGAACTTCTTTATAAATTGTCTTGGATTAGGTGACTTAGACATGAACTACTTATAAGTGAAGCTTGTACACATGAATGAACTTGATCAGGGCTTATATTATGGATCATGGTCGAGTAGTATTGAGATTAACTCTATATGATACGAAATGACTGTAATTGATCAATAATAAAGCATGTGGTTAGTTTACCTTGAGAATTAGGTTTGCATAATGACCATGTGAGGTCATGCTTGAGAGTAAAGCTTGTAACATGAAACTAACTTCTAGGGTCTTAAGGGTAATAGCTAATATGAATGAGCTATGAATGTTGAGGCTTTAAGAAGGAAGCTATTAAGCATGTTGAATTGTAAATGGTCTAATTGTGGAAGGACTTTACGTACATGACCTACGATATGAGTATATGAACTTATACATGCAATGAATGTACTACTTGAATTACGATTATATCCATGTCTATTATAATGAATGTTTGATGTGTTGATTTACATGGTCTATGATCCTTGAATTCAATATTTGTGAATTATGCATGATTGTGATATAATGTACATACTTATGAACACTTTGAGAGGGAAGTTTCTAAGATGATAATGTTGTTGTTGCGTCATTTTAAGGACAACCACACACACAAACGCCATGCATAAACATGATTATGATGTATCAATGGTGTTAATTGAAAGCTTAGTTCTCATATGCACCTTTACATATTTCTATGCATAAAATGTACTTGAATGTGATGATCCTATTGTGTTGATTGAAAGACCATTTTCACCTACTTGAATCTATGAGCTATTTTATGAGTTGGGTTGAATGAAGGGTGAAATACCCCTCCAAACATGTAAATCCAATTCAATGACATAAACAAGTAATTTTGGGAAATAATGCTTAGCACCGAGTGGATAAGGAAAATGAGGTAAAGGCCTTCCCGTCAATGCAATAGATCGGGTCTTCTACAAATGATCTCATGATATGGAAATTCTCCCGTTAATATAATGGGTAAGCTTTTTAGAAGAAATTTCCCTATCACATAACTATGTGCTCACATTGTTCTTCAAGTAGTGGATCCACCTAAAAGCTAATACATTTAGTTCTACCTTAGGCAAGTAGGACACCTTCTTTCGGTGTGGGGTTACACGACACCAGATTCCATGTAGCTCACATGGTCTATATCAGTTAAGGCTATATTCTCTATAATGAACAAGAACATGAATTATGAACACGAATATGACTTATGTAATATGGTTCCTAAAGAGGTTCTACTTAGTGTGAGTGGGGCTATGGGACTTCATCCATACATGGCACAAGTAGGCCTTGAGAGTGTCCATGGTGTGGCTTTTTTAATTTATAATGATTTTTGAATTTATGCACACTTTATATGGATTGTTACTATAAGTGCCTTTCCCTACTATGAGTTATTAACCATGAATGTTCCCTTGTCTTTGAGTATTGACTATGGATGAGACCAAGGTATGATGAGCTTGAGCATGCTGACTTAAAGGAATACTTAGTATGAGTGGTATTATGGGATGCCATTTGTACATGGAACAAGTATAACTTAGATTTACTTATGTTATGGCTCTATTATGATGAGATGATCTTGGTAGTTGACTACGTATGTACACTATGTCTTATGATTGATGGTGTTGGCATTTTGTCTATGATTGGAGACTATGCTTATGTTTATGTTGGTGTCCTTTATGCTATGACGAACTATATGTGAGTTGTTTTATGAGCATGTACTCCAACTATTTCAAAGATGATGTTTAAATTGGCATATAGCATGATTTAAACTAAATTGTCCCTTTTAGCTTGTTTCAATGATTTTTATGCATGGCTACCATACTTGGTGCATTTTTGTACTAACCCATATTTCTACATTTTCTATAAGTGTAGGGTTTGGTTTTTGAAGGTGGTCTTCTATTGATTCAAGCTTGGGATAGATAATCCCCATTGCTTGTTGGTGAGTCCTCAAGATCCGAGGACGAGTATCTTTACTTAGTAGTTTCTTTTAGTATTTCATTTAAGAACTAATGTAAGGGTTGTGTCCCTAGTTTCCGACTTCGATTGTACTTTAATGGCTAAATGAGACAAATGTCTAGATTACCATTCTCTTTTATGAAAGACTTTGATTGTAAAGAATTATTTTTTAATTATGCATCATTATATGACATTTATGTTTATGATATGCTAAGGGCTTGTATACGACCCCTTTGGGGTCAAGTACACTATGTTACGTGTACAGGAAACCTTGGGTTGTGACAAACTTGGTGTCATAGCATAAGGTTTTGGGATGATTTTGGGTTGATGTCTCATAAGCCACATTTAGTAGTGTCTTGTTCATAGCGTGAAGTGCGGCACATTTATGAATGAGAGGCTACAAGACGATTAGGAAATTCCACTTTTTCATTACTCTTAAGTCATGCGATAGAATTTAACTTTATAAGGTCTTTCTTCTAATCATTAGCCGGTGTTCTACAAGATATGACTACTCAAGGAGCTTTCAAGGTTTTGGGATGATCTCCTCAAGCTCCTCTAGTTCCGGTTGACTTAATGTCGAATGAGAAGATTAGATATGGTTTTTAAATATTGACTCAAGTTGGGATAGAAGTTTTGAAATTCTATGGGTCAAAGATGGAGAAGGATCCTTAAGAGTTTATACATAGGGTGTTGAGCTTTGTGGGGTGACTCCGTTAGAGAAAGAGGAATTGGCCGCTCACCAATTGAAGGATGTTTCTCAAATGTGTTTTAGTCAATGGAAAGGAGCGGGGTCGGTAGAAGCGGGCCCCATGGAATGGGAAAGATTTAAGAATCGGTTCGTTGATAGGTTTGTCCTTTAGAGATGAGAGAGGCCAAGACACTTGAGTTTATTAACCTTTGCCAAGGTAGGATGAGTGTTGAGGAGTATGCTCGGGTGTTCACTAGGTTGTCAAAGTATGCTCCATCCATAGTTTCCAACACTAGGATGAAGATGAGTAATTTTGTGTCGGGTGTATCCGACTTGATTGCAAAAGAATGTAGAATGATTATGCTTGAGAATGATATGAATATTGATTTTCTTGTGATTCATGCTCAAGGGGTTGAAATGGAGAAACTTGAAGATAGGTCTAGAGGAACAAAGAGGCATAAGCTTGATGATGAAAATTTCACTCAAGAAAGGGTGAGTGAACAAAGCTATCCAAGGAAGAGACAAAGGTTTCATGGAACCCCCAAGGTTTAACCAAAAGAGGGTATCTAACCCTAAGTCCCAAGACAAAGATGGTAGAATCTTGTTCCCTACTTGTGCTAGGTGTGGAAAAAGGCATGATGGTAAGTGTCTAGCCGGCACGAAGGGTTGTTATGGTTGTGGTGATGAAGGTCACAAAATAAGGGATTGCCCGGTGCTAAAGGCTAGAGGAAGAGAGGGCAAGCAAGTCCCTCTAAATGGTTCCAATATATGTTTTATGCTTTATTTGATTTCGGTATTACTTGTCTTTTGTTACATGATATGCTAGACCTAGATGTTGCACTTAGTGTTAATGGGCTTTATTGTTGCTTTATGATAATGATGGTAGAACCCTACTTGGTCTTGTAGGTGTTAAAAGGCGTTGTTGCAGGTTGTTCACTGGTTTTGCTGCATAATTACTACCCTATTTTCCATGCTCTTTGACCCCATTACATGCCTTCAAGGTGTTTGACAAAATGTCCAATTATGGATAATTGATGAATTGATGCTTTAAGGCTTGAGTTATGAGATGTATGACATTCCATAGATGTGTTGATGACAAACTAAGCTTGTGTATATGTTCATTCCATACATGAGATTGCATTAGAGCCTAATGTGAATTTTCTATACAAAGTGTTGCATGACCATGCCCGGTCCGGGGGAAAAGAATCAGATAACCATGTGAGGGGTTTATACCTCACCACCTAAGATGCTTGGGGTGTGACCAACATCAACCATGTGAGGAGTTTATACCTCACCACCTAGGATGATTAGGGTGTGACCAACATCAACCATGTGGGTTTATACCTCACTTTGATCATGCATCCTCATATTGTTATTCATTATGCCTATGGAACTATTTCTTGCATTTCGATTGTATCCTTGTCTATTATTGTATTGCACCCCACATACTTAGTACATTTCAAAGTACTAATGCATATTTTACCTACATGATGTCACCATGTTGGGACCGGAGCTACTCTTGATCCTTCTCTCCATCCACGTGGCTAGTACGGGTGCTTATCCGAGTTTGTTGGTGAGTCCTCAATGATTCGAGGGCTATGTTATGTTTCCTACTCATATGTTTTGAAGGTTTTGTTGTTTATTGTGATGCTTCCCGTATTGGTTTGGGTTGTGTGTTGATGCAAAGTGGTAAGGTTATAGCCTATGCTTCTAGGCAACTTAAGGTTCATGAAAAGAATTACCCAACCCATGATCTTGAATTGGCCGCCGTGGTTTTTGCTTTAAAGATTCGGCGTCACTATTTGTATGGGGTGCATGCTGATATATTCACCAACCATAAGAGTCTCCAATATGTGTTCACGCAAAAAGATCTTAACTTGAGACAAAGGAGTTGGTTAGAGTTCCTTAAGGATTATGATATGAGTGTTCACTATCATCCGGGGAAAGCTAATGTGGTGGTGGATGCATTGAGTAGAGTGTCCATGGGTAGCTTGGCTCATGTGGAGGAAGGTAGTAAAGAGTTGGCTAAGGAGGTCCATCGGTTGGCCAAATTGGGAGTTAAGTTAAAAAGGGTGGATAGTGGAGGAGTAGTTGTTGTTGATGGTTCAAGGTCTTCCTTGGTTGATGAGATGATAGCCAAGCAAGACCTTGATCCTTCTTTGGTGGAATTAAAGGCTTCGGTGAGTAGTGGTAAGGTGGAGGTTTTCTCCCAAGGGGGAGATGGTACCCTTAGGTACCAAGGTAGATTATGTGTTCCTTGTGTGGATGGTGTGAGGGAAAGAATCCTTGATGAGGCTCATAATTCTTTTTATTCTATTCATCCGGGGTTAACAAAGATGTATAGAGACTTGAGGGATGTGTATTGGTGGGGCAGTATGAAGAAGGACATTGCAAAATTTGTTTCGGGTTGCCATAGTTGTCAACAAGTCAAGGCCGAACATCAAAGGTCGGGTGGCCTAACTCAAGACATTCAGATACCTACTTGGAAATGGGAAGAAATCAACATGGATTTTGTAGTGGGCTTGCCCAAGACTAGAAGAGGTTTTGATTCAGTTTGGGTGGTGGTTGATCGGATGACAAAGTCGGCTCATTTCCTACCAGTTAAAACTACTTGCAGGGCTGAAGAGTATGCCAAGTTGTACATTCATGAATTGGTAAGGTTGCATGGGATTCCCTTGTCTATCATCTCGGATCGTGGTACCCAATTCACTTCTCACTTTTGGAAATCTTTCCAAAGGGGTCTTAGTACAAAGGTAAAGCTTAGCATGGCCTTCCACTCTCAAATGAATGGCCAAGCCGAAAGAACAATTCAAACCTTGGAGGATATGCTTAGAGCTTGTGTCTTGGAGTTGAAAGGTAGTTGGGATAATCATCTTCCTTTGATTGAGTTTGCATACAACAATAGTTATCATTCTAGTATCGGTATGGCTCCTTTTGAGGCACTTTATGGTAGACGGTGTAGATCACCGGTTGGGTGGTCTAAAGTTGGAGAGGTGGCCTTGTTGGGTCCGGATCTGGTCATGGATGCTCTTGAGAAGGTAAGGATGATTTAAAAGAGGTTGAAAACAGCCCAAAGTCATCAAATGTCTTATACCGATGTGAGGAGAAGGGATCTTGAATTCAAAGTGGGTGATTGGGTTTATTTGAAAGTTTCTCCAATGAAAGGTGTGGTTCATTTTGGTAAGAAGGGGAAGTTAAGTCCTAGGTATGTCGGTCCTTATGAGGTAATAAGAAGGGTTGGTAAAGTAGCCTATGAGTTGGGGTTGCCCAAGGAGATGGAATTAGTTCATCCGGTATTTCATGTATCGATGTTGAGGAAATGTGTTGGTGATCCTAACGCTATTGTACCTCTTGAGGTTGTGGGTGTTGTAGAAGATAAATGGACGTATGAAGAAGTCCCGGTTCAGATCTTAGATAGACAAGTTAAGAGGTTGAGGAACAAAGAAGTGGCCTCTGTTAAGGTGCTTTGGAGAAATCAACAAATGGAGAGTGCTACTTGGGAGGCCGAAGCGGACATGCAAAGACGTTATCCTTATCTATTCAACTCCACTCAAGCCTAAGATTTTAAATCAAGTCCTTTGTACTCTATTGAGTCTTACATTTCAGCCCCTAGATCATTCATGTGCATATATGTTTAAATTGATGAGTTATGGCTGCTTTACACTAAGTTTTGAAATCTTGAAATAATGTTTAAATAAAATTTTTGCATTCATGTTAGGACTGATATGTTCTTGCTAAGTCTTGCCTTGTACGTCTCTTATACATTCAGGGACGAATGTTCCCAAGGGGGAGATATTGAAACGAACCAAAAAGTTCCTAAAAATGTGCTTCGAAAGTTATCGGAAACTTGTTATAGATATATCTAAAAATTCATTTCGCTTTTCAAAAATCCGACTTCATATTCTTGTTTAGGGGGTCAAATTGAGTGGGAAATGGGTCTAACCCAAATTTTAGAGCAACTGTATCAAAATCCAAAATTTCCAAGTGAAGCCTTTTTCGAGGGTCTACTTTGGAGGGTCATATCTCCTAGCACACAAATAATTGGTTGGCCCATAATATATCCATGGAAAGCCCTTTGATTTAGCTACCCAACGCACTTCGTTTCACCTCATTCGGAGTTCGGACAAAGAAGTTATGCCCATTTTCGTAAAATCTGTCCGTGCAGGAAATGCAATTTCCAGAGAGCAAATTTACTGTTCATCCGCCTCATTTTTTTTTTCTAAGTGTTGGACCCATTTTTCCAAGGGCATATTTTATTTCCTATATAGCATTAATTCAATTCCCATCTCTAAAACATTTCCCAAAATACCTCTTCCATACTTAGACACTTTTTCTCTCAAGAACCCTAATCCAAAACCTTCCTCGAGATTGAAGAGATTCTTGCTCCAAGTTCCAAGCTTCCATTGAAGACACTCTCAAGACCTTCATAAAAACTCAAGGTATGTGGTGTTGAACTCATGGGTCCTTCCACCCATAGTGCCTAGTCTCTATTCTACTCACTAATTCATGGTTTAAGTTGAGATTCATAAATTAGTCTTGTTCCTTGTATAAATTTCCTGCACAGTGAATTCTAGCATGAAAAGTGATTGTTTTGAGTATGTTGTGACTCTAGAACTTGAATCTAAACTTGGAATTGATGTGGAGATTTTTTTTCATGTGGTCTTGTGGGTGTTAAAAGGCGTTGTTGCAGGTTGTTCACTGGTTTTGCTGCATAATTACTATCCTATTTTCCATGCTCTTTGACCCCATTACATGCCTTCAAGGTGTTTGACAAAATGTCCAATTATGGAGAATTGATGAATTGATGCTTTAAGGCTTGAGTTATGAGATGTATGGCATTCCAGAGATGTGTTGCTGACAAACTAAGCTTGTGTATATGTTCATTTTATACATGAGATTGCAGTGGAGCCTAATGTGAATTTCCTATATAAAGTGTTGCATGACCATGCCCGGTCCGGGGGAAAAGAATCAGATAACCATGTGAGGGGTTTATACCTCACCACCTAGGATGCTTGGGGTGTGACCAACATCAACCATGTGAGGGATTTATACCTCACCACCTAGGATGCTTAGGGTGTGACCAACATCAACCATGTGAGGGGTTTATACCTCACCACCTAGGATGCTTGGGGTGTGACCAACATCAACCATGTGAGGGGTTTATACCTTGCCACCTAGGATGCTTGGGGTGTGACCAACATCAACCATGTGAGGGGTTTATACCTTGCCACCAAGGTGTCCGGGTGTGAACGACATCCCTCATCCTAAGTTGGGGTTATAGATTGGTTGGATCATGCACACACATATGATATCTACTATTAGTATAGATTTACTTAAACATGTTTGGACTTCACTTTGATCATGCATCCTCATATTGTTATTCATTATGCCTATGGAACTATTTCTTGCATTTTGATTGTGTCCTTGTCTATTGTTGTATTGCACCCCACATACTTAGTACATTCCAAAGTACTAACGCATATTTTGCCTACATGATGTCACCATGTAGGGATCGGAGCTACTCTTGATCCTTCTCTCCATCCACGTGGCTAGTACGGTGCTTATTCGAGTTTGTTGGTGAGTCCTCAATGATTCGAGGGCTATGTTATGTTTCCTACTCCTATGTTTTGAGACTTTAGCTTGCAATTGTATTTTGACTATGAGGGGAGCCGGTAGTATGTCATGGCCCCCATCCTATCTTTGTATGTAGAGGTGTGCGTTGGACAAGTATTTTGTAAATGAGCTTGACTCTTATTCTATGATGTTATTTTGAAATGGTTTGCCCTTAGTCCCTAATTTCCGTTATTTAATGTTGAATGTACTTCCGCGACCGATGAAGTGTGATGACAAGTTTGAGAGGCTTGTTTGGGGCTCCTTCAGGTTCCTCATTCGCCATGTCACGTCTAGGCCATAGGCGTGGGTCGTGACAGTCTCCTTCCATAAAGCCCTACAAAACCCTATTACTCAAATTCCCAAAAGTGGGTTTTCACTATAAACCATGGATTCCTATTCAAAAACTATTTGAATGACTTAATTTATTTATATTATGATTATATTGATGAATTACTACTGTTTTAATGATGAATTGCACAAGAATCCATGGATTTCCTCTTTACCCCAAATTGGATCTCAAGTGTGGATATTGGTTGATACTAGTAGAATATGATAGAGTTATGTATGTTGTAATTGTTCCAATTGAGTGGGTGTGGGTAGATTATGATGTAATTGCATGATTTTATTATGAATATACATGTATTCTTTATTAACTTAATATTATAGGGTAAAAATTAATATGGTCTAACATTATGCTATGAAATAGGCAAATTCATGGGTTAGACGTTATCTCTTAAGAGTGATGAACTTCTTTATGAATTTCCTTAGACTAAGTGAGTTAGACATGAACTACTTACAAGTGAAGCTTGTAGACATGAATGAACTTGCTTAGGGATTATATGATGGATCATGGTTAAGTAGTTTTGAGATGTACTCTATATGATACTAAATGACTATAATTAGTCAATAATTAAACATGTGGTTACTTTACCTTGAGAATTAGGTTTACATAATGACCATGTGAGGTAATTCTTTAGAGTAAATCTTGTAACATAAAAATGACTTCTAAGGCCTTAAGGATAATAACTAATATGAATGAGCTATGAATGTTGAGGCTTTAAGAAGGAATCTATTATACATGTTGAATTGTATATGGTCTAATTGTGGAAGGACTTTACCCGCAGCACCTACGATATGAGTATATGAACTTATACATGCAATGAATGTACTATTTGAATTACAATTATATCTATGCCTATTACAATGAATGTTAGATGTGTTGATCTACATGGTCTATGATCCTTGAATGCAATATATGTCAATTATGCATCATCGTGATATAAAGTACATACTTATGAACACTTTCAGAGCGAAGTGCCTATGATGATAATGTTGTTGTTGTGTCATTGTAAGGACAACCACACACACTCCATGCATAAACATGATTCTGATATATCAATGGTGTTAATTGAAAGTATAGTTCTCATACGCACCATTACATATTACTATGCATGATATGTACATGACCATGATGATCCTTTTGTGTTGATTGAAAGTCCATTCTCATGAAAACACATGATCTTGGTGTAAAAGGTTTACTCACATACTAATGATGATTCTAAGGTTGACAGTCCACTCTCACCTATATGAATCTATGAGATATTTTATGAGTTGGGTTGAACAAAGGGTGAAATACTCTTTCAAACATGTAAATCCAATTCAATGACTTGAACAAGTAATTTCAGGAAATAATGCTTAGCACCGAGTGGATATGGAAAATGAGGTAGAGGCCTTCCTATCAATACAATAGGCCGGGTCATTCTAGAAATGATCTCATGAAATGGAAACTTTGTCGTCAAAACAATATGTCAAGTTTCTAGAAGCAATCTCTCTATGCCGTAACCATATGCCCACATAGGTCTTTATCCAGTGGATTAACCTAACAACTAATAAATTTAGTTCTACCTTACGCAAGTAGGATATATTCTTTCGATATTGGGTTACACTATACCGGATCCCATCTAGCTCACATGGTCTATGACGGTTAAGGCTATATTCCCTCTAATGAACAAGAACATGAATTATGAACATGAATATGGGTTATGGTTCCTAAAGAGGTTCCACTTAGTGTGAGTGGGGGGTATGGGACATCATTCATACATGGCACAGATTGGACTTGATAGTGGCCATGGTGTGTTTCTCTTATTTATGATGATTTATGAATACTTTATATGGATTGTTGTTATAAGTGGCTTTCCCTACTCTAAGTTATTAAACATGAATGTTCCCTTGTCTTTGAGTATTGACTATGGATGAGACCAAGGTATGATGAGCTTAAACATGGTGACTTAAACTTAGTATGAATGGTATTATGGAATGCCATTCGTGCATGGCACAAGTATAACATAGAGTTACTTACGTGGTCGTTCTTTTAGGATGAAATGACCTTGGTAGCTAAGTATGTATGTACACTATGTCTTATGATTGTTGAGGTTTGCATTATGTCTATCATTGGAGACTATGCTTGTGTTTATGTTGTTGTCCTTTATGCTATGATGAACTATATGTGAGTTTTTTTATGAGCACGCCCTCCAAATATTTCAAAGATGATGTTTAAATTGGCAAATAGCATGATTTCAACTAAACTTTCCCTTTAAGCATGTTTCAATGATTTTTATGCATGGCTACCATACTTAGTGTATTTTTGTACTAATCCATATTTCTATATTTTCTATAAGTGTAGGGTTTGATTCTTGAAGGTGGTCTCTTATTGATTCAAGCTTGGAATAGATAATCCCTATTGCTAATTGGTGAGTCCTCAAGATCCGAGGACGAGTATCTTTACTTAGTAGTTTCTTTTAGTAATTGATTTAAGAACTAATGTAAGGATTGTGTCCCTAGTTTCAGACTTCAATTATACTTAGATGGCTGAATGAGACAAATGTCTAGATTCCTATTCTCTTTTATGAAAGACTTCAAATGTAAAAATTATTGTTTTATTCTGCATCATTCTATGATTTTAATGTTTATGATATGCTAAGGGCTTGTATTCAACCCTGGGTCATGATAGTTTGTGTTCTTGGCTTGCTCAAGAGAGATGTTTTAGAACTAAAATTATTGATTGATGGTTTGTGGGTATTGGGTTGACCTGGGTTCAGCTAGAGAGATTGAATCTTAAACCCAATCCGACACATTCAGCTCGATAGAGTGAATGGATTAAGGTGTGGATTGTTCTTATTTTGCATGCTTGTTAATGTTCGAGAGAAATCAACTTGATTAGGTGTAAATTGTTCAAGATAAAGTTTACATCCACTATAGCCTAGCCTACTCACTAATATCTAGCTATTTACTAATATTTGCAATTACCCATATGTCTATATTGCCTATAATTGATCTCATTATTAATTAATTCTTATTATTTGTGACTGCTTCTTGTAGTTGATATTCAAAACCAAAATCCCGATTTGACATTCATCTCACCCCTTACTTGATTTTGTCTTTATACGATAATTTTATTCTTATGACTAATTTGATCGCATTTATACTTCTAAATCGAATCTTAAACACGTACTGCTCCATGTGGGATTTGATCGCAACTCATTTAGTTGTGTTTTATACTAATTAACGATCGTTGACACTTAGAATTAGATGAAGTGTCTTTGAACTGTTATTAATCAAAGAGGCAAAAGGTTGATCGACGTGACCAGGGCGGCTCACCGAGTGGTTCGGCGAGCCCGACTTACTTCGCCGAGTGACTTTTTGATATGAATACACTATCAAAGATGCTTCATCCAATACTAAGCATCAACGATCGTTCAATAGTAATATAACCCAACTAGTGAGTTAGGGTCGAGTCCCAAGAGAGCGGTTCATACTCAAGAATCAATAGAAAAGCATAAAAACGCTCAAGTCAATCATAGCTAAAAACATTTACGAAGAAAAACAAAATTCAAGGTTTGGGTGACACAAGAGTCAAATATCAAAGGCGGTTTTATATCAACTATCAACTAAGACAACAAATAATATGAAAATATGAATGTGGAGACGGGATTCTTGGGATGTGATAGGATTGTGGGCCAAGGTAAATAACTGGGTAATTGTAATTAATAGTAAACCGTTGCATATCAGTGAATAACCTAGACTTTAGTGGAGGTAAACTTTCTCTCAAATAATTTACCCCGAATCAAATTGGTTTCTTTTGAACACCAATAAGCCACAATGAAGCACAACCTTTGCTTTAGTCCAGTTATTTTATCGAGTTGAATGTGTGGAAAAGGATTTAGGGTTCACTCTCTTGAGCTGAACCCATGACAACCCAATACCCACAGACCATCGATTCAACAATTTTGTTTTAGAACATCTCTCGAGCAAGCCAAAAACACGAAGTTAAGACTACATTTGGAATCACAACTCATTAAAGTTAACCACAATTACAGAACGAAATCACTTTGAAACAGCAAATAAACTACCAATTAGCAATACCCAGAAGTTAATTCAACCCATAATCACTCCCTAAGAATTCGGCTTTTAGCTAGACATAGTGAAAAGAGAGAAATCGATACCAAAATGTGTTTCCATCTACTAGGTATGATTAATATTGTCTGTACAAATGTCTAAGATGAAAAATCTTTAATACCCACTTCCAATTTCTTAGAAATGGAAATCTTCAAAGCTAAGGAAAACTGTCTCCAAAAACAGTCGTAAGTTCTAAAAGCTAATAATAAACTTGATATTCTAAAATTGCATACTAAACTAAAAATTCAAACAAGTATTTATAGTTGTCAAAAAGTTTGATGCAAGGACTAGTCAGTGCAATAAGTCAGGATTGCAGATCCACTCGACGATCCGCCCTTTGGTCTTTTGTATCGCCGTTTTGCTTATGCCTTCAGCATCCTAGAGGTCCTGTAACTTTGGACAATAAGGTATTGCATCACAGAACTATTTGGCGACTCGCCAACTACTCCATTCTATCGCTGACTTGATTTTCTCTTTCAGGGTTGGCACAATGGAACATTGGGCAAGACCAAGGCCATTCGGTGACCCGCCCAATGGTTTAGGCGAACCTCAGGCCTTCTTTTCTACGTTTTTTCAGCTGCCTTATTCCTTTTTTCTCAATAGTGTCCATGTTTTGTCCCTAAGTCCAAATACCTGAAATTCAAGGATTTACATCAGTTATTGAGATGAAATGTGCATTCGAGGACACTAAATCCATTAAAATAAAGCTCTAAATGAGGCCAAATCATGGACTCATCAACACCCCCAACTTAAACTTTTGCTTGTCCTCAAGTAAAACTCAAGTTGAGCAATTCAAAAAGGATGTCTCAAGCAGTGCTTCACTAGACTCAATCATGAATGCGCACAAGAAGACTCAACTTACTCATGCAAGGATCAATTGTGCACTCAAAGATTCAAGTTGTGACTCACCATTACCAAAGAATTTCAAGCTCACATTCCTTGCTTCAAATGCAATTTCAAGCTCAACAAACGTGATCAAATGCCCTCACACTGAGAATGATTCCATATTCACACACAATGATTCAATGATTTAAATTTTCGTAATCAAATGCAACGCTCACACTTACAAAGATGAACACAATTTATGATTTTCACCCATAGACTTGCCCTTATTTTCCAATCGACTTTTGTTTCAACTCATTCAAGTTCAAAAAGGTCTTTTCAAGGCTTGTAATGGGGCCGAGTGAAAAGGTATGGTCATTTAGGCTCATAGGTTGTAATCCTCATGTAATGTGATGTGAACAACATCTTCTTTCCTTTTCTTCATCATTTTCATTCAAGCTCAAAAGTCACCTTTTATTCATCTTCTATGGATTGTTGGAAACCCCATTTTCTTTGTATTTTCACAACTTTATTCCACAACTCTTTTTTAAATTTTTTTTTCTTTTCTTCTTTTTCTCTTTTTTTTTTTTTATATATATGGAGTGGTTCCATTTTTCTCAAAACATGGGCAAAGGGACTTCTTTGCATTTTGTTGATTTTCCTTTTCTTTTAAACACACCCCCAACTTAGGCTTTTGGCCTAAGTTGGCTATTCAAACAGGCCACAAATCATGAGGATTATGGGTAATGGATCAAGAAAGGTTATGTTTTCATCATGTTTATTCCAAGAAAGGGGTAAGGCTCAGGGGGTGTTCAAAAGAGGTTCACACACTCACAAGGTAGGCCACAAAAAGAGGTATAATGTCAAATTAGTTCACACTATTTAAAGTTACCTAAGCTCATCTCAAGAAATTTCCTTTACTTAGTTAACCGGACTAACGGGGAAAATTCTAGTTGTCATCATACATGATTCACGGACAGCTCATCACACAAGGCATCAACACCAATGTTAAAACACTACTCCACAGTTTTGTTAGTGTGAAATGCTCATCACAAGAGACTCAATTCGGTAGTTGGCTAATCACAACGAGATGCAAAGAGTTGACATATTGATTATGCACCTTCATTTGGCCACATCGTAGCCACGCATTCATGTTTTTTCGATTATGAGCACCATTCCAGTCATCGGTATTAATCAAAATCGATACTCAAATTTGCACAAGAACATCCACATTCAATACAAACAAAAGGTGCGAAAATTTTTGGAAGGGTCAAAAATTATTTACAATTATAAACACGGAGAAACAAGCTCAAACCTTCCACAAAAAGAGTGTAAACCACAAATTCAGCACAAAACCCAAATATATAAACAAAACAAGAATCACAAAATGTCACACAAAAGGTGGGCCTCACCCCACCATAAATAAAATCATTTGTCCTCAAATGAAAATAAAATAAAATAACCATAAGTCAAAATAAAGAAAGACAGAGAGGGAGGTAAAGAGGAGATCATGTTTATGCAGTCGCTCCATCATTCTGGCCATCATTGCCTGGTGCATCAATTTGGACTCGAGTCTTAGTACCTGAAGTCACCTCAGAAGGAGCAGTAGTAGCACTAGGAGCAGCCAATGGGGTATCTGCTAAGGAAGCCTTCATAGCAACATTTATCATGGCCCCTTCAGTCTCAGTCAGGCTCTCGTACGCAACTTCCTCAGCAACCTTAAGCAACTCCTCTTCATTCTTTGCCATAGACTCGGGATCAGCTATCTTCTCAACTCTAACCTCATCTCCTGTGGTAGACGGAGAAATATCTGGCACATTAGGGATCTCCACCATCCTGAAGATCATTGACATGTCGGTGGACTTCAGCTGAACCACATCACTCTGCAATACAACTATAGTAACCTTTAAGGCCATCACCTCATCGGTGGCCCCTTGGCCACTCTCGCACACCGCTATCCTTACCTCAAGGGCATCAATGGAAGTGCTTAATAGTGATACGACATCAGCCAGGGTAGTCAGAATCATTCTTGAAATGGGGACCTCGAAGTTTGCAGCCTAACGATGGTGATGTCTTTATTCAATAATTTTAATTCTTTGACTGATTTTACCGCATTTATACTTCCCAATTGAATCTTACAAACGTACTGCTCCCTATGGGATTCAACCCCAACTCATTTAGTTGGGTTTAATACTAATTAATGATCATTGACGCTTAGAATTAGATGAAGTGTGTTTGAAATGTTATTGATCAAAATGGCGCCGCTGCCAGGGAGTGATGTTGTTTGAAATTCATTTAGGGAAGTAGAATTGTGTTCTTGTTAGTTATACTTGAATCTACTTATTTTTAGTTTTGGTTTTTGTGTTGTTGCTTAAAATAGAGGAAATGAGCGTAAACGGGAGTAACGGTAGCCAAGTAGGCCACACTTCTTCGAAGATAATGATTTTTAGGGATAACATCCTAGATTTTTGAACAATTGGAGGCTGAGCTACTTCATGAGACATGGTTGTGATTCAAGAAAATGTTGTTGCAGTGCCCTATTCATGGAATCCCACATAAGATGTTACTGGAATATTTTTATAATAGCCTTGATTCGGTAAACAGAGGATTGGCTGATCAATTTTCTCGAGGTGGTATAGTGTAGAAATCATGTGCAACAACATCCCCACTCATTGATTGCATGACCAAGATTAACAAAGATTCATATGGGGATTAAAACTTGGCCAAAATGATGTCCCAGCTAGATAAATTGGCCAAAAACATCGAGGAATTTGAAGGACTGTACAAAAAGAAATATAGGTACATTCCTCCTCATGAGCGCAGGAAGCCCAAGGATTATGATCGTGGACAGATAGAAGAGAAACTCTTAGTCATTATCAACAAATTCGAAGAACATGACATAGTGTTGAAAGAGATAAAAGAGAATGTCTCAATGCTAAATCAAATAATTGCTTCTCAGTCTATATCTATTAAGCTTCTGGAGACCCAAATGGAACATATTTCACACCATCTCAACCTAAGACAACAACGGGGGTTGCCTAATGATGTTATGGCAATCCCTATGAATGAAGTTTGAGTGGGTACTTGCGTCATGCCACGACGCGCTTCTTGAGAGGTAACCCAAGTTTTTATTGCTTTGTATTTGATTTCAAATAACGGGTGTAATTGTGCAGGTGAAAACATAGAATGTGTTTGAAAAGTGCAGGTTGGAGAGCCAAATTCCCATCGGTGACTCACTGAAGTGGTAGGCGAGCCTGACTTGGACCGCCGTTGCACTCAAGAAAATGTCAAGTTGGAGTCTTTAAAACTCGACGGGCCCTTGGACGAGTGGACGACTCACCGAATAGGTTAGCAAGCCCAATTTTGTCCATTATTTGGACCCCAAAATTAACTAGAGATCTTGTAAAACTCGGCGAGGTAAGTACCCACTCGGTGTGATGCCAAGTGGATTGCCGAGGATGACTAACATCGCAGAAAGGGCACGAACTGGACGGTTTTAAAAAGGCCAAAGGTTTAAAATTTCAAACTCTTTCATATTCCCTCACTTTTAAATTCATACAATCACACCCTCACTTTAGTTTTTCAATTTTTTTGCATTATATCGCTTTGGGTTGTTGATCTTGTGTTCAGAGTTGGAATTTTTTACCGCCTAGCATTACAAATTCATATTTCAACATAAAGGTTGGTTTCTCGAACCCCAAACTTTTAATTAGCGCTTAAACTCAATTCTAACTGGTTAATTTTTATTGATGTGTGTTGGGCCTCGCTGAAATCGTAATTGTGTGCTAGTTGCCTTTCGTATTCTTATAATTGCGCTAAAATTGCCTAAATGGTTGATTCCCCACATTTTGTGCTTTAAAATTGATCATAAAATTGTGGGCTGTGTTAAAGTGTTGTTGGGTCTAGTCAGGTGAAGTCTGAGTAACCCTAATTGTGCTAAATGGCGTGCTTTGCCCAATGATGGAGCGTTTGACACCATTTTTAAGGGCAAAAGCCATCAAATGGTCAATTTTGGCCAAACCAAAGAAAGTGTCAAATGCAAACTCACCATATGATCTTCCAAGAATAGTAACCAGCACAGCCTTTACATTGTCATCCTGACCTCTATAGAAGTACTCCTTTAGTGACTCATCATATATGCGGTGATTCGAAACACTTCTTATGAAGGAGGTGAACCTATCCCATGAACTACTTACAGACTCTCCAGGTAGTGATACAAAATTGTTCAGTTTGTCCTTGTGATTCCGCTTCTTGGTCAACGAAAAATACTTTTCCACGAACACCTGATGCAATCGGTCCCATGTATGAATCGAAATATATGGAAGCTTAGAAAACCACATCGCAGCATCACCAGTCAATGATAGAGGGAAGACTCTCAAACGTATGACATTCATATCCAACTCCGTTCATCCCACAAAACTCTTGCCAACACTTCTCAATTTAGCCATGTGACCACACGGATCTTCCGAAGCCAACTCCAGGAGGTTGCAAGTAAACTCCATCCTCATGCTCATTTATGATTGTATTACTATAGACCCCTCAATTTTCCATCTTTCTCAAAATCTAGCTTAGTTCAGGATAGTAGGGGGTCAATGGTTCGCTTCGACTCCATGTACTTGGCACACACTAGAGTACAACCTGTGGAAAATAAAAACAAAAAAACATAAAATCGAGAAATACTTTACTAAAGTTCAATAATGTAGTTAAACTTAATCTAAAATCCTTATTCCCCGACAACGGTACAAAAATTTGATACACTTAAATTACACCTCCCTTCAGAAGTATAAGCGATTGTTGTCAAATAAGGAACCCAACTTGTAGGTTGGGGTCGATCCCACGAGGAATATGGTTCAGACTTAAACTTAACTCACTATTATATCTGTTTAGTCAAACTATTTTCGAGACAAGTAAATAAAGAGGGGGGGTTTGGTTAGCGAGTAACAGATTGTTGATTAAGTAACAAGTAAGCAAGATTCAACTTTGAGTTATTAATATATGAGAAAAACTAGGGTATGTGTGTTCCCCATAAGTTGTTAACGCAGTAATCCTAATAATAGTAATCATTTCCCAATGTTTTGCATGCAAAGTTGGTAAGTTAGGTATCCCTAAGTAATTAGTCCTCCAAATAGGGAATTTCAATACGCACCTTGGTCCGGCTACGAGTGTATACTTTACTATCCCCTACCTTTACCTCAAATTAGACATCACATCAATGTATGGCTTAGTTTTCACCCTCGCACCAATTGACATTAGACTATTAGATAGCATCCACTAAATCTTTGTTGTTAATTCTTTTCTCATTCATTACCTCCTTGATTTGGCAAGTAGGAACGAGGTGAGTTCTAACGTTTGCAACCATTAAAAAGACTTTTTAACGAAAGAATTACCAATACATGCATAAAAATTATTCAAGAATTACTTAATTATTATTTAAAGTTATTTAATTGCTCATGGTTCCCACAATCCTAGTTGTGGATTTAGCTACTCATGCTTGAGAGTTCACAATTCATGTTTAAGAAGAAATAATTCATGAACTTACAATTAGAATAGATGAAGCCCGAAGATCCTAAATTGAATTGCAAAGTCAAAAATCTTATACAATGAAATCCAGAAATCAAATTGCTAAAGCCAAGAGTTTACAATAATGTCTAACTGCTAAAAATGAGGTTTGTAACTCCTATTTATATATAAACAAGTCCCAAACAAAAAGGAAACGAAATAAGGAAATACACTTTCGAAATGCGGCTTCATTCGATGACTCAGCCTACGAACCATGGGTTGACCTACGGTCCGTAGGTCCCCTTTCATAATTCCATACTTAGGATTTTTCACTAGGTACTGGAACTTCAACTCCAAGATCATCACGACGGATGTGCAGGATGACCCAAAGGTTGACCTACGATTCGTACTTCGTAGTTCCACACTTAGTCAGAATTCCTTGATGCTCCATCTACGCCTGCCCAACGACGGTCCGTCAAGGACCTATAGTCCATGGATTACTTCCGTGGGTGGCTCCTTCAGCATAATTTTAGCTTTTATCTCAATCAACTGCGTCCAAGCCTATTTCCTGCAAACATAACACATAAAACATTATTTCTAATACAATATAGCCCTAGACACACACAACTTTTAGGTGAAATGTATCAAAAATACAGTAAAATCATGGTATATCAAGAATCCTCATGAGCATGTTCTGAACTTTGTGGACATATGTGGCCCATTCTCCCTCAATAACATCTCGCAAGAATCAGTTCGGCTTCGATTGTTCCTTTTTTCTTTGATGGGGAAAGCGATCAAGTGAAATGATGTGTAAGGGTCAACCTCTTGCAGTTGTCCTTTCGAATTAGTATGAGACCAAACTGCAAGGGTATGATGAAGTAGTGACCTCTCTATCGGGACTAGGTTTTCATGTATGAAACCCAGTGAAGAATGATATTGATTTAAAAAATCGTGAGAGTCCTCTCGCCAAACCGTCCACAGAAGAACCTCCAAAGCTTGAGTTGAAAGTGCTTCCATCTCATCTTCAGTATGTACTTTTTGAAACAAACAACATTTTACCCATTATCATTACAGTTGACTTGCTTGAATGTCAAGTGAAATTACTTGTAGTGGTGTTCAAGTGATACATCAAGGCTATAGTTTGGACAATTGCTGATATTGCAGGTATTCCATCGAGGATTTGCACCCATAAAATTCAATTGGGCAACGAATGCAAACTGAGTGTTAACCATCAAAGGCGGATAAATTCTCCTATTCAAGATGTGGTAAAGAAAGAAATTATCAAGTGGCTAGATGCACATGTAGTATACTGATTGCGGACAGTAAATAGGTGAGTCTTATGCAATGTGTAGCAAATAAAGGAGGGAACACGGTAGTTCCAAATGAAAAAGGTGAACTTGTCCCTATGAGACCGGTTATTGGCTGGCAGATATGCATGGATCACCAAAAGAAAAATGCATGGACCGAGAAAGATCATTTCCTAATGTCATTTATGAACCAAATGCTTGATAGGCTTGTGGGGCATGGGTGGTATTGCTTTTTGGATGGTTATTCTGGATACAACAAGATTTCCATTGCACTGGAAGACCAAGAAAAGACTACTTTCACATGTCCCTATGGGATATGTACTTTCAAAAGGATGTCTTTTGGGTTACGTTATGCCCCGGTGACATTCCAATGATGTATGCTCTCTATTTTCTCTGATATGGTGGAAGGCTCAATGGAAGTATGCATGGATGATTTCTCAGTCGTTGGTGATTCATTTGAAGATTGTCTCAAACATCTTGGGCAGGTGCTACAAAGATGTGTAGAAACCAATCTAGTTCTAAATTGGGAGAAGTATCCTTTCATGGTAAAGGGGGGAATTGTCATGGGCCATAAAAGTTCAGGAGAAAAAATGCATGTGGATCAAGCTAAGGTTGAAGTCATTGCCAAACTTCCCCCTCCTATCTCGGTAAAAGGTGTTCAGACTTTTCTAGGCCATGCAGGCTTCTGCAGGCGATTCATAAAGGATTTTTCCAAAATAGCACACCCTCTTTGCAAATTGTTAGAAGAGGAGTCAACTTTAAATTTTGATGATGCTTGTCTAAAGGCATTTTTATTCTTCAAAGAAAAGTTGGTGTCAGCCCTAATCATCATTGCCCCCAATTGTTGTATTTCGTTTGCGCTCCTATGTGATGTTAATGGGGTGGTCTTAGGAGTTGTTCTTGGCCAACAAAAAGGGAAATTGTTTCATCCAATTTATTATGAAAGTAAGACACTAAATGTGGCAAAAAATAATTATACCATCACAGAGCAAGAGTTATTAGCGGTAGGTAGTGTATGCGTATGAAAATTTCAGAGTGTACCTTTTGGGAACCAAAGTGGTAGTGCATACAGATCATGCAGCCATTAGATACTTGATGGCTAATAATGATGCAAAACCAATGTTTATTAGATTGGTCTTATTATTGCAAGGGTTTGATTTTGAAGTAAAAGATCGAAAGGGGTGTGAAAATCAAGTGGCAGATCATTTGACGTGGTTGGAAACCAATATAATTGATCCAAAAGAAAGGGACATTATGTCTGAATTTCCAGATGAAACTGTGATGCGGGTAACCTAAAGCAGCACTCCTTTCTATGTTGATCTTGCAAACTTTGTAGTGTGCGGTATAATACCCGAAGGTGTGAATTTCTACCAACAAAACTGGTTCTTGTTCGATGTAAAGAAATATTTCTAGGATGAACTGTATCTATTCTGAGAATGTGCAGACCATATAATTTGTCGATGCGTACTGGAAAAGGAAGTCAATGATATCCTCAATGCTTATCACGCCACACCTGTTGGTGTACATCATAGTAGGATGCGAACAGCAGTGAAAGTGCTTCAAAGTGGCTACTATTGGCCATCACTATATCGAGATGCACTTGAATTTGTAAAATAACGAATACCTTGCCAAATGCAAGGAGGGGTATCAAGAAAGCATGAATTGCCTCTTAATCCTGTCCTAGAAGTTGAGTTTTCTATGTTTAGGGTATCGATTTCATTAGTCCATTTGTGATCTCTTTTGCAAACAAGTACATTTTGGTGGCAGTTGACTACGTCTCCAAATGGGTGGAAGTTGTAGCATTACCCAACAATGAGAGTAAAAGTGTTGTTTGGATCGAAGCACCGTCTGACCATCCTCCTTCGCGTGGCTAATACGATTTTCTATCGAGCTTATTGGTGAGTCCTCCATTTTGGGGGACGTTGCTTATGATCTCTTGCTATGTATAAGACTTTTCCTTTTTAATTATGTATTGACTATGAGGGTGAGCCCGGTAGTTTGTCTCGGCCCCCGCTAAGTATCCATGTTTAGAGGTGATGTTGGACAAGTTGTGTATTTTGCTTGAGCTTGACTCATCTATGGTATTTATGTATTATTCTCTTTTTTTTTTCTTTCTTGTTCCCTTAGTCCCGATTTTCCCTTGATTAAGCTTATCGCTTATGGTCTTTTTAATTGCTTGCGCAACCAAGGATGTGTAATGATATGCTATGAGGCTTGTTTGGGATTCCTTCGGGTTCCCATTCGTCGGTCACGTCTAGGCCCTAGGCTTGGATCGTGACAAACTTGGTATCAGAGCACTAGGTTGATAGATCCTCGGAGTCCAATACACCGCGTTAATTAGAGTTCGCTTTATGGTTGTGGTGTGTACCACAATTATGAGTAGGAGGCTATGAGACGTTTTAGGAAATCTTTCCCTTCTTCATGTTCTAAGTCATGCGGTAGAGTTGAATTAAGTTTTTTTTCCCTAACGGTTTTTCTTTCCTATGCTAGATCATGCCCAATACAAGAGGAAGACGAGCTCGCGCACTTGAGGAATAACCGACCAATGGGGATCTTCGAGATGCCCTTACTTTATTTGAACAAGCTATGACTAATCAAGCCAACCACGGGGCCCAAGCCCCTCAGGCTCCTACCCCGGCATCTCGGGTGAGAGACTTCGTGCGGATGAATCCCCCGAAATTCTGGTCTAAGTTAGATGAAGACCCTCAAGAGTTCATTGATGAAGTCCATAAGATGTTAGCTATCATGGGCGTGAGGTCAGAAGATAAGACGGAGTTGGCGACCTACCAACTAAAAGGGGTGGCCCAAATATGGTACAACCAATGGAAGGAAGAGAAGGGGGCAAACTATATGGTGCATTGGGAAGAGTTCAAAACGGCTTTCCTTAATCGATTCTTTCCTCTTGAGCTTAGGGAAGCCAAATTGGTAGAGTTCATGAATTTAAAACAATGGTCTATGAGTGTGAGGGAGTATACCCTCAAGTTTAACCAATTTTCAAGATATGCTCCACAGTTGGTTGCCGACTCACGGTCTAGAATGAACAAATTCGTGATAGGTGTGTCCAACCTAGTGAGTGAAGAATGCCGGTCCGCAATGTTGATTAGTGACATGGACTTGTCCCGCTTGATGGTCTATGCCGAGCAAATGAAGGAGGAGAAGTTGAGGAAGAGGAGGGGTCATGAGGCCAAGAGGGCCCGTTTTGAGGGCAAGTTCCAAAGTCGAAGGGGAGGCCGGTTTCATCAAGGCAAAGGATTTTCTCATGCGCCCCATAGGGGGTTTTCCAATGACGTTCCAAGGGCCCAAGGGGTTGGTGGTATGGGTCCTATTGATGTATGTCCGAAGTGTGGTAAGGGCCATGGGGGCCCGTGCTTGAGAAATACCGGTGCTTGCTATAGTTGTGGGAAAATGGGGCACAAGGCAATAGATTATCCTCGGAATCTCAACAAGGGTAAGGAGGTCCGTCCACAAGGTGCCAATGCGGTTCCTTTGGGGAGAGGGGGCCGACAAGATGGTGCCCCAAGGCACAATCGATTTTATGCTTTACATGGGAGGCAAGGGGTCGATGAAGTCCCTGACGTCGTTACCGGTATGTTGAAAATCTTTGACTTTGATGTATATACATTAATTGATCTGGGTGCCTCTCTTTCTTTTGTCACCCCCTTTGTTGCCAAAAAGTTTCATGTTGAGCCCGACTTGTTGCATGAGTCATATAAGGTGTCTACTCCTATTGGTGCATATATGGTTGCTAGGAAGGTCTATAGAAATTGTCCTATTTGCATCTTGCATAAAATATTGCCTTGTGATCTTGTTCAGTTGAACATGGTCGATTTTGATGTTGTTCTTGGGATGGATTGGTTGCATGCACACTATGCTTTCATTGATTGTAGAACCCGTAGGGTCAAGTTCCAATTCCCAAGTGAACCCATTCTTAAGTGGGAGATCCAAAATGTGGTAGTCAAGAGTAGGTTCATCTCTTGCATTAAAGCCCGTAAGTTGATCTCTAAGGGGTGTCTCTATCACCTTGTGAGGGTTAAGGATGTGGAGTCCAAAACCCTTCTTATAGAGTTAGTTCCGGTCGTAAATAAATTCCTTGATGTCTTTCCTAATGACCTTCCCAGTGTTCCTCTCGAAAGGGAAATAGATTTTGGCATAGACCTCCTCCCCGATATTCAACCCATTTATATTCCCCCTTCTTGTATGGCCCCGGTGGAGTTAAAGGAGTTGAAAGAACAATTGAGGGACTTGTTGGAGAAGGGTTTTATTAGGCCTAGCCAATCACCATGGGGTGCACCGATGTTGTTTGTGAAGAAGAAAGATGGGTCCCTTAGGATGTGTATTGATTATCGGTAACTCAATAGGGTCACCGTCAAGAATAAATATCCTCTTCCTAGGATTGATGACTTGTTCGACCAATTGCAAGGGGCTAGCCACTTCTCTAAGATTGATCTTCGGTCCAGGTATCATCAAGTGAAGGTGAGGGAGTGTGACATTCCCAAGACAGCCTTCCAGACTAGGTATGTGCATTATGAATTTGTGATCATGTCCTTTGGGTTGACCAATGCACCGGCTATCTTTATGGACCTAATAAGTAGGGTCTTTAAACCCTACCTTGATTCCTTTGTTGTGGTCTTCATTGATGATATTTTAATCTATTCGCATAGTGAGGAAGAACATATGGGTCACTTGAGGGTTGTGTTGCAAAGATTGAGAGAGGAGAAGTTGTATGCCAAATATGAAAAGTGTGAATTTTGGTTAAGGGAGGTTGCCTTCCTAGGTCATGTGGTGTCGGGGGATGGTATTAAGGTGGACCCTAAGAAGACCGATGTGATTAGAAATTGGCCTAGACCATTGACCCCGTCGGATATTAGGAGCTTCAAGGCTAAGTTTGAGTGGACCGACGAGTGCGAAAGGAGTTTTCAAACCTTGAAAGATAAACTTGTGTCCGCTCCTATATTGTCACTACCAGATGGGTTTGAGGGATTTGTTGTGTATTGTGATGCTTCTAGAGTTGGTTTGGGTTGTGTTCTAATGCGAAATGGTAAGGTGATAGCCTATGCTTCTAGACAACTCAAAGTGCATGAAAAGAACTATCCTACACATGATCTTGAATTAGCCGCAGTGGTGTTTGCTTTAAAGATTTGGCGTCATTACTTGTATGGGGTACATGTTGATGTGTTCACCAATCATAAGAGCCTCCAATATGTCTTCACCTAAAAAGATCTCAACTTGAGACAAAGAAGGTGGCTAGAATTTTTTAAAGATTATGATATGAGTGTGCATTATCATCCCGGTAAATCTAATGTGGTGGCGGATGCTTTGAGTAGGGTGTCTATGGGTAGCCTAGCTCATGTTGATATTGGTGATAGGGAAATGGCTAGGGAGGTGCATCGGTTGGCTAGGTTGGGGGTTAGGTTGGAAGAGGTTGGTAATGGTGGTGTGGTCGTTGTTGATGGTACTAGGTCTTCTTTGGTTGATTAGGTGATAGCAAAACAAGATCTTGACTCTTCCTTGTTAGAATTGAAGGCATTGGTGAAAGAGGGCAAGGTGGAAGTTTTCTCCCAAGGGGGAGATGGTGCCCTTAGGTACTAAGGTAGGTTGTGTATGTCTTGTGTTGATGGTTTGAGGGAGAAAATTCTTGAGGAGGCTCATAATTCTTCCTACTCCATCCACCCCGGTTCCACCAAAATATATAGAGATTTGAGGCATGAAGAAGGACATTGCCAAATTCGCCTCCGGTTGTCATAGTTGCCAACAAGTCAAGGGCGAACATCAAAGGCCGGGTGGCCTAACCCAAGACATAAAGATTCCTACTTGGAAGTGGGAAGAAATTAATATGGATTTTGTAGTTGGTTTATCCAAGACTAGAAAAGGTTTTGATTCTATTTGGGTGGTGGTTGTTAGGATGATGAAATCGGCTCATTTTCTACCGGTAAAGACAACATATGGGGCGGAAGATTATGCAAGGTTATATATTCATGACTTGGTAAGGTTGCATAGGATTCCTATATCCATCATATCGGACCGTGGTACTCAATTTACTTCACACTTTTGGAAGTCCTTTCAAAGGGGTCTAGGTACGAGAGTTAAGCTTACTACGACTTTTCACCCGCAAACGAATGAACAAGCCGAAAGGACTATCCAAACACTTAAGGATATGCTTAGGGCTTGTGTATTGGAGCTTAAGGGTAGTTGGGATAATCATCTTCCATTGATTGAGTTTGCCTATAATAATAGTTATTATTCTAGCATCGGTATGGCTCCTTTTGAGGCTCTCTATAGGAGGCGTTATAGATCACCGGTTGGGTGGTTTGAGGTTGGTAAGGTGGCCTTGTTAGGACCAGATCTAGTTATGGAGGCTCTTGAGAAGGTTAGGATGATTAGAGAAAGGTTGAAGACTGCCTAAAGTCGCCAAAAGTCCTATGCCGATGTGAGCAGAAGGGCTCTTGAATTCCGAGTTGGTGATTGGGTCTATTTGAAGGTGTCACCCATGAAGGGTGTGGTTCGTTTTGGTAAGAAGGGCAAGTTGAGCCCAAGATACGTGGGTCCTTATAAGGTGATGAGGAGAATTGGCAAGGTAGCTTATGAGTTGGAATTGCCTAGCGAAATGAATTTGGTTTATCCAGTATTTCATGTGTCTATGTTGAGGAAGTGTGTGGGTGATCCGAATGCCATTGTGCCTCTTGATGTTGTGGGTGTTGTTGAAGATAATTTGACCTATGAAGAGGTTCCGGTCCAGATTTTAGATAGACAAGTGAAGAGGTTGAGAAACAAAGATGTGGCTTCCGTTAAAGTCCTTTGGAGAAATTAACAAGTTGAAAGTGCTACTTGGGAGGCCGAAGTGGACATGCAAAGGCGATATCCTTATCTTTTCCACTCCACTCAAGCCTAAGGTATTGATCTAAGCCCTTTATAAAATCTCAAGTCTTAAGTTCAGCCCTCATGTCATTGCATACATTCATGTTTAAGTTAACAAGTTCATTGTGGATTTACAACTATGTTGAAGTTTTTGAAATGAGGTGTAAGTGCATTGTTGCATCTTTATGTGGGCTGAAATTGCCATGTTTGTGTCTCTCATGTACGTTTCTTTGACATTCGGGGACGAATGTTCCCAGGGGAGATATTGAAATGACCCCAAAAAAAAAATGTCCGAAAATGTCCTTCGGAAACACCTATAATTGTAATTTCCATATATCTCAAAATCCGTGCATGCTTTTGGAAATTCAACTTCATATTCTTATTTAGGGGGTCAAATTGAGTGGGAAATGGGTCTAACCTGAATTTTAGAGCAACCGTATCAAAATTCAAAAATCGCAAAAAAATGCAATTTTGAGGGTCAACTTTAAAGGGGGATATCTGTTAGCACACAAGGAACTGGAAGGATTTCAAACTATAAAAATTAAAGCTCTTCGAGTTAGCTTTCCAACGCACTTGGTTTCACCTCATTCCGTGTTAGGATGACCATTTTCGTAACACCTGTCTGTGCAGACCCGAATATTCCAGTGAGCTATTTTTTTTTTCAGCCTCATTTTTTAGGCTAAGTGCTGGGGACGTTTTTTATAAAAAGGGGGCATATCCCATACTTAGTCATTTCACTTCAAAACACTCAAAAACACTCTCTAAATCCTCTCCAAAAATTCCACCAAGATCCTCAACCAAATTCAAGTTCTCAAGCTCTAATTCCGGATTTAAGACTCAATTTCAAGCTTCAATTCTCCAATCCAATCTTCATCAAGAATTCTCCAAAGTTGAGGTATGTGGGTTTGATTGTGGAAACCTTCCTTTCCACAAGTCCAACCATTTTTCCTCTATTACTACTTCAAGTTTATGGGTCCTTATGGTTATTTATGAACTCTTGAGTATGGAATTACTACTACACACCCTATTAAGGTCTATTTTGCATATTATCATGAAATGGAATTATTATGTGATGTTTATGGTTTTCATGCTTCCATGATCAAATTATGAAGGTTGATATATATATATATGTATGTATGTTGTTGGTGGGCTGATTTATATGGATTTTGGAATTGGTTGGACTTAGTACTCTTGAAACACATGATTTTATTTACATGAACAAGTAGCCCACCATATATTTGATAAAATGTCATTTATAGAATTCTTAGGAAATGGAAGGTCCAATGTACGTCCTATGAGTCGGATGGTTATATAACTATTGAAATGATGATGAAATGGATACATGTGTATGATTTTCTCTATATAGTGTTGTGAGTCGACTAAGCCTAGCTCGGGGGGTTGTAGGCCCGGGTAACCGTATCGAGGGGTTGGTACCTTGGTTGCCTAGTACGAGGGATAGTAGGCCCGTATAACCATATCAAGGGGTTTGTACCTTGGTCCCTAGCTCGGGGGGTGGTAGGCCCGAGTAACCACATTGAGGGGTTTGTACCTCTTTCGCCTCTCCAAGGGGGTGGTAGGCCTTGGAAATACTATATTGATGGTCACTCACTACACATGTACTACGCCCTACTAAATATGATTTTTATATAAGCATCATTATACATATCATCTCATTAATATGCTATCTATCGGCTACGATTATGCATTTTGCCTATGATGTCCATCTATTGTTTCATTGCATTGCATCCCATATACTTAGTACATTCAAACGTACTAATGCATACTCTATGCCTACATGATGTTACCATGTAGGGACCGGATCACCGTTTGACCATCCTCCTCCGCGTGGCTAATACGATTTTCTATCGAGCTTATTGGTGAGTCCTCCATTCCGGGGACGTTGCTTATGATCTCTTGCTATGTATAAGACTTTTCCTTTTTAATTATGTATTGACTATGAGGGTGAGCCTGGTAGTTTGTCTCGGCCCCCGCTAAGTATCCATTTTTAGAGGTGGTGTTGGACAAGTTGTGTATTTTGCTTGAGCTTGACTCATCTATGATATTTATGTATTATTCTTTTTTTTTTCTTTCTTGTTCCCTTAGTCCCGATTTCCCCTTGATTAAGCTTATCGCTTATGGTCTTTTTAATTACTTCCGCAACCAAGGATGTGTAATGATATGCTATGAGGCTTGTTTGGGGTTCCTTCGGGTTCCCCATTCGCTGGTCACGTCTAGGCCCTAGGCTTGGGTCGTGACATGAACGCAGTACGATGTGCGTACTAAGCATCATCCAACTTTCGAGACCATTCCATCCAATTTACATTCACCATTTTACCAAAATACTTTTAATCTCCCAGTTAGAAACTTTTACTTGGCCGTTTGTTTGTGGATGATATGGAATATTTGATAATAATATATTTGAACAAATGAAAGGAAAAGAATTAGCCCTAAGCATAGAAAAAATATTCAAAATACCAACAATGAGAAATTGGTTTAAGAGACAAAAAGAAGAATATTATGTAGCGAGTCAAAAGGAACATATCATAGATTGCAAATATACCAAAGAAAAGGCTAAAATACCAATAATATATAAAGAAATACAAGATATTAAGGCTAAAAATTCAATTAAATATGTACATTTAGGAGGAACAGAAATCCTAATAAAAACATGTTTTAGAGAAGGAATAGATACACCTGTAGAGATATACTTGGCAGATGATAGAATTATACAACCTATAGGAAAGAGTATAATAAGTGCAGTAAAAGGTAAGCTAATATACCAAAAATTTAAATTCATAATAAGTGCAAACTACTCAGTAGCAATAAATGATAGAAACATAGATAAATCACTAGTATTATATTGGAAAATGTCAAGAATAGAATTAGCACCAGGAAGTAAAATATTTACAGATAGATGTAAAAACTTATATGTCTTAACAACAAAACATAAAATAATAGCAAAAAATAAGATAAATAAAATAAAAATAGAAAATCCTTTTGAAAGAAAAGTTACAGTTATAGATAATAATGATTATAGTTATAATGAGATTGATATAGAAGAAGATTTAGAAATAGTAAAAGAAAGATTAAGTACATCAAAAAGAATAAACTATAAAATACCACAAATATCATTAAAAATGAGTACCTTAAGAAGAATAGATAAAACTCCACAAAAATTGTTAGAAGAAGAAATAAAACCATATCACTACTACATAACAGGAGTAATGGAACAACGAAAATATTTAATATTAATAAATACTAGACAAGAAGAAAATTATATTACAAGAGAATTAGTAACAGAAGATGAAATAATAACTACTGAACAATTATGTCCTAAACTACCAAAAGCATTAATAAATACTGAAGAAACAACAGAAAAAGAAATAATTATTGGAGGAATACCAATAGTAATAAAATTTAAAATATATCAAGGAGATAAAAATATCACTGTAGAAATAAAATGGTTAGAAAAGATAAAACCATATAATCTAGAAGACAAACAGTTAACAATAAATTATGAAGAAAAAAAGTAATAATAAAGAGAGCTTTATTATGACAACATGAAAATATATATACTTGCAAAAATAATAGTAGAAGGATATTATAATACATATTATACTTCAATGATAGATACAAGAGCAGAGGCTAATATATGTAAATATAATTGCTTACCAGAAGCTAAATGGGAAAAGTTAAAAACACCTTTAGTAGTAATAGGATTTAATAATAAAGGAAGCATGATCACATATAAGGCAAAAAATATAAAAATATAAAAATACAAATATGGGATAATATATTAACCATAGAAGAAATATAAAACTTTGAATTTACAACAAAAGATATGTTATTAGGAATGCCCTTTTTAGAAAAGCTATACCCACACATAATAACGAGAACACACTGGTGGTTAACAACACCATAAACAAAAAATAGGAGGAAAAAGAGTGAACAATAAAAAACGGAAAACAACATAATGGATAAAAGGAACTGAAAAAATTGTACAAAAGTTAGAAAATATAAAAGAAGAACACTCACAAATTGAATTAATTATATTCTCTATAGACAAAGTAAAAATAATCCAGGATAAACTAGAATTACTATATAATGAAGACCCTTTACAAGGATGGGGAAAACATAAAACAAAAATAAAGATTGAGCTAATTAATAATAATAGCACAATAACACAAAAACCATTAAAGTATAATTTTAATGATTTAATGGAATTTAAGATTCATATAAATGAATTACTAGAAAAAGGATATATAGAGGAAACTAATAGTAAGCATAAAAGCTCAGCATTTATAGTAAATAAACATAGTGAACAAAAAAGAGGAAAAAGTAGAATGGTTATTGATTATAGAAATTTAAATGCAAAAACTAAAACATATAATTACCCAATACCAAATAAAATATTAAAGAAAAGACAAATACAAGGATATAATTACTTTAGTAAATTTGGCTGCAAATCAGGAATTTACTACTTAAAGTTAGAAGAAGAATCTAAACAACTTACAGCATTTAAGTACCACAAGGATTTTATGAATGGAATGTATTACCATTTGGATATAAAAATGCACTAGGTAGATATCAACACTTTATGGATAACTACTTTAAATAATTAGAAAATCCTATAGTATATATTGATCATATATTACTATATTCCAAAATACAGGATGAACATATAAGAATATTAGAAAAATGTATACATATTATAGAATACTAAGGCATAAGCCTAAGTAAAAAGAAAGAAGACATAATGAAAAAACAAATAGAGTTCCTAGGAATACAAATAGATAAAAATGGAATAAAAATGCAAACGCATATAGTACAAAAAATAATTAACTCAAATGAACAACTAGATACAAAAAAGAAATTACAATAATTTTTAAGACTAGTAAATCAAGTAAGAGAATACATACCAAAATTAGCAGAGAATTTAAAATCATTATAACAAAAATTAAAGAAAGATATAGAATATCAGTTTGATTAAAAAGACCAAACACAAATACAAAGGGTAAAACTATTATGTAAGAACCTACCTAAACTGTATTTTCCAGATGAAAACAAAAAATTTACTTATATAGTAGAATCAGATGCCAGTGAAAAAAAGTTATGGAGGAGTCTTAAAAGATAGATTACTTATCAAGACAAAGCTACTCAAACTGAGAAAGAAAATACAATCGAAGAGATATTCAAAGCCATTACTACACTTTGTATTAAAGTGGACAGTATAGACAATGAGATACAAAAGCTAAAGCTTAATGAAGATAATCTGAAGTCTAAAACAAGTACAAGTCAGCAGCATGACTGTAAAAATGCGGAGCTAAGTCGATCGGAAGATTTTAAAAATCCAAAGCTAAAAGGTGACGTTGGGAAACACCTTAAAACCCATAATGTTTGTTTAGATACAGCTCCAGGTACAAGTAAACAACGAAATGCAAATTTAAATCAGTTATTTGAAAAACCATTTACAGAAACAGCAAAAAACCCATTACCCATAGAACCACAAACTTCGACGTATGCAGATAAGTCTACAACATGAGAAAAAGGTATACAACCATATTACAAGGACATACATCGAAAATATATACAAAATACATACTTACCTAAACCTCAATCCCATATCTACCACTACAAAAGAATCAAACCAAGACTATATAACCAAGAAATTACAAGGATACAACAAGCTAATCACACAGCCAAAAACCAATGCTAACCTAGTTAAAACATGTTATAATTATGGATTAATAAGTACTGCATATACCTAAGATGGAGAACAACTAAGCGGTATACCAGAATTATACAAAGCATTTATTATGTACAAAAGAGTAACCAAAGGCAATTTATTTTATGTGAAATTCTATACGGCAACAATAGAAATATTACATGAGGAGATAAAACCTCCGATTCAAGTTGAAAAGATAGGCCTGACCAAAGACATGATAATACCAGAAGATATTGGAGAACAACCAGAAATACAGAAAATTGAGATACCCAGTTTTTATGCCAATACAAGAATAATTGGTATATCAACTATAATACGATAATTAGCTAACAATTATTTAAATGGAAATGATATATGGAGTTATTATTCCAGAGATCAATTAATGATTTATGTCAACTCAAGGGAACTAAGGAAATCAGATATGGATGAAATCCAGAAATGGATCTTATCATTATTAAAACCAGAAGAAAGACCTACGACAAGAACATTAAAGGCAAGATTTATTTTGCCAGAACTATTAACTAGATATTGCAAGCTAATTGGACACAAATACCCTTACCATAAATGTTCAAAATGTAATGGAGAAGACAATGTGATTCCATATGTCCAGCTGGACTGATCAAATAAAGACTAAGAGATAAGAAGATAAAGATAAACAAGAAAAGACAAAAGAAGATAGAGACGGAAGACTAAGAGATAAGAAGATAAAAAAGAAAAGGCAAAGAAGACATATTTGGCTGACAAGCCAAAAGCAAATAGTATAAAGTGTACAGTACTATATAAAAAAGTTGTAAAGTAGACGCATTATTGTAAAACAGTTAGGCGCATTATTAAGTAGATATGATGTGCATTATTGTGCATTATTGTAAAGTAGCTATAGTATAGAATTTCCTTTCTATATAAAGGAATGTATATGTAACATAACGGGCAAGCCTTCAATAAACAGAGCAAGATTTCATAAAAACACTCTCAAATACTTAAGATATTCATACTTAATAGATAATGGAGCAACATTCAGATATCATGGATAAGCAACAAGCAAATGTATATTGTTCAATAAATATGCAGAACTGATTTCATATATTCCTGAATATCATATATATGATTGAATAAGTTTATGTTAGTTATTATGTATTAGAATTATTTGAATCATTATTTCTAGTTTATTAGCACACTAGAAACAGAGAGAAAACTTCTATATTATGTAATCCTAATGTTGAAACCGGTAAGGCGAGGAAGCCGTGATAGGGGAGTAAACAAAGTTGAGGCGCTAATAAGAAGGAAGTATATGCTAAAGTACGATGCTAGTAGTGACAGGAGAACATGATAAACAGATAATCTAGTTCATAATGATCTAATATGATCCTAATCAATTATGAATATGATAGGAAGCAATAATTGAAACAACCTGCATAACAAGGAACATGAATACATATATGCATGATGAAATGATAAAAAGCTATGAGACTTTAATCCTATATATACTTAAAGGGATAAATATAATTGAATTAACAAGAATCATATGGGAAAAGATAATTAATGATGATGAATCAGAATATACATTAAACTAACAATGGTATGAAATAGACCTACATGATCTAGACCTCGAAAGATTAGAATTATATGATTTAGAAATACAAGATTCAGATTAAAAGTTGAACTATGAATATTTACAATATTGGACAGAAGCTATGAAAGATATAAAACTAGTAGAACAGTTAATGAAGAATAATGTATATATGTACCTAAGAACCCAAGATATGTTATATCTAGAATACATCATAAATAATATAAAAGAAATATCAAGATTAAAACACTTAGCAAAATAATATTACAACAAAATCTTTAGCCAAACATAATATATTAAGCATAGGAAAAAGATGAATTCCACACCCCCAAAAAATTACTTGAGAACAAGCAAAAGTTTAAGTTGGAGTGTTGATAAGTCTGAGAGTTTCACTCATTTAGGGCTTGATAACTATAGTTTAATGCCCTCATTTTCCTAACTTATCCTTTAAATTTATGCTTATCTATTCATTTGTAGCTAGGAAGAGAAAAGAGAAAGACTAGAATATTAACATGCAAAAGAGAGAAGAAAAACAAAGCTGACGATCGCCAAAGCCACTTGACGGTTCGTGATTCATATCTTAGCCCACCCAATGTTAGTGGGTGCCAGACCTTTGATCAAGGAAATTAAGCTATGAAACGTACCTTTTGGCGAAAAGCCGAGTGGATCAGCGAAGGATTCCCAGTCCACCAAAAGTTACAGGACCACTGATTAAGATGCATACAAAAAGGGTGATCAGAAAGGATGGAAGGCGCATCGCCGATCAGGTAGGCGAGCCTGACCTGGATACATGGATTAAGGAACAAGCTAGGACATAAATGGGTAATAGAGACAACACGAGCGAACAAAAGAAAGGTAAATGAATCCTGACAATCGCTGATGTCCCTAGGTGACTCACCAAGTTGCCACTCTACCTCCTAAAGTTACAGAACACAAAGGCTAAATAAGGGGTAGCTTCAGCTAGTAGCAGTTCCACTCGACGTGTCACCGATAGCTTTGGCAATAGATTACTAGGTCGCCAAAAGTACTAATGGAGATCCAAACAAGTGCTAATGGGTGAGAGAAAAGTAAAAAGGGTGTATCGCAGAATCACTCGGTGATCCCAATCTAGCTCGCCTAAAGTTACAGTGGTTGGACTAAAAAGAGGTGAAAAATGAAGGCAAGACGAAGAAAAATCAATGAGTCGCCGAATGGTCGGCGAAGCACAACTTATCTCGCTAATTGACCCCAAACAGCCACACATCATATTTGCATAAATTGAATTTTGGAAGAGAGAGAAGGCACTCAGAAACATGAGGAACAAAAGATTAAGAGTGAAAACACTACCATTGTGGATTTCAAGTGATTTTCACAAGGTCTTTCATTGTAATAAAGAAGATTGTAGTTGATTTTAACTTCTGAATTTAATTTACCCAGCTATGAAAAATGTGGCAGGTGTTTATTTTCCTCTTTTCATCATAATTGGCTAAAACCCTAACCTTGGGGGTTTGACAATGTGGCCAATTGTTGTCTTCTACGAAATGGGTGTCATCAATTAGTGATTTGTGGTGCTAATCCAAAGTGGGTCCAAATTATTATGGTGGTTTACCGTCATTATTGCATCTCTGTTGTGATAAATTTCAGAGTTTTGTGCTTGCTCGAGAGAGAAGTACAGATCCAACGTATTATTTTAGCATCCTTAGTAGTGGGTCTTGATGGTTTCAGATTGCGAAAGTGAGACCCAAGACCTAGCCTTTGTATCCACCTCGAAAGAGTGGGTTTGATAAGAATGTGGGTTGGTTAGCATAAGGATGTTGTTGAGGTTCGAGAGAACTCAACAAAAACAAAGCAATTGTTCTAGAGAAAGTTGTTTTACTTATAGTCCATTCTACCCTCAACGGATTAGCATTATCGGTAATGATTTACACCCATTAAGTTGAATTCGGCAGTTGGTCAGTCAATCCTCCGAGTGTTTGCTAGTTATTTGATTGCTTCTTATTAATACTTTGAAGTGTGTTGGTAATGACTTCTTGAAAACTTGATTATTAAACTCTTAAGTGTGCTGCTCAGTTGTAAAGTTCATCATCATACCTTTGTATTTGAATTTAAAGAAAGCTACTCTCTGTGGGATCGACCCTAACTCAATTGGTTGGGTTATATACTGACTAACGATCATCAACACTTAGAGCTAGATTAAGTGTCCTTAAAATGTTAATCAAAATGGCAACGCTGCCGGAGAGTAGCTTTATTTAGAATTCTTTGATCAAAGATTTGATTTGTGAATTGGTTGGTTGCAGTTGAATTTGCTTAGTCTGTATTGTGTAGTGTTGGTTGGACTACATAGAAGTAACAATGAGTGAGGAAGAGGTGAATGGTAATCAAGCAGGTCATCGGGACAGTATCGATGATATCAATAGTGTTTACAACCCATCTCATTCAGGTGAAGTGGATGCAATTTGCGTACCACAAGCTGATGGAATGCAATATTTTAGGTCACTAGCATGACTTTTCATCTCCTCCAAATGCGAGGACTCTACGGAGGGCTAGAACATGAACACTCGCATGAGCATGTAAGAAGTTTTACAGAGGTGTACAACTCGTTTTCATTCAAGAATGTGTCGCAAGAGTCAATCCGTCGTCGGTTATTTCCACTATCTTTGATGTGGGAGGCTAGCAAGTGGTTGGCGGAGTTACCAAACAATTCCATCACATCATGGGAGGAAATGATTATTGCATTCAATACAAGATTGTTCCCCCCATCAAGGATGATGAAGCTTTGAGACGACATTCAAGGTTTCAAGGATGGGAGGGTGAACCTATGCATGAAACATGGGTGAGGTTTAAGAAACTCTTACTTAAATGCCCAACTCACGGACTACCAAATGATTTACTACTCCAATATTTTTACCGGAGTCTTGATTTGGTTAATAAAGGGGTGGCAGATCAATTGGTACGAGGGGGAATATTGTTGCAATCATTTGAGGTGGCTTGATTTTGTTTTGATGACATGAATAAAATAAATCAAGTGTGGTAAACCCAAGAGGATCAAGTCTTCCCTTTTTGTTTTACAATGACACAAGAACAACTTGATACGGAAAGAGAGAGGGATGAAAACATCAAAAAGATGTTGACCCAAATGGAACTATTACAAGAGAATATGATGGAGGATGTGGAAATTCCCAAGGGGACAAGTGAAGTGTTTGGAGTTGAGAAGGGTTCTTCCTCTGTTTATTCAAAGCATATTCGATCCCACAGGGAGTGGTACGGTAAAGAATTCAATTATGAAGTAAAGTGGTGTTCTACTCATTTGTAAATGTAGATATTTTTGGAAGCATATTGTAAATGACGAGGTTTTAACAATTAATGTGAAATGAAGGATTTTGGTAACTAATTAACAACTACAAATAATCGGAAGTAAACAAGTAGAGAGGGTTTCTTAGGAGTGTGATAAGTTGAATGCCAACTTCGCAAAATGGGTGATTATAATTTACTAAAAATCGTAGAATCTTAGTGGGTAGGCTAGACTTTGGGTGCAAGAGCAAATTCTCAATCAACTATTGATGATTCCGAGATTTGGCTCATTTACGGTTTTATTTATATAGATTTAGTGTCCTCAAATGCTTATTTTGCACCAACAACGGATGTAAATCCATTGATTTCCAGATACATGGATTGAGGAACAAAGCTAGGACAGAAATGGGCAATTGACACAACAAGAGAAAAAAAAAGAAGAGAAAAAAAATCCTGACAATCGCTAATGTCACTAGGTGACTCTCCAAGTTGCCACTCTACCACCTAAAGTTATAGAACACAGAGGCTGAATAAGGGCTAGCTTCAACGAGAAGTAGTTCCACTCAGCATGTCGCTGATCGCTTCGGCGATGGATGACCAGGTCGCCAAAAGTACTAATGAAGATCTAGACAAGTGCTAATCAGCGAGAGGAAAGGAAAAAGGGTGTGTTGCCGAATCACTCGGTGATCCCAATCTAGCTCACCTAAAGTTACAGTGGTTGTACTAAGAAGAGGTGAAAAATGAAGGCGAGAAGAAGAAACTCGGCAAGTCACCGAAGCACGACTTATCTCGCCGATTGACAGCCACACATCAGATTTGCATAAATTGATTTTTGAAGGAGAGAGAAGGCATTCAGAAATATGAGGAACAAAATATTGAGAGTGAAAACACTACCATTGTGGATTTCTAGTGATTTTAGCAGGGTTTTCGTTGTAATTTTCTAATAGAGAAGATTGTAGTTGATTTTAACTTCCGAATTTCATTTACCCAGCTATGGAAAATGTGGCAGGTGTTGATTTTCATATTTTCATCAGGAATGGCTAAAACCCTAACCTTGGGGGTTTGACAATGTGACCAATAGTTGCCTTCTACGAAATGGGTGTCATCAATTAGTGATTTTTTGTGCTAATCCGAAGTGGGTCTAAATTATTATGGTGGTTTAACGTCATTATTGTATCTTTGGTGTGATAAATTTTAGAGTTTTGTGCTTGCTCGAGAGAGAAGTGCAGAACCAACGTAGTATTTTAGCATCCTTAGTAGTAGGTCTTGACGGTTTCATCTTGAGAAAGTGAGGCCCAAGACCCAACCTTTGTATCTAGCTTGAAAGAGAGGGTTGGATGAGAATGTGGGCTCGTTAGCCTAAAGGTGGTGTTGAGGTTCGAGAGAACTCAACAAAAACATGGCAATTGTTCGAGAGAAAGTTCCTTTACTTGTCGTCCATTCTACCCGCAACAGATTAGCATTATCGTTAATGATTTACACCCATTAAGTTGAATTCGACAGTTGGTCAGTCAATCCCCCAAGTGTTTGCTTCTTATTTGATTGTTTCTTATTAATACTTTAAAGTGCGTTCGTAACGACTTCTTGAAAACAAGATTATTAAACTCTTAAGTGTGTGCTGCTCAGTTGTAAAGTTCATCACCATACCTTTGTATTTGAACTTAAAGAAAGCCACTTTATGTGGGATCGACCCCAATTCAATTGGTTGGGTTATATATTGACTAACGATCATTGACACTTAGAACTAAATTACATGTACTTAAAATGTTAATCAAAATGGAGCCGCTGCAAGGGAATAGCGTTACATAGAATTCTTTGATCAAAGATTTGATTTGTGAATTGTTAGGCTATAGTTGAATTGACTTAGATTGCATTGTGTAGTGTTGGTTGCAGTACATAGAAGTAAAAATAAGTGAGGAAGAAGTTAATGGTAGTCAAGCAGATCATCAGATCGGTATCGATAATATCGACAGTGTTTACAATCCATCTCAGTTAGGTGAAATGGGTGCAATTTGCATACCACAACGTGATGGGAATGCAATATTTAAGGTCACTAGTACAACTCCTCATATCCTCCAAATGCGAGGACTCTATGGAGGGATAGCACACGAGGACCCGCATGAGCATGTAAGAAGTTTTACAGAGGTGTGCAGCCCGTTGTCATTAAAAAATGTGTCACAACAATCAATCCTACTTCGGTTATTTCCACTATCTTTGATGGGGGAGGCTAGCAAGTGGTTGGCAGAGTTACAAAATAATTCCATCACATCATGGGAGGAGTTGATTATAGCATTCAATACAAGATTCTTCCCCTATCAAGGATGATGAAGCTTTGAGATAACATTCAAGGTTTCAAGAGATGGGAGGGTAAACCTATGCATGAAACATGGGTGAGGTTTAGGAAGCTCTTAATTAAATGCCCAACTCACGGGATACCAAACAATTTACTACTCCAATTTTTTTACAAGAGTCTTGATTCGGTTAATAAAGGGGTGGCTGATCAATTGGTATGAGGGGGAATAATGTTGCAATTATTTGAGGTGGCTTCATTTCTTCTTGATGACATGACTAAAATGAATCGAGTGTGGTACACCCAAGAGGATCAAGTCTTCCCTTTTTGTTTTACAATGACACAAGAATAACTTGATAAGGAAAGAGAGAGGGATGAAAACAACAAAAAGATGTTGAACCAAATGGAACTATTACAAGAGCATATGATGGAGGATGTGGAAAAGCCCAAGAGATACGAGGACGTTTTCCACCCACGCTATTTACAATGGGGCGGGATTCAAGGTTGGAACTATCACAAGGGGGAAGAGCAAAGTAAATACTATCAAGTTTGGCCCGAGAAAAGTGACTATTGGAAAAGGGAGGAGGACCATGAAGAGGACCATAGTCACTCAAGTGAGAGCCCAAAATTGAGAGGGAGTGCAAATAGTCCTCGGGTGAATAATTTGATGTCACACATCCTTGATAAAGTCGAAGGTTTGGATGACTTCTTAAAAGGGATAAAAGCCGACTTTTCATCATTGAACAATAAAGTGAACTCTCACACAGATGCAATCAAGATACTTGAATGTCAGTTGAGTTCACTGTCAGCACAATTGAAACCAAAAATGATAATGGAAGATGATGATAGAGAGCTGGTTGCAGTTACTCGAAGTGGAAAGGTAGCAATAGGCAATGTGACGGGAAATGAAGAAGCTCAAATGAATGAAGAACACAGAGGCATGGAGGAAGAAGAGGCCCCTATCCATCAAAGCATTGCCAATGGACCACAAAAGGATATGGAGAAACACAACCAAAGCCCAATTATGCAACCTTTACCAAAAATATCTCCTCTATTTCCTCAACGTCTAAAGAAGATGAATGAGGATGAGAAGTTCAAGAAGTTTTTATAGGTGTTCAAGAAATTATCAATTAATCTCCCTCTAGTGGAAGAATTGTTGGAAATGTCGGGGTATGCAAAGTTTATGAAGGAGTTAAGTCACAAAGCAAAGGAGTTTGGATTTTGAGACAATCGAAGTCTCCCATGTTGTAGTGCAATTATGACTAAGGAGCTGATCAAAAAGAGAGAAGATCCCGGAGCGTTCACCATCCCTTGCACCATCGGCATGCTCCAATTTGCTACAGCCTTAAGCGATTTGGGAGCAAGTATCAACCTAATGCCATATGCAATCAATAAACAACTTGGGTTAGGGGAACCAAAAGCCACAACAATGAGACTCTTGATGGCTAACTGATCAATTAAACATCTTGTGAGGATACTAAATGACATCTTGGTAAAGGTTGATTTATTTATTTTCCTGGCTGATTATGTCATTCTCGATTGTGAAATAGATGCTGAAATTTCCATCACTTTGGAAAGACCATTCTTAACAACCGGAAGAGCGTTGGTGGATGTTGAAAGCGGAGAATTGAAGTTTTGGTTGAATGAAGATCAAGTAACCTTTTTATGTGTGTAAGTCATTGAAACACCCAAGTGATATTCACATGGTCTCCATTGTTGATGTTATTGATGAGGCGGTGGCTATGTGAGCCATTTGATGTGTAGGAGTGAGCCATTTGAAGCCATGCTTTCTAACTATGATGAGTTCGAAATTCAAGGCTATGGAGAGGTAGTAGCGGCTCTATCAGGTTTGGGGGTTGATGTTTGTGTAATCAAGACACAACTTTCGATGCAAGTGTCTACGATCATACAATAGTTTAGTAATCGTTCCCAAAAAAGTGGTTTTCAGAATTAATAGAAAAATAAAATATAGTTCTAACTATTCGTACCAAAAAACATTAATGATTAAAAACATTGTAAATTAAAAGGGGACACAAGAGTGTCAATTAACAATGGGGTTTTGTCACTACTTAGTAAAAACAGCAAAATAAACAAAGATTTCTAAGTAATGAGAGGGGATCCTAGGTGTGTGACGGGAGTACGGATTATGCTAGATTATTGGGTAAATACTTTCAATATAAGATTCATAGAATAATTGTGACTAGGGTAAACTTTAAGAAGGATAAGCTTTTTCTCGAGCAACTTACCCCATTGCAAATGTGTTCCTCTCGGACACCCACTTGCCACATGAAGACCAGCCTACGCCTTAACCCACTCACTCTCTCGAGCTGAGTGTGTGAAAATGGGACTAGGGTTCACTCTCTCGAGCTGAACCTTATGTCGACCCACTCACACTGCTATCAATTTAGTAGTTTTAGTTATACGACCTCTCTCTTTTGCAAACCAAAAACACATAAATAAACTTGTATTTGTAACTACAAATTCATTAAATTCATCGACAACTACTAAACGAAATCACAATTAAACTACGATTAAACTATCAGCAAGCAAGACCCAACAATTATCTTAACCCATATTCGCTAAATCATGCCCCAAGAATTGGGGTTTTAGCCACATATGTATAAGAGATAGAAATTTATACCAAATTGAGCTTGCATTCAAATGGGTATGAAGATTTAAGTCTTAATACAAGCCAAAATTGAAGACTCCAAGAGGCCCAAATCCAAATCTTGAAGATGAAACCCTTTGGAACTTTGAGTCTTCAAAACCCTATCAAACTTGGAGCAAAAGTATCAAAAAAGCACTATTCTATATGAAGATTATAATAAATGTTCGACTCTTAAAACTACAACTCTAACTAGTATTTATAGTTTTCACTAATTTGTGCTGCAGCGGATCATTCAGCATCGTTAGTTAAAATCACCGATCAACTCGGTGATTCACCTTTTGGTGGAGTTCATCGCCGTCTTCCACCATCCTACAACATCATCGTTATCTGGGTCATTGGGCGACATGGTACTGCTTCGTGGAACTTTTCAAAAATACGCCGACTGCTCCCTTTTTTTTGCTGACTTGATCCTTTCCTTCAGGGCTCAGCATACTGGTACAAAAGGCTAAGTAAGACCCTTCGGCAACTCGCCAAGTGGACTCGGCAATCCTCAGGTCTTCATTTCTTCGTTCTTTTCAGCCTTTTCGTTCCTTTTTGCGATGTAGTGTCCACGCTTTTCTTCAAACATCAAATATCTGAAACTTAAGTGTTTTCATCAGATATTGAGATAAAATAAGCATTTGAGGACACATTTTTCTATTAAAATATAGCCCTAAATGAGTCCAATTTGTGGACTCATCAACACCCCAACTTAAACTTTTGCTTGTCCTCAAGCAAACTCAAGTTTAGTTATTCAAAAAGGGTGTCTCAAACAGTACTATAGATGACTCAATCATGAATACACACAACAAGACTCAATTTACATATGCACAGGTCAAATGTGCACTCAAAGATTCAAGTTGTGACTCACCAATATCAAAAAACCTCATGCTCACAATACTTGCTTCAAATGCAAGTTCAAGCTCAGCCAAAGTGTTCAAATGCCCTCACACAAGGAATGATTTTATATTAACACAATGGTTTACAGTTTAAAGCTTCGAAATCAGATGCAACGCTCACTCTCACAAGGAAGAACATAATGCATGCTTTCACCCATAGGTTTGCCCATATTTTCCAATCAACATTTGTTTCAGCTTACTCAAGATCAAAAAGGTCTTTTCACGGCTTGTAATAGGGCTGAGTGCAAAGGTATGGTCATTTAGGCTCAGTGATTTTCATCCTCATGAAATGTGGTACTCAAAACACTTTCTTTCCTTTTTTTCTTAATCATTCTCTTTACTTCTCACAAGTAATTCTATTATTTACTTTCCATGAATTGTTTGGGAACCCCATCTCTTTTGTACTTTATTCCACAACCTCTTTTTCATTCTTTTTCTTTTTCTTTCTCTTTTTCTCTTTTTCTTCATCTTTTTATATATGGAAGGGTTCCATTTTTCTCAACACCATGGGTTAAAGGAGACTTTCCTTGTACTTCTTGACTTGCCCTTATCTTTTCACCACACCCCCAACTTAGGCTTTTGGCCTAAGTTGGCTATTCAATTAAACACAATTCAAGAGGATTATAGGTAGTGGATAAACAGAGGTTATGATTTCATCAAGTTTCTTCCAAAGAAAGGTAAGGCTCAAGGAGTGTTCAAAAGAGAATCACACTATCACAGGGTAGGTCACAAAACAGGTATATGTCAAATTGGCTCAAACTATTAGAAGGTTCCTAAGATCATATCAAGAGATAGCATCACGTAGTTGACCGGACCAAGGGGGAAATTCTAGGATCTATCATACATGGTTCAAAGTAAGCTCATCACACTAGGCATTAACACTACAGTCAAACAAGATTCCACACTTTTGCTAGTGTGCAATGATTATCACAGGAGAATCAATTTGATAAATGGCTAAGCACAATGAGATGCAAAGAGTTCACATATTTTCTATGCAACTTTATTTGGCCTCGTCATAGCCGTACATTCATGTTCGTTCTATTGTAGGCACTATTCAATTCATCGGTATTGACCGGAACCGAGACTTAAATTTTGTAAAAGAACAGCCACATTCAACACACGAGAGGTGACAAAAAAATTTTGATGGGTCAAAAATCATTTTGTAAATTAAAACAAAAGGACCCATAAGCTCAATCATCCACAGAAAAGCAGTATTAACACAATTTTAAACAAAACAACCCAAATATATATACAAAACACAAACAAAAGTAGCACACAAAAGGTGTGGGCCTCACCCTACCACAAACAAAAACATTTGTCCTTAAATGGATATAACAAAATATCGAGAATGTAAATTAAAGGAAGATAGTGAGGGAGGTAAAGAGAGGATCCTGACCAAGCAGTCACTCTATCTGCCTAGGCATTAGTGCCCGGAGTGTTGTCATTCTACTTCTGGTTCTCTTTTTCTTTTCACTCTGCTTCAGCCTTTGCAACGATATTAGCCTCGACCATATTGTCCAACTTATGAGCTGCCACAATGTCGTGTATCGTATTACTGAACCCTCAAGCCCATGAAGGGGCATTAGGGTCGATGGGCATCCTCCTCTTCGAACTGGATGTCTTGTTCTTGCTCTTTGCAGTTCTTCTGAACTTTTGTGCTCTTATGTATCTGGGTGGCATGTTTCTTCCTGTAACTCTTGGTCTGGCCATTTCTACAAAGTCTTGAGATAATGTTAGAACATATTTGACAACCAAAACAAAGATATTCAGCTGCAGAAACACTAGATAGTCCATTCGGCGTACCGGCGAATACATTCGTTGAGCCACAGACAATCTGCCGAAGGTCACAATATAGAATGAGTTTGGGGCGCAAACAAAGGGCGAATAAAAAGACTTTCGGTGAGTCATCGAGTGCTTTTGGAGACCTCATACTTCTCGCCGAAAGTTACAGACGCCACAACAAATAATGCATGATAATAAGGGCGAGATAGGGTAATTAGGTGAACCATTGAATAGTTTGGTGAGCTCGTCACAGCTCGTCGAATGACCCAACGTGCCTACTTTTGATCCATCTTCTCAAAATTGGCAACGCAACCCCCGAAAATAAAAGCAAAGCATGCACCAGCACAATTAAGGTAGGACCCGTAACGCCCAAACACAACCCCTTGAGTTTTAATCCAGTTTAAGGCATTCAATTACGAGAATTCAATAGTCACAACTACCCGAGCAAGGATATAAAATTAAATCATGCATGTTAACAATCTAATCCTCTAAGGGAGGAGAAGAACACTTCAACCAGATCATGCTATTGTAAATAAATATAGTTTATGATAAATTAAACTTGGGGCATAGAGAACTAACCTTTTGTGTCGCTAAGGAGAGGATTGAAATTCTAAGAGGCAATGTAATCCAAGTCCAAGAACAATTCAACAACTAAAATGCTCTAAAAGTTCAAGAAATATAGAAACTAGAGTGCATGTGTGAGTTTGGACAGATAAAAAGTGAGGGAAAGTGAATGAAGTTGAAACTTTTAAACCTTTTGCTTGCAAAAATTGTCCAATTTTCACCCACTCAACGACATTAGTCAAGCTTGCCTACTCACTCAATGGAATACCGACTGTTTAGTTCTTCGCTGAAATATACAGAACCTCTGGTTTGCGGGGGGGTCCCAACGGCGGTTTCCATCTTGATCACCGACATGGTCGATGATTCGCCAATAATTTCCAAAGTTCACCGAGTTTTGTAGACTCCAATGTTGACGATATCTTGAGTTAAATGGCAGACAAGGTCAGATTTTCCAACCCTTTCGGTGACTCATCGACTAGATCTATTGCTCGCCAATATGCACTTTTCGTTCACTCTCCACACTTCCATCTGCACAATCAGCACACCATTATTTTATCAAAGAAAAAGAAAGAAATAAATGGGTTTGGGTTGCCTCCCAAATAGTGCCTTAGCTAACATCCTGGCACGACGCAAGTTAACACTTATGCTTCAATGGTGAGGTTTGCCTCAACTTTATGAGGCAATCTTTCTTTAAAATCCAGATAGAGTTCAGTCAACACTTGATCCATTTGAGAACCTATTAGTTGAATGAGCGTAGAATGGGAGGTCGCCATCTGGTTCAACAACGATACATTCTCCCTGAGCTCCTCCAGTACCCTATGTTGCTCACTGGATTTCTGGAGTAGAAGTGTGAGCATTTCTTTTTTTTGTCCATCCTCCTTGTTCTTAATTCTTCTTCATTTATGAGGAGGAACGTAGCGCTCTTTCTTGTTGCACTTGACGTCAAGATCCTCAATTTTCTTTGTCAACTCATCTAATTGAGTTAGCAGGATCACTAAGTTGAAATCTCTCCTTTTCATTTCCTGATCTGGCTCAGTTAAGTTGTCTAGCAATTTGGCTACTTCCACATAGGGTTGTCGTACTAGACTACCCGAAGTAATTTGATTAACCATCATTTTGCTTCCTAGACTAAGACTTCTGTAGAAATATTCAAAAATGACTCTTTCGGGGATTCCGTGAGTAAGGCATTGACCCAGAAGTTCTTTGAACCTCAGCCATGCCTCATGAAGTTGTTCGCCTTCTGATTGCCTAAAAGTTAGGATCATATCTCAGAACATCATCCCTTCTAATGATGGCATCCCATTAACTTGCAAGTACTGCTCGATATGTTCAACTCCCCAGCTTCAAAACTCTAACAATCAAAACAAAACTAAAAGTGAAGTTAGTAGATTACAACTAAGAAGAACAAAAATTCTACTAATCTAAGAATTCTCAAGTAACACCACTCCCCGACAGCAGCGCCATTTTGATGTTTGCGTAATCAAGACAAAACTTCTGATGCAAGTGTAACAACATGTATTATGCATATGCTTATTCTATTCTTGTGATACTTGACATAGCCTTATAGTATAGGTGATGGACCATGTTTCTTATATGATTAGCGTTGGTTTAAACTAGATCGGAAGGTGATGTGATGCCTTGCACATTGTAGCATGTGTACTGCAAGTTATACCTCCGACGGAAATATTTAAACTCGAGACGAGAAGGTGGTAATTGAGCTTAAAGTTGAAATTTAAGTGCTAAGTTAAAGAAAAAGATATTAATAATTAGAGAATGGAATAAAATAGGTGAGTTGCTTGCTTGACTTAACTAAGCAAGTAGGTGACAAGTAGGGACATCATCTACTTTGACTTATTGACCAGTCCAAAGAACCAAGTAGGTGCATCACCTACTTGAGCTATATGGAACTACTGAAAAAGCCCAAGGTTTATGGATCAGATTTGGGCCTATGCTAATGGACTCACTTGGGGCCCAAACTATACTAAATAAAACAAAATGAAATTAAAGCCCAACAATCAAATTTGCCAAGACCCAATATATTTAAGCCCAAGTAAAATATAGTAGGTGCATCACCTAGTTTGACCTTTTGAGCTGCTTGATATACATAAGCAGATGCATCACCTACTTGACCAATTAGTGGCTGAAAATAAAGCTTTCTAGTGGATATTCTTAAAGGTGAAGAAAGCTCAATATAAAGATATATTGGCTGCTATTCTGACTCATTTTAACGCACATTATTGAGGATTAGCTCCAGCTCTTTCTCTCTCTTTTCTCTTAAGGATTAAAGAGCAGCCTTAAAGTTCTTCTAGGGTTCTTGAAGAAACCCTCATCTCTGCAAGACAAGGTAAGTGAAAATACTTACGGATTTAGCTTAATTCTCCCATGGATGATTAGGAAAACATGTTTTTCATGCTCAAGTATAGGTATAAAGGCATAATATTTCCAGAAGCCGCTGCTCGCTTCCTTGATTATTAAGATACTTTTATCTTCTTCTTTGGTTTAAGTGTTAAGGGAAGATGAAGTTCTAGAGGAATTCCAGTTATAAGGAGAAGTTGCAGAAATTGAGGTAAGGTGACTGCTCCATTTTCTTCCTCCTTATGGATGAGTTTAAGTGAGGAATTATGAGTGTGTTGTCATAAAGAACTCAAGGGGGTAGTGAATTCAATAATTGGCTATATGATAAAGAATACTTGAGGCTATTTTATGTGTATTGTTGTTGGTGCAATTTGGGTAATCTTGGAAAAGGATATATAATGTATGTATTGGGTAGAGAATGAGGGTGTGGTGATAGACATTGTTTAAAGGGATGTATAGGCTCATTATCCGTCAAAGTTAGCTACTGTTTTGCGAGGCTCATGGTGTGATAGCTGCTAATTTAAATTTATCATGGCTTATATTGTAGATTAAAACTTGAAAGGGGAGGCTGAATCGTGATAGTTGTATTGATCAGAAGATAAGGTATGTAAGGCTATTCGATTCAATATTCTTTGTCATGAAATCTGATACTTGAGATTAATATCAATAAGTGAATTTCCTAAGTTCTATTCCTACTAAAGGAAACATAGTGGCAGCGTATGATCTCCAAATAGCTAACTATATTTTCCCCCTCTCCTTAGTGTATAGAATTACTTCATTATATGTTTAGTACTCTATACTTGTGTAATTATCCTCTTATGTGCTGGTATAGAAATGGTATTTGCAAAAGCAAGTTTGGTGAATTCTCCTCTTAGTCAGTTGAAGTCAATTGTGTCATTTAAAGGCACAAGTAATGAGTTGATGTTACATAGCTCCTTATGTCATTGTTACTGCCTTGAAGTATTATTTTCATGTCTTCTACTACTGGTCCGTAGTTCCAAATACCAAAAATGATTATGACCACCAAAATAGCAATCTTAAAGATTAAAGAATATAAGTAAAGAAATCTGTATAATTAAGGGTGGCAGCTTAGGGGCGAAAGCCTACATTAGCTGATCCCAATTGGTATAGAAAGGTGGCAGCTCAGGGGCGTAAGCTTAGCATGGGCCGATCCCAATTTATGTAAGTATGAGGACCGCATCCCAAGGGTTAAAATGCTTAGCATGGGTCATCCTCTTCTACCACTGATCAGTTGTTCATTCGTATCAAATGTCTTATAAAGATCATAACACATAGAAAGGTAAAGAATAGAATGTAACATACATGATCCCACAAGAGTTAACAAAGGTGGTCTTCTTTTTTGATTTATGTACACATATATTGATACTTGGTTTAATTCGAACTCTTATTTTATATATGTTATTGCCTTACATATTCAGTACATTTTCTCGTACTAACGTCCCTCGCGGGGGACGCTACATTTCATGTTATAGGCACAAGTACTTCGGCTAGTAGACCTCCTCGGTAGGAACACAGATATTCAACTACATTTGGTGAGCTCCAGATTGATTCGTAGCTTTACTGAGTCTTTGGTAGATTCATTTTGGGTATTGTATAGTAGTTAAGAGTAAGGCAGGGTCTGTCCCGACCTACTCTAAGGTTTTCTATCTTTTAGAGGCTTTGTAGACTTATGTTTATGGTTCAGTTGCTCTTAATAAGTTGTGGCCTCAACGGCCAAGTCTTGTATATAACTTTTGGGTCTACTTATGATGGTTCGTATCACTGCATCCTGTATTGATAGCATCCAAGGAAGCGCAAATCCATTGAAGGACAAGGATGAAGCTTTAGAAACTCCAAGGAGGCCCATAACAAGATCTCAAACCAAGGAGTTCAATGATAAGCTCAATGGGCTTCAATCGCTGATCCAAAGGTGTCTTATTGGGGAAGAAGAGCTCAAGCCCAAGGAAGAGGAATTGTCCAAATGCTACAATTATTTGGTGACCCAAATTCAAGCCCAAGATGAGTAATTTTAAGGCCCAATTTCGTGCAAATAAGGTCAAGAAGAGTCCAAGAATCAGCCACAACAAGAGTTGCTTTCTGCCCAAGTTTTGAGAGAAGACTAGTCAAACTTTCCAAGATTGTCAAGATTCTTTTCCTAGTTGGGATTTACCTTATTTCTTTATTTATTTATAGGTTATTAATATTTTCCTTATTCTATTTATGGTCTCCTAAGTACCATAGCTTTCCTAGAAGTACTAAATTTGTTTTTAGTTAGGTTACTTTATTTCCTTTCTAGAGTAGGATTCCTTGTAATTGTCTTTTAGGGTCTTGGACGTTTTTCACCCCTTCTCCTATATATAGGGGTCCTTTTTATTCATTAAAGACAATTTAGATTGATATTAATAATATTTGAGAGAGTTCTTTGAACCTTTGTGACTTGTTCTTTGAGAATTTATCTTTTAAACCTTTACTAGTTTCATAGTTTAAGGTAAAAACTAACTTCTTCTTGTGATATCTTTGGTTTCTTTTTGGTATTCTTTAGAAGGTGATTAGTTTCTACATACTAATTATTGTCTTTAGTTACTCATAAAGCGGTCAAGATCCGAATCTATCGTTTTGATTCGTTTTCTCAAGTAAAGGCGTTAGATTTCTTCCATAAATCTATATGTTGTTACTTGGATCTTTTCAAGGCCTTAGAACATCTAATCCTTGGAAATTTGTGGATCTTTCCTTCGAATTTCCATATCTTTAGTTAGTTTATTTTGTTTCTTTTCTTTGTGCTTCCGCATTCTAATATTCAATTCTCTATTTGTGATCTCCCTTAACCTAGCTGTTATCAAGTGGTATCAGAGCGGCTCTATCAAGATTCCGTTCTTGATAAATCTTGGGATTTCTTCTTATAGTAGAGCGAAAAAAAAAAAAAAAAAAAAAAACTATAGCGTGAACAGTAGCGTAAAAAAATACTGTAGCGTGAAAAAAAAAAATACAGGAGCGTGAATAGTAGCGTGAACAAAAAAAAAGTTATAACTTGCTCTCTAAGAAATCTGATTACTTGTCCTCCAAGAAATTTGATTACTTGGTACCCAAGAAAGCTTATTACTTGATATTCAAGAAAGTTTATTACTTGCTCTTCAAGTTTTGCATTAATTTGTTTCCAAGCAAGGAGGTAGCAAGAAGAGGGGATTTTAGATCTTGAAGAATAAGGGAAATTTTTTTCTTGTTCTTATAATTCTAAAATAAGTTCGTTTTTATTCGTGTTTTGTTTCAACTAAATCCTACTTGTTCTAGGACTAGTTCTTTACTTTCTTTTTGTACCCCAAGATTCCATACTTTAATACTACGTTTTGGTTTAATTATAAATCTACAAAGTATTCTCGTTCAAAGGTTATTTTGAGTGGAAAAAGGCAAGTGTGGGTGAGTTTAAAAGAGGGTAAAAGCCATATTAAAAGTGTGATACTTGATCATTTTTTTTAGATGTCTAATTCAGGTGGTGATGAGGAAAGGGCTCATTTAGAAGCTAAGGTCAAAGGAAGGAACGACTTCACCCTTCAAGCTATGCACCAGCAATTTGAGAGATGGACCCTTCAATTTCAAGAGATGAGGGATATGATTGTCGCGAGAATGACACCATAGCTGCAATTAGGAGGGAGAATGATGTTGTACCCCAAAATAATGTTAGACCCCAAGTTAGAAGGAATGTACCCCATATCCCTTTTGTAAATCCTGAATATGATAATGATGATTTTGATGTTGAATTTAATCTAGAAAGAAGAGAGATGAGGGGACAAAGAGGTAGAGTAGAAGATGATAATATAAATAGTATAAAGATGAAGATGCCATCTTTCAAGGGGACAACGGATCCAAACTTGTACCTTGATTGGGAGAGACGAGTTGAAGCCATCTTTGATTGCCATAACCACTCTGAGGGTAAGAAAGTTAAACTTGTTGTTGTTGAGTTTTTCGATTATTTGCTTCTTGGTGGAAAAAGCTTGCTAGGGAAAGATTGCAAGAGGAGCTACCACCTATTGCTACGTGGGCGAGAGATGAAGAGGGTAATGAGGAAGCGATTTATTCCATCATACTTCCAAAGAGATCTACGGTCTCGCCTTCAACACTTGAAGCAAGGCTCCATGTCGGTGGATGAGTACTTCAAAAGCATGGATATGGCTATGATCCAAGCTAACTGCATGGAGGAAGAAGAGGCTACAATAGCTAGATTTTTAAATGGTTTAAATACGAAATAGCTAATGTAGTAGAGATACAACAATATGTAACTTTAGATGAGTTAGTTGATTTGTCTCGTAAAAGTTGAAAAACAAATTGAGAAAAAGTGGCAAAATAACTCATGGAGAAGTCGACCAAACAGAATCTCTAAGAAGCCATGGTCAACTCAAGAGGGGAAAACTCCTTCCAAACCTCAAGATGATAGAGGTAAAGGTAAAGTTGAGGAGGGAGGTAAAATCTTTAATCCTAAATCTTCTAAACCTTCAAGTTCTATTCAATGTCACAAATGTCATGGAAGGGGGCATATGATGCATGAATGTCCAAGTAGAAGAAACATCCTACTTAGAGAGAATGGAGAATTTGAGAGTGAAAAAGTGAGGGGAAGAAGAAGAGGGAGAAGGTGTAAGTGAGGAAGATAATTTAGAACTGCCTAATGATGGTATAATTGGGGTGGTTAGGAGAATTATGACTATCAATTTGGGTAGTGTTGATGAAGGGCGAGAGAGAGAATTTGTTTCATACTAGGTGTGGGATAAAAGGGAAGACTTATTCTATGATTATTGATGGGGAAGTTGTGCAAATGTGGTGAGTTCATACTTGGTGGATAAACTAGGAATTGCATGTATGAAGCGCTCTACCCCATATTGGCTCCAATGGCTGAATGATTGTGGAGAAGTAAAAGTAAACAAACAATGCATGATTTCATTCAATGTTGGTAGGTATGAAGATGAAATTCTTTGTGATGTAGTTCCAATGCAAGCATGCCATGTTTTACTTGGCCGACCTTGGCAGTATGATAGGGACACTACTCATCATGGGAGAAAGAATATAATAGGTATAGTCTTCTTCATAATGGTAAGAAGTATACTCTTGCACCATTATCTCCTTCTCAAGTGTTTGAAGATCAAAAACGATTGAGGGAAACAATGGGAAAACAAAAGGGAGAGGTAAAAAGTGAGCTTGAGGGAAAAGAAAAAGGCCATGAGATAGAAAAAAAGAGAGACGGCCGAGAGAAAGAGAGAGAGGGCAGCGATCTAAGTAAAGAGGTAAAAGAGGGCGTGAGTAAAAAAATAAAATGTTTTGGTGAGAGAAAAGAGGCTAAGGAAAAGAAAAATGAGAGTCTTTATATAAAAGCCAAAGAGTGTTTGAATGCTAGGAGAGAGGGGCTGCCCATAATACTACTTACTTACAAAGAAGTATTGATTAATTTTGAACAACTAACTCCTTCTTTGCCAAATAGTGTTTCTTCTCTTTTGCAGAATTTTGAAGATGTTTTTCCTAATGACACTCCAAAGGGATTTCCACCTTTGAGAGGGATTGAGCACCAAATAGACTTTGTGCTTGGGTCTTAACTTCCTAATAGGCCTACCTATAGGATCAATCCTGAAGGGACCAAAGAATTACAAAGGCAAGTTGAAGAATTGCTTGAAAAGGGATTTCTTCGAGAGAGTATGAGCCCATGCTCTGTTCCAGTCCTACTGGTCCCTAAAAAGGATGGAACATGGAGGATGTGTGTAGATTGTCGAGCTATCAACAAGATAACGGTAAAGTATCACCATCCTATCCCTTGTCTTGATGACATGTTGGACCAACTGTGTGGTTCCAAAATATTTTCTAAAATTGATCTAAAGAGTGCTTACCATCAGATTCGTATGAATCCTGGAGATGAATGGAAAACTGCTTTTAAGACCAAATATCGACTCTATGAGTGGTTAGTTATGCCCTTTGGCTTGACTAATGCACCAAGCACTTTTATGAGACTAATGAATCATGTTTTTAAAGATTTCCATGGAAAATTTATTGTAGGGTATTTTGATTACATCTTGATCTTTTCTCAAAATCTAGATGAACACCTAGAGCACTTAAAACAAGTTTTTGAAGTTCTTAGAAATCAGCGCTTATTTCCTAATCTCAAAAAGTGTACTTTCTGTGTGGATCGTGTGATTTTCTTAGGTTTTGTGGTCAGTTCTAAAGAAGTTGAAGTTGTATATGGATCCAACCCCCTTACCCCCCTTGATTTATTGCCTTTGCCTACTAATGATTTTGCTAATCTTGATGGTAAGAAGAAGGCTGATATGATGAAGAAAATTCATGAACAAACAAAGCTTGCAATTGAAAAAAAGAATAAGGAAATTGCATTACGAAGGAATAAGGGCAGAAAATATGTTGTTTTTAAACCCGGTGACTTGGTTTGGGTGCATATGAGAAAGGAAAGATTTCCTTCCAAAAGAAAGACCAAACTAGATCCTAGAGGAAGTGGGCCATACAAAGTCCTTGAAAGGATTGGAGACAATGCTTATAAACTTGATCTTCTGGTGAGTTCCAAGTTAGTGCTACTTTTAATGTTTCGATCTTTCCCATTTTGATGCGATTTGAATTCGAGGACGAATTCTCTTCAAGAAGAGGGGAATGATAGCATCCAAGGAAGCGCAACTCCATTGAAGGACAAGGATGAAGCTTTAGAAACTCCAAGGAGGCCCATAACAAGATCTCAAACCAAGGAGTTCAATGATAAGCTCAATGGGCTTCAATCGCCGATCCAAAGGTGTCTTATTGGGGAAGAAGAGCTCAAGCCCAAGGAAGAGGAATTGTCCAAATGCTACAATTATTTGGTGGCCCAAATTCAAGCCCAAGATGAGTAATTTTAAGGCCCAATTTCGTGCAAATAAGGTCAAGAAGAGTCCAAGAATCAGCCACAACAAGAGTTGCTTTCTGCCCAAGTTTTGAGAGAAGACTAGTCAAACTTTCCATGATTGTCAAGATTCTTTTCCTAGTTGGGATTTACCTTATTTATTTATTTATTTATAGGTTATTAATATTTTCCTTATTCTATTTGTGGTCTCCTAAGTACCATAGCTTTCCTAGAAGTACTAAATTTGTTTTTAGTTAGGTTACTTTATTTCCTTTCTAGAGTAGGATTCCTTGTAATTGTCTTTTAGGGTCTTGGACGTTTTTCACCCCTTCTCCTATATATAGGGGTCTTTTTTATTCATTAAAGACAATTTAGATTGATATTAATAATATTTGAGAGAGTTCTTTGAACCTTTGTGACTTGTTCTTTGAGAATTTATCTTTTAAACCTTTACTAGTTTCATAGTTTAAGGTAAAAACTAACTTCTTCTTGTGATATCTTTGGTTTCTTTTTGGTATTCTTTAGAAGGTGATTAGTTTCTACATACTAATTATTGTCTTTAGTTACTCATAAAGCGGTCAAGATCCGAATCTATCGTTTTGATTCGTTTTCTCAAGTAAAGGCGTTAGATTTCTTCCATAAATCTATACGTTGTTACTTGGATCTTTTCAAGGCCTTAGAACATCTAATCCTTGGAAATTTGTGGATCTTTCCTTCGAATTTCCCATATCTTTAGTTAGTTTATTTTGTTTCTTTTCTTTGTGCTTCCGCATTCTAATATTCAATTCTCTATTTGTGATCTCCCTTAACCTAGCTGTTATCATATACGAACTTGTCACAAGATTGTTATAGTTATATGCATAGTAAGCATAGGTTACATGTTGGTTCTCTCGGAACTAGGGGGCATCGGGTGCCGGTCAGTCTTAATGGGATTTGGGACGTGACAAAAGTGGTATCAGAGTAGGTCATCCTAGGGAGTCTACAACACCGTGTCTGTGTAGAGTCTTGCTTATGGATGTGTTGTGCACCAAATTTATAAACAGGAGGCTATGGGACATGTAGGAGTTGTCTCCTTTCTTTTATTTCTTAGATCGTGCGATAGAACCCATGTTGTAGGCGAATCATATCTAATTCCTAAATTGTTTTATTATATCAAGGATACTGGTTACGAGAAGGAGCAAAAGTACTGGTAAGTTAGTAGATGTGGCTACCCAAGAAAGGACCAGCGAACCACCACCTAGTCAAGCTGTACAAGGTGAGGCTCAAGATGAGTCTCCCTCAGAGACTTCCCCGACCCCTCCATCTCCAGAAGATCTAAGGAGGAAAGCTGCACCTCAAGAACCCCCTATTAATGCTACCGAGCAAGATTTGAGGAATGCGGTTCAATTATTGACTCGTATAGTTGTTGGCCATGGCCTAAGGCAAGAAGGTTCATTTACAGGTACTAGTGGTGTAGATAGAGCAGCTGGCACGTGGATACGTGATCTCCTTAATTTGGACCCTCCATCATTCACCGGGTGATATCCTAATGAAGATCCACAAGACTTTATAGATCAGATCCAATGCACTTTCGATGTTATGCATGTCAGTGGTAAAGAAGCGCTCAAGATAGGAGCATATAGATTAAAGGGTGTGGTTGTATTGTGGTATGAAGCTTGGAAGAAATCTAGGGGAACAGATGTACCATCAGCTACATGGAAAGAGTTCCAAAAGGCATTCCTTGACCATTACCTGCCATTGGATATCTAAGAGGCCCGTGCAGATCAATTCTTAAATCCCCACCAAGAAAGTATGAGCGTGAGAGAGTACAGTCTCAAATTTAATTCCTTGGCCAGGTATGCTCCTAATGTAGTAGATACTATGGGGAATAGAGTTCATCGATATATGGATAGATTAGATTCATATCTGGTTTGAGATTGTACCATTGCTTCGTTGAATAAAGATATGGATATAGCAAGGATGCAAGCTTTTGCGCAAAAGTTGGAGGATCAAAGGCAAAGAAGAAGGACACAAGAGTCAGAAATAGGGCATTCTAAGAGGCCTAGATCCATGGGGCAGTTTACACCATTCCAAGGTGAGTTTAGGCCTCGGTTCTTTAGCAGATCGCCTAGGCCATCATCTTCCTACTCTACAGCTAGTGCCCCACCTCTGTTTCAAGAGTCTAGGGGCAATCAGTTTGGGCAAAAAGGTGAAAGCCAAGGTTCATGAACAGCGGGATACCAAGAGCAGGGAAGTATGAGCCAATTAAGATCACCTCGACAATCTTGTAAACAATGTGGAAAAAATCATTTAGGTGTATGTCGGTTTGGGACAAATGTTTTTTTTTGGTGTGGTACACCAGGTCATATGATGAGAAATTGCCCATATAGGGGTGTGGGTGGTGTGGCACAACTTACTAGATCAATTGATGCATCCTCATCATCAACACCTTTTTTAGGTAAGGGACTGATGCCTACTGGTCGTGGTAGAGGATCTAGGGGAGCAGCCAGTTCTAGTGGAGTTCAGAATCGCACATATGCTCTTGGGGATCGACAAAATTTAGAAGCCTCACCAGATGTAGTTACATGTAAATTGTCCATCTTTTCACATATTATATATGTATTAATTGATCCAGGGTCTACACTATTTGATTGCTGAAAAGTACAAAAGAACACTAGAATTATTAATGAAGCCATTTGAAGTGTCTACACCGATTGGTGAGTCTACTATAGCTAGAAGGGTTTATCATAATTGTATTGCAACTGTTTGTGATCGTGATACATTAGTTGACCTTGTTGAGCTAGAAATGGTGGATTTTGATATTATAATGTGTATGGATTGGTTAGCTTCTTGTTATGCCATGGTGGATTGCTGAACTAAGATGCTGCATTTCTATTTTCCAAAAGAGGTCATTCTTGAATGGAAAGGTAATATTGGGACACCAAGAGGTAAATTTATTTCTTATCTTAAGGAAAATAAGATGATGTCCAAAGGATACATATGTCATCTAGTGAGAGTGAAAAATATAGATGCTTAGCCACCATCTCTTCAATCAAGTCCAGTGGTAAATGAATTTCCTGAAGATCTTCTGGGTTTGCCTCTAGAGCAAGAAGTAGAGTTTGGTATTGATGTGATTCCAGATACTCAATCTATATCCATCCCTCCATACAGAATGGCCTCGGCAGAAATATGGGAGTTGAAGAAGCAATTAAAAGGCTTAATAGATAAAGGATTCATAAGGCCTAGTATGTCCCCATAAGGAGCACCAGTTTTATTTGTACGCAAGAAATATGGCTCATTAAGAATGTGTATCGACTACCGACAGTTGAATAACGTAACAATTAAGAACAAATATCCCCTCCCTAGAATTGATGATTTGTTTGATCAGTTACAAGGTGCTAGGTGTTTTTCAAAAATTGACCTGAGGTCAGGTTATCACCAAGTGAGGGTCAAAGACAAAGATATACCCAAGACAGCTTTTCGAACATGGTATGGTCTTTTTGAGTTTTTAGTCATGTCATTCGGGCTAACAAATACACCAGCAGTTTTTATGGATTTGATGAACAGGGTATTCAAGAAATCTTTAGATGTGTTCGTGATAGTATTCATAGATGACATTTTGGTGTATTCAAGATTGGAAGAGGGCTATGCTAATCACCTGCGGTAGGTTTTACAAATTCTTTGTGTTCGTAAGTTGTATGCAAAGTTCTCTAAATGTGAGTTCTGGGTAAAATCTGTGGCATTCTTAGGTCATATTGTATCTGATGAAGGAATAAGGTTTGATAACCATAAGATAGAAGCCGTGAAAAAATGGCCAAGACCTACAACGCCTACAGAGATACGTAGTTTCCTTGGATTGGCAGGTTATTACAGAAGGTTCGTTGAAGGATTCTCTTCCATTGCTGCACCCTTAACAAAGCTAACACACAAAGAAACCAAATTTCAGTGGAGTGATGAATGTGAAAGAAGCTTCCAAGAGCTGAGGAATAAATTAACTTCTACACCTGTATTGGTACTTCCAGAAGGAACAGAAGGGTATGCAGTCTATTGTGATGCTTCAGGAGTGGGCCTAGGATGTGTATTGATGCAGTATGGTAAAGTAATAGCTTATGATTCAAGGCAGTTGCGGCCACATGAGAAAAATTATCCAACTCATGATCTAGAGCTAGTAGCAGTTGTATTTGCTTTGAAGATACGGCGCCACTACTTGTATGGAATTCATGTTGACCTATACACTGATCACAAGAGTTTTCAATATATATTTAACCAAAAGGACCTAAATCTGAGGTAGCGAAGATGGTTGGAGCTATTAAAAGATTATGACATGGATATCTTGTATCTTCCCGGGAAAGCAAATGTAGTAGCTGATGCGTTAAGTCGTAAAATGATGGAAAGAACTTATGGGCAGTCTGTGGAAAGACAAGGAATAACTAAGGATCTATGTCAACTAGCTAGCTTGGGGGTTCTCCTTCTTGAATCTCCAGACGAAAGGGTTATTGTGCAAAGTGCAGCAGAATCCTCACTAGTAGTAGAAGTGAAAGAGAAGAAGTACACTAATCCTATTCTATTAAAGCTTAAGGAGAATGTACAACAGGGTATGACAAAGGCATTTGAGCTTATGCAAGAGAGATTACTTCGATGTCAAAATAGATTGTGTGTACCTAATGTAGATGAATTAAGAAAGAGGATTATGATAGAAGCACATTATTCAAGATATTTTGTCCATCCGGGGTCAACTAAAATGTATCATGACTTGAAAGAAATGTATTGGTGGGGGGACATGAATAAGAACATTGCAGAATTTGTGGCTCAATGTCTAAATTGTCAACAAGTAAAAGTAGAGCACCAAAAGCCCGAAGGTTTTATACAGTGTATAGAACTTCTAATTTGGAAGTGGGACATGATCAACATAGATTTTTTCACTAGTTTGCCTCGTTCATTTCGGAAGTTTGATTCTATATGAGTAATTGTTGATAGATTGAGCAAATCAGCACACTTCTTGCTGGTCAAGACTACTTATATAGTCAAAGAATATGTGAGGTTGTATATTAAAGAGATAGTTCATCTACATGGAGTGCCAATCTCTATTATATCGGACCGGGGAGCTTAGTTCACTACAAATTTTTTGAAGTCATTTCAGAAGAGTTTAGGAACACAAGTGAATTTAAGTACAACCTTTCATCCTCAAATAGACGGTCAGGCAAAGCCTACAATTCAAACACTTGAGGATATGTTGCGAGCTTGTATATTGGACTTCAAAGGTAGTTGGGATGATCATTTGCCATTGATCGAGTTTGCATACAACAATAGCTACCTTCAAGTATTAAAATGGCACCTTATGAAGCTTTATATGGTAGAAAATGTAGATCCCCAATTGGCTGGTTCGAAAAAGGTGAAACTGCCTTTTTTGGGCCAGATCTTGTTCATCAAGCTGTTGAAAAAGTCAAAGTAATACAGCAGCGGCTAGAAACAGCTCAAAGTTAGAAAAAAAGGACTAGAATTTTCTATAGGGGATTGGGTGTTCTTGAAGGTGTCACCAATGAAAGGGGTAATGAGGTTTGGTAAAAAGGGAAAGTTGAGTCCACGCTATATAGGGCCATATAAGGTTATCTGAAGAATTGGCCAAGTTGTGTATGAGTTAGAGTTACCTTAAGGGCTTTCAGCTGTTCATCCGGTATTTCATGTCTCAATGCTTTGAAAATGCGTAGGTGACCCGTCTCATATTACTCCTACTAAAGATGTACAAATTACGAGAGATCTCACATATGAAGAAGTACCCATTGTTATTCTGGATCAACAAGTTAGGAAGTTAAGAAATAAAGAAGTAGCTTCTGTAAAAATATTATGGAGGAACCAACAAGTAGAAGAAGTTACATGGGAAGCGGAAGAAGCAATGAAATTCAAGTATCCTCATCTCTTCCAAATCGATGAGAAAGATTAAAATGCTGTGTTGAGGCGTTAACAAGTACGTATAAGTCTATATTTTCAATGTGATTAACAGTAGTACTAACTTAGGCTTGAACTTGTTTGGGCTGGATAACCGTGCCAACATTCGAGGACGAATATTTTAAGGGGAGAAGGATGTAACAGCCCATATTATGCATATGCTTATTCTATTCTTATGATACTTGACATAGTCTTATAGTATAGGTTAGGGACCGTGTTTCTTATAGGATTAGTGTTGGTTTTGTAACGACCTGAGAGCACCCCCTAGCCGTTACCGGTGTATTCGACCTCTCAAAGGTCTTATACAAGCCCTTAGTATTCGTCATAGCATTTATCATAGAAAATAGCAGAAAATTTAAAACTTTTTCATACTATAACACAAGACTTAAAAGTCACCTCATTTAAACCTTTAATACAAAATTAGAGTACTATGTCTCAAGGTAGCCATCTTAAAACATGACTACAACACAAAAGGGACACAACCCTTACAATACAAAAGAAACTACTATCTAGTACATAGAACATTAAGGAAACTCTTTAACATAAAGGTCCTTGAATCTTTAAGGACAAACCCGAACTTGGGAATAGTAAGCCAAACTCATCACTTCTAGGAAAGACCCTTTAGTCACCATCACCTACACTTGGTGTAAAAAGATGAAGAAGAATGGTGTTAGTACAAGAATGCACTAAGTATGATAACTATGCAAAGCATACTCTTAAAAGGACATTTAGTTGGAAACCATGCATCACGCCTTTTTAGAGAAACTTCAAGAACATTTAGTACATTAGCAAAATATAAACCACATACATCATCATACACATGGAAACCATTCATAATAGCTCATAGAGCCACTTATAACATTTTAGTCACATTCAATGCATACAATACATTACCTTCCTCTTTATCTTAACTCCTTTCCGCAAGCCACCCTTAGGGAATACTTGGTGCAATATATCACCTTAAGGTTACCAAAGGTGAACTTACATATAGCCTTCATCAATCCAACCACATATATTCAAAGAGTCATAAGCACACCATAAGACATAGGCTTCACATAGGAACCATCACCTAAGATGAAACGACCCAAAAAGTTCCTAAAAATGGGCTTCGGAAGTTACCGGAAACTTGTTTTAGCTATATCTAAGAATTCGTTTCGTTTTTCAAAAATCCGACTTCATATTCTTGTTTAGGGGGTCAAATTGAGTGGGAAATGGGTCTCACCCAAATTTTAGAGCAACCGTATCGAAATCCGAAATTTCCAAGTGAAGCCTTTTTCGAGGGTCTACTTTGGAGGGTCATATCTCCTAGCACACAAATAATTTTGGTGGAAATAATATATCCATGGAAAGCCCTTTGAGTTAGCTACCCAACGCACTTCGTTTCACCTCATTCGGAGTTCGGACGAAGAAGTTATGCCCATTTTCGTAAAACCTGTACGGGCAGAAATGCAATTTCCAGTAACCGAAGTTACTGTTCACCCGCCTCACTTTTTTTTCTAAGTGTTTGTTCCGTTTTTTCCAAAGGGCATATGTTATTTCCTATATAACATTAACTCAATTCCCATCTCTAAAACATTTCCCAAAACACCTCTCCCATACTTAGACACATTTTCTCTCAAAGTTCTCTCAAGAACCCTAATCCAAAACCTTCATCAAGATTGAAGAGACTCTTGCTCCCAAGTTCCAAGCTTCCATTGAAGACACTCTCAAGGCCTTCATAAAAACTCAAGGTATGTGGTGTTGAACTCATGGGTCCTTCCACCCATAGTGCCTAGTCTCTATTCTACTCACTAATTCATGGTTTAATTCATGGTTTAATTCCGGTTCATAAATTAGTCTTGTTCCTTGTATAAATTTCCTGCACAAGTGAATTTTAAACATGAAGAGTGATTGTTTTGAGCATGTTGTGACTCTAGAACTTGAATCTAAATTCGGAATGGATGTGGAGATTTTTCATGTGGTCTTGTGGATGTTAAAATGTGTTGTTGTAGGTTGTTCACTGGTTTGGCTGCATAATTACTACCCTATTTTCCATGCTATTTAATCCCATTACATGCCTTCAAGGTGTTTGACAAAATGTCCAATTATGGAGAATTGATGAATTGATGCTTTAGGGCTTGAGTTATGAGATGTATGGCATTCCAGAAATGTGTTGATGACAAACTAAACTTATTTATATGTTCATTTCATACATGAGATTGCATTAGAGCTTAAGGTGAATTTCCTATATAAAGTTTTGCATGACCATGCCCGGTCTGGGGGAAAAGAACCGAACAACCATGTGAGAGGTTTATATCTCACCACCTAGGATGTTTGGGGTGTGACCAACATCAACCATGTGAGAGGTTTATATCTCGCCACCTAGGATGCTTGAGGTGTGACCAACATCAACCATGTGAGAGGTTTATAACTCGCCACCTAGGATGTTTGGGGTGTGACCAACATCAACCATGTGAGAGGTTTATATCTCGCCACCTAGGATGTTTGGGGTGTGACCAACATCAACCATGTGAAAGGTTTATATCTCGCCACCTAGGATGCTTGGGGTGTGACCAACATCAACCATGTGAGGGGTTTATACCTTGCCACCAGGGTGTTCGGGTGTGAACGGCATCCCCCATCCTAAGTTGGGGTTACAGATTGGTCGGATTATGCACACACATATGATATCTACTATTAGTATAGTTTTACTTAAACATGTTTTGACTTCACTTTGATCATGCATCCTCATATTATCATTTATTATGCCTATGGAACTATCTTTTGCATTTCGATTGCGTCCTTGTCTATTGTTGCATTGCACCCCGCATACTTAGTACATTCCAAAGTACTAACGCATATTTTGCCTACATGATGTCACCATGTAGGGACCGGAGCTAATCTTGATCCTTCTCTCCATTCACGTGGCTAGTACGGTGCTTACCCGAGATTGTTGGTGAGTCCTCAATGATTCGAGGGCTACGTTATGTTTCTTACTCTTATGTTTTGAGACTTTAGCTTGCCATTGTATTTTGACTATGAGGGGAGCCGGTAATATGTCATGGCCCCCGTCCTATCTATGTATGTAGAGGTGTACGTTGGACAAGTATTTTGTAAATGAGCTTGACTCTTATTCTATGATGTTATTTTGAAATGGTTGCCCTTAGTCCCTACTTCCCGTTATTTAATATTGAATATACTTCCGCGACCGATGAAGTGTGATGACAAGTTTGAGAGGCTTGTTTGGGGTTCCTTCGGGTTCCCCATTCGCCATGTCACGTCTAGGCCCTAGGCTTGGGTCGTGACATAAGACAACTCCCAAGTTACACTAATAGCCTTAACATAATCAATCATGTAGACCACACCTTATCCCTAACATTATCATTCATGTTATACTCCTCATCATCAACATACTTTAAACATCATGCTAGCATTGAGGATTTCATAGATAACCTTCATAGCACAACTTCATAAACATATGCATCATTATCATCAATTCACTTCACATCTATTGCCTTCAAGGCCATGATCTCAACATGCACAATCTAGACAAGAAGTGAACACCTCCACCATAAGTGGATCAAACCACACAACATCAATTCTCATACTATAGACTAGAAGTTAGGTCAACTTACCAATTCTCCAAGCCATGATCACCATGGATCAATCCTCAACAATTCATAATCAATTGACATAGGTAGAAATAGGAATCAACAATGTAATTCAATATCATAAACATAATCTAAGTATAATTCCATAAACAAAGGGATCAACCCATAACTTTTCCCATAAGGCCATAATCCTCAACTCATCAATATACCAATAATTCAACATGAATAAGTATAGATAATCATATGAAACATCAATAAAATCTAATCTAAACATAATTTCACCAATAGAAATCATATTCACAAAGACCTACATCATAGGCTAATTTTCGAGAATTTGGGGATATGGGTTCTTCAACAATTCCTTTGAAAATTGTCTTAAAAACATTAATTCCACATTAATTCATCAATAGAATGATTTAGAAAATTGTTTCACAAGGAACCGATGTTTAGATTGAAAATTGGGAATTTTGGTCTTTGAATCACTTTTGAAAATCTTTGATAGAACTCCTTGAATGAGAGGTTATTCAAGAATCAAGAGTCACCATACCTTAATTATTGAAGAACCATAAAATTGAAGAAGAAATCAGTCGAAAATGCATCTTCTAGCTTGAGCTTCATCAAGGTCTTCAATGGAGTTTTTTAGAGAATCTATTTTGAGAGGGAAGGGTCAATTTGAAGAATGGAGTCTAATTTTAGGTTTTGGGGTTTTAAACCACTTAAAATACCCTAAATTAGGTAGAATAACCGTTTATAATAATTCCCCAAAGTACCCAAACTACCCTTCACTTAGTGGGACCTTTTAAACAAGTCAAACTTGATTTTTATTTTCACAGATTTCCTCGGGAAACAAGTTCGCGACGCGGGGGTGTTCCCACAAGTTTTCTAGAAATTAAATTTGAGACAGTAGAGTCCGCGACATGTCCGTGACGTGGACCAAAGGAGGACCCTTAGGGTGTCCCCCGGGGTTTCGTATCCAAACGTTTTGACCCTAAAAACATTTATTAAGACACTAGGGTCACCTCCAGTAACTTTAGACTCCAAAAAACACATAAAAACTTGAACAACATACTAGAATACACCAATACGTAAAAGACCAGTTTTCGAAGGTCTTGGTCGTCCCTTGACGTTTGACTTCCAAACTCTTCAAAACTGACTTAAAAGGCTATTCTTCATTATTTTGACAAGTTATTAATGCATAAAACCCATGTGAGGATCTAATTTATCCTACTTTATTTTGAGGGTCGTTACAGGTTTAAACTAGCTCGGAAGGTGATGTGATACCTTGCACGTTGCAGCATGTGTACTGCAGGTTATAACTCCAATGGAAGTATTTAAACTCGAGACGAAAAGGTGGCAATTGAGCTTAAAGTTGAAAGTGAAGTGCTAAGTTAAAGAAAATGAGATTAATAATTAGAGAATATAATAAAATAGATGAGCTGCTAAGTTAGTAGGTGACAAGTAGGGGCATCACCTACTTTGACTTATTGACCAGTCCAAAGAACCAAGTAGGTGCATCACCTACTTGAGCTATATGGATCTAGTTAAAAAGGCCAAGGTTTATGGATCAGATTTCGGCCTATGCTAATGGATTCACCTAAGGCCCAAACTACATTAAATAAAACAAAATGAAATTAAAGCCAAGCAGCCAAATCTGCCGAGGCCCAATATATTTAAGCCCAAGTAACAGATAGTAGGTGCATCACCTAGTTTTACCTTTTGAGCTGTTTGATATACATAAGCAGGTGCATCACCTACTTGACCAATTAGTGGCTGAAAATAAAGCTTTCTAGTGGATATTCTTAAAGGTGAAGAAAGCTCAATATAAAGATATATTGGCTACTATTCTCACTCATTTTAACACACATTATTAAGGATTAGCTATAACTCTTTCTCTCTCTTTTCTCTGAAGGATTAAACAGCAGCCTTAAAGTTCTTCTAGGGTTCTTGAAGAAGCCCTCATCTCTGTAAGACAAGGTAACTGAAAACACTTATGGATTTAGCTTAATTCTCCCATGGATGATTAGGAAAACATGTTATTCATGCTCAAGTATAGGTATAAAAGCATAATATTTCCAGAAGCCACTGATTACTTCCTTGGTTATTAAGATACTTTTCTCTTCTTCTTTGGTTTAAGTATGAAGGGCAGTTGAAGTTCTTGAGGAATTCAAGTTATAAGGAGAAGTTGCAGAAATTGAGGTAAGGTGATTGCTCCATTTTCTTCCTTCTTATGTATTAGTTTGAGTGAGGAATTATGGGTGTGCTATCATAAAGAACTCAAAGAGGTGGTGAGTTCAATAATTGGTTGTATGATAAAGAATACTTGAGGCTATTTTATGTGTATTGTTGTTGGTGCAATTTGGATAATCTTGGAAAAGGATATATAATGTATGTATTGGGCAAAGAAGGAGGGTGTGGTGATACACATTGTTTTAAGGGTTGTATGGGCTCATTATCCATCAAAGTTAACTACTATTTTACGAGGCTTATGGTGTGATAGCTGCTAATTTAAATTTATCATGACTTATATTGTAGATTAAAACCTGAAAGGGGAGGCTGAATCGTGATAGTTGTATTGATCAAAAGATAAAGTATGTAAGGCTATTTGATTCAATATTCTTCGGCATGAAATCTTATACTCGAGATTAATATCAATAAGTGAATTTCCTAAGTTCTATTCCTAGTAAAGGAAACATAGTGGCAGCGTATGATCTCTAAATAGTTAACAATATTTTTCCCCTCTCCTTAGTGTATAGAATTACTTCATTATATGTTTAGTACTCTATACTTGTATAATTATCCTTCTATGTGCTGGTATAGAAATGGTATTTGCAGAAGCAAGATTGGTGAATCCTCATCTTAGTCAGTTGAAGTCAATTGTATCATTTAAGCTCAAAAGTAATGCATTGATTTCATGTCTTCTACTACTGTTTCGTAGTTCCAAATATCAAAGTTGATTGTGACCACCAAAACAGGAAACTCAATGATTAAAGAATTAAGTAAAGAAATTTGTATAATTAAGGGTGGCAGCTCAGGGGCGAAAGACTAGCATGGACAGATCCCAATTGGTATAAAAGGGTGGCAGCTCAGGGGCGTAATCCTAGCATGGGCCGATCCCAATTTGTGTAATTATGAGGACCGCATCCCAAGGGTTAAAATGCCTAGCATGGGTCATCCTCTTCTACCACTGATCAATTGGTCATTCATATCACATGCCTTATAAAGATCATAACACACAGAAAGGTAAAGACAAGAATGTAACATATATGATCCCACAAGAGTTAACAAAGGTGGTCTTCTTTTCTAATTTATGCACACATATATTGATACTTGGTTTCATTCGAACTCTTATTTTATATATGTTATTACCTTACATATTTAGTACATTTTCTCGTACTGACATCCCTCGCGGGGGATGCCGCATTTCATGCTGCAAGCACGTGTACTTCAGCTGGTATACCTCATCGGTAGGAGCACACGACACTTAGCTACTTTTGGTGAGCTCCAGATTGATTCGGAGCTTATTAAGTCTTTGGTAGATTTATTTTGGGTATTATATCATAGTTAAGAGTAAGGCGGGGTCTGTCCCGACCTACTCTAAGGTTTTCTATCTTTTAGAGGCTTTGTGGACTTATGTTTATGGTTCAGTTGTGTCTTAACAAGTTGTGGCCTCAACGGCCAAGTCTTGTATATAAGTTTTGGGTCTACTTATGATGGTGCATATTGCTGCATGCTATGTGAATTTGTCACAAGATTGTCATAGTTATATGCATAGTAAGCACAGGTAACATTTTGGTTCTCTCGAGCCTCGAGGGCATCAGGTGCCTATCCGTCTTAATGGGATTCGGGACGTGACAGCAAGTGTATACGATCGTGCAATAGTTTTGTTACCCAACCAAGGGTTGGGATCGTTCCCAAGAGAGTGGTTTTGAGAATTAATAGAAAAACAAAATTTAGTTCTAACTAGTCGTAGCTAAAAATATTAATGATTAAAAATATTGTAAATTAAACGGGGACACAAGAGTGTCAATTAACAATGGGGTGTTTTCACTAGTGAGTAAAAATAGCAAAATAAACAAAGATTTCTAAGTAATGATAAGGGCTCCTTGGGGTGTGACGAGAATACGGGTTAAGCTAGATTATTGGGTACATGTTTTCGATAGAATATTCATAGAATAATTGTCACTAGGCTAAACTTTAAGGAGGATAAGCTCTCTCTCAAGCAACTTACCCCATTTCAAATGCGTTCCTCTCGGACACCCACTTGCCGCATGAAGACCAGCCTACACCTTAACCCAATCACTATCTCGAGTTGAGTGTGTAGACATGGGACTAGGGTTCACTCTCTCGAGCTGAACCTCATTTCGACCCATTCACATTGGCCATCAATTTAATAGTTTTAGTTTTACGACCTCTCTCTTGAACAAGATGGAAAGACATAAATGAACTTTTATTTGCAACTACAAATTCATTAAATTCATCCACAACTAATAAATGAAATCACAATTAAACTATGATTAAACTATTAGCATGCAAGACCCAACAATTATCTTAACCTATATTCGCTAAATCACACCCCAAGAATTGGGGGTTTTAGCCACACATGTAGAAAAGATAGAAATTTATACCAAACTGATCTTGCATTCAAATGGGTATGAAGATTTAAGTCTTCATGCAGGCCAAAATAGAAGAGTCTAAGAGGCCCAAATCCAAATCTTGAGGATGAAACCCTTTGGAACTGCGAGTCTTCAAAACCATCTCAAACTTAGAGAAAAAGTATCAAAAAAGTAATATTCTATATGAAAATTATAATAATTGTTCGACTTTTAAAACTACAAGTCTAACTAGTATTTATAGTTTTCACTAATATGTGCTGCAGTAAATCACTCGGCGTCATTAGTCGAAATTGCCGATCAACTCGGCGATTCGCCTTTTGGCGTAGTTCATCGCCGTCTTGCACCATCCTTCAGCATCGTCATGCTCTGGGTCATTGGGCGACATGGTACTGCTTCGCATAACTTCTCAGTGATACGCCAACTGCTCCCTCTTTCCACCAACTTGATCTTTCTTTTAGGGCTCAGCACACTGGAACAAAAGGCGAAGGAAGACCCTTTGGCGACTCCGGCGATCCTTAGGCCTTCATTTCTTTGTTCTTTTTAGCCTTTTCGTTCCTTTTTGCAACATAGTGTCCATGCTTTCCTTCAAATTTCAAATACCTGAAACTTAAGTGGTTTCATCAGATATTTAGATAAAATAAGCATTTAAGGACACTATTTCTATTAAAATATAGCCCTAAATGAGTCCAATTTGTGGACTCATCAGGGGTATTCAAAGACTCCGTTGAAGTTGGACATTTATTTAAAATATCGAGAAAGTCCTCCCGCAAGGCCATCAATAGAAGAACCTCTGATATGCTTTCTATGGGATAAAATAACACCTTACCGTGATCATTGCAACTAATTTTCTTGATTGGCAGATAAAATTGCTCCTTGAGGTGTTGAGAAGCCATAGCTATAGGGTGGACTATCGCTGACATAGTAGGCATTCCTCCTGGTATTTTCACTCACAAAATTCAGCTTGATAGTGATTGTAAGCCAAGTGCTGAACATCACAGAGATTGAACCCACCGATGCAAGAGGTAGTGAAAAAGGAGATAATAAAGTGGTTGGACGCAGGTGTGATCTACTCTATTGCGGATAGCAAATGGGTAAGTCTGGTACAATGTGTATTGAAAAAGGGAAGCATCATAGTAGTCCCAAATGAAAATGGGGAGCTTGTATCTATGAGACCAGTGACCGGGTGTAGAGTATGTATGGATTATTGGAAGTTAAATTTGTGGATTGAAAAGGATCACTTTCCCGTGCCCTTTATGGATCAAATGCTTGATCCACTCTCTGAGAGAGATTGGTATTGCTTTTTATATGGGTATTTCGGTTATAACCAAATCTCCATTGCTCTGAAAGACCAAGAGAAAATAAGATTTACGTGCCCATATGGTATTTTTGCCTTCAAATGGATGTCGTTTGGAATAGGTAATGCTCTGGCTACATTTCAACATTGCATGTTATCTATTTTTGTTGACATGATGGAGGATTCAATGGAAGTATTTATGGATGACTTCTCGGTTGTGGGTGACACTTTTGAAGCATGTTTAGAGCACTTTGGACAAGTTCTCCAAAGATGTGTGGAGACAAATTTATTCCTAAATTGGGAAAAATGCCACTTCATGGTTAAAGACGGTATAGTGCTTGGTCACAAAGTGTCGCAAAAGGGGTTGGAGTTGATAAAGCAAAGATTGAAGTGATTTAGAAGTTACCACCACCAATTTCTGTGAAGGGTGTTCGTAGTTTCTTGGGACATGCCAGTGTTTACCGGAGGTTCATCAAAGACTTCTCAAAGATTGCAGATCCTCTATGCAAAAATCTTGGAGAAGGAGGTGAAATTCCACTTTGATGATGCTTGCATGGTTGCTTTCAAGTGCTTGAAAGAAAAATTGGTTTCCACCCCGATCATCATTAGTCTTCATTGGTCAAAATCTTTCGAAGTAATGTGTGATGCAAGCAGCACGGCATTAGGTGTTGTATTGGGGAAAAGATGCAACAAACTTTTTCACCCCATTTACTATGCAAGCAAAACTCTAAACAGTGTTCAACGTAACTATACAGTTACTAAACAAGAGTTACTTGCGATAGTTTATGCATTTGTGAAGTTCCAGGAATACTTGCTAGGTACTAAAGTGATTGTTCACACTGATCATGCTACACTGCTTTACATGATGGCAAAGAAGGATGCCAATTCATGATTGATAAGGTGGGTGCTTTTATTGCAAGAATTCGACTTTGAGGTCAAAGATAAAAGAGGTTGTGAAAATCAGGTGACAGACCACTTATTAAGATTGGAAGGCAAGGAGAATGATGAGCTAGAGATGGACATAAATGATGTTTTTCCCGATGAATAGGTAATCACGGTAACTCTCAAACAACCTCCTTGGTATGCCAATTTTGCCAATTATATAGTGTGTGGATTAATGCCAGACGAACTGTACTTCACCGATTGGGGGTCATCATGGTGGTGTACATACAGCTTCTAAAAGGATACAAAGTGGGTACTACTTTCCATTTTTCTACAAAGATGCTCATGAGTTTGTGAAGAAGTGCACTCAATGGCAGAAACAAGGTGGAGTGTCCAAAAGACACGAGTTGCCTCTTACTCCCATCCTAGAAGTTGAGTTATTTGATGTTTGGGGAATAGATTTCATGGGCCCATTTGTGAGTTCATTTGGTAATAAATATATCTTGGTGGCTGTAGATTATGTGTCTAAATGGGTGGAGGTTGTTGCACTTCCAAACAATAAAGGGAAAAGTGTTGTTCAATTCCTGAAACGCTACATATTTGCAAGATTTGGTACTCCTCGGGCTATTATTAGTGATGGGGAATCCCACTTTTGCAACAAGTGGTTGTCCGCCGCATGAGTAAGTATGGAGTGAAACACAAAGTAGCAACTCGATATCATCCCCAAACAAGTGGCCAAGTTGAAGTGTCAAACCGAGAGATCAAAAGCATCTTGGCCAAGACAGTGAATGCTAATAGGACTAATTGATCTCGAAAGCTTGATGACGCATTATGGACGTATCGTACCGCATACAAAACACCAATCGGTATGTCTCTGTATCAATTATTTTTTGGTAAATCTTGTCATCTACTAATTGAATTGGAACACAAAGCATTGTGGGCATTGAAAGTTCTAAATCTTGACTGGTCAAAAACCTCAAAAGAGAGAGTAGAGCAGATAAATGAGTTGGATGAGTTTAGGTTCAAAGCTTATGAAATTTTAGCCCTTTACAAGGAAAAGATGAAGAAATGGCATAATGCTAAAATCCTTAAAAGGGAGTTCAGAGTGGGAAATTGGGTGTTACTATACAATTCTCGACTTAAACTCTTTCCAGAAAAGATCAAATCCAAATGGTCAAGACCGTTTAGAGTGACACAAGTGTTAACAAATGGTTCCATCAAAGTTGAAGATCAAGAAGGACCTGCATTTAAGGTGAATGGAAAATGCTTGAAGTTATACTTTGGCGAGTGCCATGATATTTCTCTGATTTAGGTGGTGTACCTAGAGGATGCTTGAGAGTATCTCCATGTCATGCCACAACGTTAAATAAGGCACTTCTTGGGAGGCAACCCAAGTGTTAGTGTTTTAAATAATGTGTGTTGCTTTTGTAGGTGCAGGATATTGTTCGAGAAGAAGATGTTATTGGTGGATCGCCGAACGAGTTCGGCGAGCATGACATAGTCTAACGTATAGACTTCACAAATGGGCCTAATATTTTGGAAAATTCGGAGGGAGACCTTCATCACTCGGCAAATCCCGATGTGCTTAGGCAACCCAATTTTCCTCGCCCTTTTTCTGTAGCACTGACAGCGTAACTCAATAATTGTTCGGCAAGGTTCCAAGTCCATCATGCGAATCGCTGACCTGTTTGGCGATTGATACTCTCAAATTACACATCCCTAAAGAAGTATAAGCGATCGTTGTCAAATAAAGAACCCGACTAGTAGGTTGGTGTCGATCCCACGAGGAATATAGTTTAGACTTAAACTTAACTTACGATTATATTCATTTAGTCAACTTATTTCCTAGACAAGTAAGTAAAAGGGGAGGGGGGTTGTGGAACAAATAATTGATTGTAGTTTATAGAACAACTGAGCAAGTTTTGAACTTTAGTTGTTATCAATGAGAGAAAGTAACTAGGGTATATGTGTTCCCCATAAGCTCATAATTCAGTAATCCTAGTAATAGTAATCCTTTTCTAGTGTATCACATGCAAAGTGGTAAGTTATGTATCCCTAAATCCATGGTCTAGAAAATAGAAAATTTCACCCCGCGCCTTGGTTCGGCTAGTGTATAATATACTAACCATTACTTTTACCTCATATTAGACATCACATCAATGTATGGCTAACTTTTCACCCTCACACCAATTGACATTAGACTATTAGATAGTATCACACTAAATCTAGGTTGATAATTCTTTTCTTATTAACTACCACTTTGGTCCGGCAAGTAGCAACAAGGCGAGTTCTAACGTTGCGCACCATTAAAAAGACTGCTAAACGAAAGAATTATCAATGGATGTAATAACATTATTCAAGAATTACTTAGTTACTATTCATATTTTGTTAATCGCTCATGGTTCCCACAACCCTAGTTATGGATTTAGTTACCATGTTAGCAAGAACACAATTCATATTTTTAGAAGAAGAATTCATGAACTTATGTAACAAGTAGAACAAAGCCAGAATCTCCAATTGAAATTGAAAGCAAGAATCTTTATAAACCGAAATTAGGAAATCAAATTGCTAATGTTTGCAAGTTAAATCCCATGAACACACCAAGAACTAGAGTAAAACAATAGTGGCTAACCCCCAAAAACGAGGTTTACATGCCCTATTTATAGAAAACATAGTCCTAAACAAAAAGGAAACAAAAAAAGGAAATACAACTTCTACACGTTGCTTTAATCGATGAGACTGACCTACGGACCATGGATCGACCTACGATTCCTTCCGTAGCTCAGGACTTGGACAAATTCGCAGATGCTTGGAACCTTCAACTTTCTGATGCAAACGACGGACCTGCAGAACGGACCGTAGGTGGATCAATGGTCCATGAGTTTCCTCTCGTGGCTCCATCCTTAGAACTTTTCATTAGGTACTGGAACTCACACTTTCTAATACAAGTGACGGACGTGTAGGATGGCCCGTAGGTCGACCTACGGTCTGTCAATGGCCACTGTGGTTCCACACATGGTCAAGACTTCCCTGATGCTCCATCTACGCCTCCAAGCTACAGAGTGTGAGTGGACCTACGGTCCATAGGTCACCTCCGTAGGTGCCTCCTTTTGCAAAAATTCAGCTGTTGTCTCTCTCAACCTGATCCAAGGTTATTTCCTGCAAATATAGCACACTAATCATTAGTTCTAATACAAAATGGCCCTAGACACACACAACTCTTAAGTGAAATATATTAAAATTACTATAAAATCACGGTATATCAACACCCTCAACTTAAACTCATTGTTTGACCTCAAGCAATGCACTAAACACTAAACGACACTTATGTAGGGGCAGACATCTAAACTCAAGCAATCACATGGCTATTTCAACACATCCCATTATCTCAGTGCAAATCTTTTCTCTCAAACTCAACAAGCTAACTCATGCAAATCAAGTTATGAAAAAAATCGACCAATAGACACCACAATCTACACTTTTTTCACAATCACCAAGGTACCAACTTTTCGACAATGTCACTAGTGCCCTCACTTCAAATGAAATCCTTTTCACACTGATGAGTCCATAAATTGGAATCATTTAGGGCTATATTTTGATAGAATTAGTGTCCTCAAATGCATATTTTTTCTCAATATTTGATGAAAACCCTTAAGTTTCAGGTATTTGGAGTTTGAGGAAAAGCATGGACACTACTTAGCAAAAAGGAACAAAAGCAGTTGAAAGAATGAAGAAATGAGGATTTGAGAATCACCGAACCCATTCGGTGAGTCACCAAAATGTATTACCTCACCTTTTGTTCTAGTGTGCTGAGCCCTGAAAGAAAGGATCAAATTAGCGGTGCAAAGGAGTAGTCGACGTGTCATCGAGCAGTTCCGCGAAGCAATACTAAGTCACCTAATGATCCAAAACACAACGATGCTGAAGGATAGAGCAAGACGGTGATGAAACCTACCAAAGGGCAAATTGCCAAGTTGATCGGCGATCTCGACTAACGGCATCGAATGATCCTTTGCAGCATAGATTTTTGAAAACTATAAATACTCGTTGAGAGTTATAGACTAATACCATATTTTTAATATAGAATTCTTAATATAGACTTTTGAGTTCTAAGTTTGGAGAGGGTTTTGAAGAACTTGAAGATTCAAAGGGTTTCAACTCCAAGAAATTGGACTTGGGTCTTGTGAATTCTTCACTCTTGCCTTGATTTAAGACTTAAATATTCATACCCATTTGAATGTAAACTCGTATTGGTATAAATTTCTATCTCTTTTACATGTGTAGCTAAAACTCCAATTCTTAGGGTGTGATTTGTGAATATGGGTTAGATTATCTGTCGGGTCTTGCTTGTTGATGATTTATTTGTTGGTTAGATGTGATTTCGTTTAGTAGTTGTGGTGGAACTTAATGAAATTGTAGTTGGAAATACGATTTCACCTTTGTGTTTTTGGCTTGCTCGAGAGAGAGGTTGTAAAACTAAGACTACTAAATTGATGGCGAGTGGGAGTGGGTCGACATGAGGTTCAGCTCGAGAGTGTGAACCCTAGTCCTTCTCCCACACACTCAACTCTGGAGAGTGAGTGGGCTAAAGTGGAGGCTATTCTTCATGCAGAAAGTAGGTGTTCGAGAAGAACCCATTTAATTCAGGGTAAGTTGCTCGAAAGAGAATTTACCCCCACTATAGTTTAGCCTAGTCACAAATAGTCAATGGATTTACTATGAAAGGCATGTACCCAATAGTCTTGTTTAACCCGTATTCCTATCATATCCCGAGAATCCTATGTCCATATTTGTATCTCTCTTTATTTTTTGTTGATTTTGCTCTTTACTTACTTATAACCCCCCCCCCCCATTGATATTTGACACTTGTGTCAAACCATTTAATTTTTCATGTCTTCATTCGAAAAAGTCTTTAGCTACGGTTAGCTTTAGCACTTTTGTGCTTAACAAACTAATTTTCATGAACTGCTCCCTTGGGACTCGATCCCAACCCTTGGTTGGGTTACTTTACTAGTTACGCTCGTAAACACTTGCATTGGAACTTATGTCTTGATTACGCAAACATCAAAATGGCAACACTGTCGGGGAGTGGTGTTATTTGAGAATTTGTAGTTAAGTAAATTTTTTGTTATTCTTAGTTATAGTTCTCTTTCTTAATTTTCAGTTTTGTTTCTATTGTTTGTGTTGAAAACAAAAAGTATAACTATTAATGGCAGCAATGGCAGTCAGGTGGGCCACCAAGACGACATCAAAAATCTCAACGATGTCCAACAACCCAACATTAATGACCCCCATCTCATGGGAGGTATTGAGGCCATCCTTTACCTCCAGTCGAGGGAAATGTAGTATTCCACATAATGAGCACCGTTTTGCAACTCTTACAACTAAAAGTACTTTTAAGTGAATTGGCTCATGAGGATCCTTACGAACATCTCAAAACATCGTGGATGTGTGTGGACCATTATCTTTCAAAAATATCTCTCAGGAGTCAGTTTGGTTAAGGCTATTCCCTTTCTCATTAATGGGAGAGGCATGCAAGTGGCTGGCAGATTTGCCTCGTGAATCCATCACTTCTTAGAAGGAATTGGTAATCACATTTAATGTGCAATTTTTCCCTCCTTCGAAGATGATGACTCTTCGGTATAGTAGCCAAAGCTTTAAGAGTTTGGAGGGCAAGCCAATCCATGACACTTGACTTTTATTTAAAAAAATTTGTCCTAAAATGCCCGACTCATGGTATGCCCGACAATGTCTTGCTACAGTACTTTTACCGAAGCCTGGATTCGGTAAACAAAGGTGTCGCTAATCAACTTTCACCTGGAGGCCTGATGCAGCAACCGTATGCAGTAGCAGCCCAACTCTTAGATGGCATGACGACCATCAACAGGGCATGGTACACTCGTGAAGACCAACTCTCCCCTCTCACATTCAAGCTATCCAAGGAGCAGATGGAAAAAGATAATAAAAGAGACCAAAACATGGCCAAGATCATACACAGCTTGACATTTTATCCAAAAAATATCATGGGGGCTGGTGCCCGTGGTGTCAATGTTGTGGGGGTTAGGTGTGCAAATCCTGAGGAGGCAAAATTTGAAGCCTTGTATAATGAGGAATTTAACTTCGTAGCCAACCAAGGCGGTGGTTATCGTTCAGACTACCTAAGGTAGGGAGGTAACCAAGGTTGGGCTAGATATGAAGGATGGAAGGATCGTGAATGGAGAGACCGAAATCCTAATTGGAAGGATGGGGAGAAGGACATGTATGTGCCTCCCCACAAGCGCCAAAAGCCAAAGGATTTGGAGGGTGGTAGGTCTGAGGATATGTTTTCTCGTATCCTCAATAAAGTTGAAGGGTCAGACAATGTCTTGAAAGAGGTGTGTCGACCCTTAGCCAAACCATTACCTCCCATTCAATATCAATCAAGCAGCTGGAGACCCAAATGGGTCAGATGTCGTCTCACCTAAATCCGAGACAGAAAGGGAGTTTGCCTAGTGACACTATGGTTGACCCCAAAAATGAGTTTTAAAGGTGGACTTGCGACGTGCCATGACGTTAACTAAGGCGTTATTTGGGAGGCAACCCAAAACCATTTATTTCTTTAGTTTGCTTTGATAAAATAATGGTGTGTTGATTGTGCAGATGGAAGTGTGAAGAGTAAATGAAAAGCGCAGATTGGCGAGTTACAAGTCCATTCCATGAATCGCTGAAGGGTTCAGCGACCTCGAACTAGACCGACGTTAGACTCAAGATAAATTTACATTGGAGTATGTAAAACTCGGTAAGTACAGGAAATTATTGGCGAATCATCGATCATGTCGGCGATACCGACGGACATTGTTGTTTGTACCCCCACAATAACTAGAGGTTCTGCAAAATTTGGTAAATTAAATAACTACTCGGCGTTACGTCGAGTGGTCCGGCAATCGCGACTAATGTCACTGAATAGGCGAAAAATGGATGGTTTTCAAGCCAAAGGTTTAAAAGCTTTGAATCATTCCCTTTCCCTCACCTTTTTATCTTCCAAAACTCACACCTGCACTCTAGTTTTACATTTCTTGCATTTTTGGAGTATTTTAAGTATCGAGTTGTGCTACGAGTTGGATTACATTGCTTCCTAGCATCTCAATACCCATTTGATCGGCATAAAAGGTTGGTACTTCAAACCCCGCATTCATTTTGTTGAAATTGTACTCATTTGCAATCTGTTAATCTTTTGATGATGTGTGTTGGGCCTCTCTGGTAGGATTAGAATATGTGTTAGCCTGTTAGGTTCGTAATTTTTGCTCGTACTAAGTTAAATAGTTAATTCCTGAAGGTTGTGCTTTAAATTGGATGAAAAATCATGGGTTGTGCATGATTGTCACTGGGTCTAAGCCTAATTTGAGTTGTGCATGCCTTAATTTTGTTTTCGGGGGTTACAGGGTTGAATTCGGGGAAATGGGTCGAAAGCAGGCACGTTAGGCCTTTTGGCGAGCTGGGTCAAGCTCGCCAAACCAATTAGCGGTTCACCCAATGACCCCATCTCGCCTTTAATTTCATGCTACTTGTGATATGGGTTCTGTAACTTTCGGCGAGAAGTCTTTGATAGCCGAAAGCATTCAGCGACTCCCCGAAGTCTCCTTGATCGCCCTTTGCCTGCACCCCTACACCTTTATTGAATTGTATCTTTCGGCGAATAAAACCTTGCTCACCAAAGAAACTTGGTGATTTGCTAATCTATTCGGCGAGTTATTCTGCAATTGTGTCCCTATGAATTTTATTTATTTGTTTTAACTTCTTCCCAATTCTTTGCAGAAATGGCTAGATCTAAAGTTGTAGGAAGAAGTAGGCCACTCCAAGGTAAAACAAAAGGGATTACAATCAACGAGGATGCAGCTGCATCCAGAAGCAAGGTTGCTAAATTTTCCACAACTGGTGGGAAATGCAAGGGCAAAGACAAAGCATTGATAGTGATGGCTTTTATAGAAATGACCCCAACCAATCTGAAAGTGAAGGTGTGGGTTCTGATGAGGATGATCTGTTAATATCACAGAGAGATAAGCAGCGAACTAAAGAACTAAATAATCCATCCAGGGTCAGGACTTCGCAGCCTACCACTACTACAACTCTAGTTCCAGAGCAGGCAATGGTATTAGCGCACCCAGTACAAGGTCCTCCGCCTAAGTTAGTGATCGAGTAAAGGCTGAGGGGCTGAGGACAATTCTGGAGGAAAAACGTTTGTCCATTGATATACCGTGAGTTTATGATATTTTTAATACATTTCACTTAAGAGTTGTGTGTATCTAGGGCCATTTTGTATTGGTTTTTATGTATTTTTCTCATGTTTGCAGGAAATCTGTTCAGACGTGGAAACTGAGAGATGTAGTTGAAGGATGGGTAGAAAAGGGCATCTACAGAGGTGATCCACGGACCGTAGATGGCTGTCGTAGATGGAAAGGCAGGGCTTGAAGGAAAATCAGAGAACCCTTGACCAAGTGTGGAACCACGATTGGAATTGATGGACCATATATTGATCTACGGACCATACAGTTGATCCGTCAAATGATTCAGAAAGGAGTTCCAGTACCTGATTTTGAAGATTCTAAGTATGGAGCTACGGAGGAGGATCCATGGACTGTAGATCAATCCACGGTCCGTACTGGTGCTCCATCGTTTGGTTTAGAGATTTGAAGAATTTGAAGTTAGAAATTTCCCCAAGTCCTGAGCCGCGGAAGTGACCTACAAACCATAGATCAATCCATGGTCCGTAGGTCAGTATCGTCGATCGAAACCTCATCCTGAAACATTATTTTCTTATTTTATTTCCTTTTTAGTTAGGACTTATTTCTCTATATATATGGCATGTAAACTTCTTTTTTGGGGGTTAGACTTTATTATTTTAGTTCTAGTTTTTGGTTTGGTAGATTAACTTGCAACTTTAGCAATTCTTAACTTTCTAAGCACGTTTTGGGATTATTCTACTCTACTACATTAGTTCATGATTTATTCTTCAAACATTATGAATTGTTTTATTGCTACTATGGGTAACTAAATCCACAACTAGGGTTGTGGGAACCATGAGTGATTAATGAAGTATGAATAGTAACCATGTAGTTTCCAAATAGTGTTTTGCATGTATTGATAATTCATTCGTTTAGAAGTCTTTTTAACGGTGCGCAACGTTAGAACTCATCTTATTGCTACTTGCCAGACCAAGGAGGTAGTTTATAAGAAAAGAATTATCAACATAGATTTTATGTGATACTATCTAATATAATTAATGTCGATTGGTGCGAGGGTGAAAACTAAGTCATACATCGATGTGACGTCTAATATGAGGTAATGGTAAGGGTTAGTATATTATACACACGTAGCTGGACCAAGGTGTGGGGTGAAATTCTCTAGATGACGGACTAAGGATTCGGAGATACATAACTTATTGCTTTGCATGTAATACACTAGGAGGGAATTGCTATTACTAGGATTATGGAGTTATGATCTTATGGGGAACACGTGCACCCTAGTTTCTTTCTCAATTTGATAATAACAAAAGTTTGAATCTTGCTTACTAATTACTTTCATAATTTCCAAAAATTGTTACACAAATCCCCCCTTCTTTTTACTTATTTGTCTCGGAAATACATTGGGAAAATGAATATAATCCTTATTGAACTTAAGTCTAAACCATATTACTCGTGGGATCGACCCCAACCCCCAACCTACATGTTAGGTTCTTTACGTGATAACGATCGCTTATGCTTCTGAAAGAGGTGTAATTTGAGCGTATCAAATTTTGGTGCCGCTGCCGGGGAATAAGGCTTTTAGATTAAGTTTAATTGCATTATTGAACGTTAGTCAAATATTTCGTAATTTTACTTTTTCTTTTGTTTCTGTTTCTCTCAGGGTCTTACTGTACACAGAGCCAAGGCGAACCACTTATTCACTACAATCCCAAACTGAATAGAACTTTGTGGAGAATGAATAATCAAGGAGTTCTGGTTAACCCTCTCAGGGGAAAGTTAGGTGAAGGTGTTGGATTGCAACCTTCGAGGGTAGGATAATAATCAGGCTCCAGTTGAGAATAGATTAGGAGATGCACTGAGGGCACAGGAACCACAAGGACCACGTCTGTATGAAAATTTAAGGGTCAACCTTAATATTGTTGATTCTGATGGACCTCTTGTCCTACCGCCTCTACCTTAGGGGCATACTTTGTGGTGACTAGTAGGTTGATGTAGATGCTTATAGCGAGGGGCTTGTTTGCGGGGTTGCCAGTGGATGATCCACATGCTCACATAGCCAAACTGAATCATGTCTGCAAAAGCTAGATTGGTCGACTAGATTGGGATATGAATGTCATTGGGTTACGTGTGTTCCCCCTATCATTGATCGAAGATGTTGTTGTATGGTTCAATGAACTCCCTTACAACTCAATCTATACATGGGAGCAGTTGACAGAGGCGTTTTTAGCAAGATTCTTTCTAGTGTCCAAGAAGTTGAACAAGAAGGATAAACTCAACAACTTTGTAGCATTACCTGGAAAGTCTATGAGTAGTTCTTGGGATAGGTTAACTGCCTTTATGAGGGGTGTCCCGAATCACCGTATTGATGATGAGTTGCTAAAAGAGTACTTCTACCGAGGATAGGATAATAATGGTAAGTCAGTGCTCAATACTATTACGGGAGGTTCATACGGTGAATGCACTTTTGCACAAATTACAAAGTAAATAGAGAAGATTTCTCGAAATAATAAAGCTTGGAGCACTAGAAAGTCAGACACTGGGAGGAGCACATTTGTTGTCCAAGCTACAAACAACCAGTCCGCAGATGAGATTCGCGAGGAGATGGCACAAATGAAAATTGAACTAGGGTTGTTAAAGCATGTGACTAGAGGAGCGGAGAAGGTAAACGCTGTGAACTATTTGACAAGAACTCCACCACCGGCAGAGGAGTATTATTTTGAAGAGGATGCTTATGCGATGAATGAGCAGCCGGGGGATTTTTGATCAAATGCCCAAGGTTCCAAAACAGATAATTGGCGCCAAGGTCGGAACTATGGAAATTACAACCTCGAAGGTCAATATGTCCAGGATGGGAACTACAATCGCGACAACAATTACAATCGGAACAACTATGGCAACAAAAATGATCGGGTTGGACCTTATGTTCCTCCTCAAAATAGGGATTCTGCTCTTAGGGAAGAGGGAGGTAATATGTCACATATTGAGGATATGATGCATAAAATGATGAGGAGGTTTTACGTGACTGATAAGAATGTAAAGGAGATGCGAAATAACTTGTCTAGTATTGGTTAAAAAGTTAATGCCCATGCAGTGTTGATCAAGCATCTTGAGCTATAGATGACTCAGTTGTCGACTACAGTAAACCCACATTAACCTGGCACTCTTCCTAGTAATACTATCCAAAATCCAAAGAATTATGGACATTACATGATAGTCATGACTCGAGGAGGTAAGCAGACCATTGTTGTATGGGTAGAAAATGATGCTAGTAAAGATGATGATGTGGTTGAGGTGACTAGATAGACCGAGAATGTGACAAAGAAGGAAGAGGAGGTAACTCAGAAAGTTGTCCCCATACCCAGACCTCCACCTCCTTTCCCACAAAGGCTAGTGAAAAAGACTGAAGGAAGCAAATACCGCAGGTTTATTAGCATGTTGAAGCAGCTTTCCATCAATGTTTCATTGATAGAGGCTTTGGAGCAAATGCATGGGTATGCAAAATTTATGAAGGATATGGTGACCAAGAAAATGGTCGTGAGCTTCAAGGATAATAATAGATTTCAACATTGTAGCGCTATTGCTACTAGGTCCCTTGTGGAGAAGAATAAGGATCCTGGTGCCTTTCCTATTCCATGTACAATCGGGTTGTTGCATTTTACTAAGGCATTGTGTGATCTTTGGGCTAGCATCAATCTGATGCCATTATCAATTTACAAAAAGTTTGGTTTGGGAGATCCAAAACCGACTGCGATGTGATTGCTCATGGACGACAAAACTATGAAGAGGCCCATAGGTGTGCTCCATGATGTACTAGTGAAAGTGGAGTCATTCATCTTTCTTGCAGATTTTGAGATTCTTGACTGCGAGGTTGATTTTGAGGTTCCATCATTCTTAGGAGACCATTTTTAGCTACGGGGCGTGCTTTGGTTGATATGGAAAAGGGGCAGATAAAATTCAGACTGAACAATGAAGAGGCAACCTTCGATATTTGTAGGTCTATGAAGCAAAGTAGTGAGATCCAATTGGTATCGGCGATAACCTATAGCGTTGAGAGTGTTTCTAAGGTGCAAGTTGAGGAGAGACTAGGTGTTGAGGCATTAGCACCGGTTATGATGAACTTCGACAGTGATGGTATTAAAGAGTATGTTGAGCTTGTCGCCGCACTTTATAAGTGTGAATATCAGTCAAAACCAAAGAAGTTGAAGTTGGACATGAAAAATCGTGAGTCCCCACATGCACGACCGTCTGTTGAAGAGGCACCAAAATTAGAGCTTAAGGCTATACCACCGTATTTGAGGTACGGGTTCTCGGGAAAAGATGATACTTTACCAGTCATTATTGTGGCTGATTTGAATGGGTAATAAATAAAGTGTTTGGTTGACATATTGAAGAGGTTTAAGCGAGCCATTGGGTGGACTATTGCGGATATTATTGGGATCCCTCCCGGTATTTGTTCTCATAAAATCCAACTCATGCCGGATCACAAGCCTAGTATTGAGCACCACAGAAGATTAAATTTTCCTATGCAAGAGGTAGTTAAAAATGAGATCATCAAGTTGTTGGATGCCGGAGTTATTTATCCATTGCTGATAGTAGTTGGGTGTATTCGGTTTAGTGTGTGCCCAAGAAAGGTGGGATTACTATGGTTCCTAATGAGAGAAATGAGCTTGTTCCGATGCGGCCCGTGACTGGATGGAGAGTCTACATGGACTACCAGAAGTTAAATGCTTGGACAGAAAAGGACCATTTCCCTATGCAATTCATGGATCAGATTCAAACTTTAGGTTTCAAAAGATGAGAGAAAAACTAGGGTGTACGCGTTCCCCATAAGATCATAACGCGGTAATCCTAGTAATAGTAACCTTATCCTAGTGTATTACATGCAAAGTGAATAAGTTAGGTATCTCTAATTCCTTCGTCCGACAACTAGAGAATTTCACCCCGCACCTTGATCTAGCTACGTGTGTATAATTTACTAACCCTTACCTTTACCTCATATTAGACATCATAATTGATGTTTGGCTTAGTTATTACTTCGCACCAATCGACAATAGCCTATTAGATAGTATCACACTAAATCTATGTTGATAATTCTTTTCTTGTTGATTACCTCCTTGATCCGGCAAGTAGCAACAAGGGGAGTTCTAACGCGTGCACTCGTTAAAAAGACTTCTAAACGAAAGAATTATCAATGCATGCAAAATACTATTCAAGAATAGCTTATTTACTAGTCATATTTTGTTAATCGCTCATGGTTCCCACAACCCTAGTTGTGGATTTAGTTATTCATATTAGCAAGAACACAATTCATAATTTTAGATAAAGAAATCATGAACTTATGTAAAGAGAATAATAAACCCAGAAATTCAACTTGAGTTGCAAAGCTAAAATCTTCAAAACGAACTTATAAAATTAATAATTACTAGAATTGTAACTAAATCTCCAAAGTCACAAAGTAGAACTAGAAGAATAATGTCTAACCCCCAAAAACGAGGTTTACATGTCCTATTTATAGAAAAACAAATCCTAATTTAAAAAGGAAACAAATTAAGGAAAGTTTGTTCAGGCATGCGTTTTCAATCCACGAGACTGACTTACGGACCATCGATGGATCTACGGTCCGTAAGTCCCTTCCGTCAGCCAGGACTTGGAAAATATTTCAGCTCTCAAACAACAACCTCTCTGAAGCAAACGACGGACTTGTAGTACGGACCGTAGATCGATCTATGGTCCGTCAATCCCCTCCGTAGCTCCATACTTAGAATCTTCAAAAATCAGGTACTGGAATCCTCCGAGTCTCCTTCTGCGATTTGATCAGTACGGTCCGTAGACCAATTTATGGACTGTCAATTGCCACCATGGTTCCACACTTGGTCAGATTTCTCTGATTTGTCATCTATCCCTTGGCTGCTGATCTACGGTCATCACCTACGGACCGTCAATGGACCTACGGTCCGTAGATTGTCTCTGTGAAAGCCCTTTTTCTGCATTTTGCTCAGTTGTCTCCATACTTCGCGAAAAAACAATACAAAAAGGCTCTAGACACACACAACTTGTAAGTGAAATGTATTAGAAATACCGTAAACTCACGGTATATCAACACCCTCAACTTAAATTCGTTGTTTGTCCTCAAGCGACGCAATACGACTCTAAACGACACTTGTATAGAAGCAAGCATTTCAGGCCCAAGCAATCACATGGCTCTCTACCCCCCTCACATTTTAGATGCAACTACATTCTCTTAGACTCGACAACCTAATCCATGCAGATCAAACCATGACATAAATCGACCAATTGACACACAACATGCAACTTCTCACTATCACCAAGGTACCAACGTTCCGACAATGGAACTAGTGCCCTTACTTCAAAAAAAATCCCCTTTTCATTTATGGTGCAAGGATTTATTCAACACTCACGCTCAGAAATAATTTCAAATATAGTTAGTGCTTTATGCCATAAGCTTGCCCTTATCTTCACTGTTTAGACTCTCCAAACTAGATTCTAGGATCACTATTGGACTTTATTGGCTTGTAACGTAGGCTCAGGGTCAGGTGTGATACATTTGGGTAATGCTTAGTGACTTTCTGCCCTCCTTGACGTTACACTTTGGCTTTTAACCTCTCTTTGCCCTATTTCTGACATCCTACAGTTTTTCCTTCTTTCACTTGATTTTCTTCAATCAAGGATATGACTTCAGAATTTGTAGCTCTTTATTTCTCACATTTATCTTTTTTTCTTTTTTCTTTTTTTAAATTTATTTATTATTATTTTTAAGCTTTCAACAAGTCACATCCTTTCCTCACATTTTCTCTCTTCTTCACCTCACTCTTTTCATACCCATTTTTCTCTTAGTATCCTCTTTCATAGCCACCCTCAACTTATGGATTTTTCATTCATTGAGGTGCACAGTACCCGAGGTCTGGTCAGGGCCAAGATTGAAGTTACTTTTGCATTAGCCACCCTCAACTCAGGCTTTTGGCCTAAGTCGAAGTGCACATGTCCAAGGAGGGACCGAGGACAACATAGTAGATTATGGGAAGGTGAGTTTGGGGTTTTAGAAAGAAATGGTTTATTTTAGGCTCAAAGTTGGATCAAGGGGAACAGTTATTTCATTTGGTTGAATCCTTCTAGGCAATTTGCGGACTTTTCAAAACAATAGCCTATGATCACTTCCTAACCTCTAGATTGAATTGTCTTTGCAGGACTAACCGGGCAAGTTCTAGTTTTGCACAAAACTGTTTGAACAATCAACGATTCTCACCCACTTTTGGCACATAGTTTCATTATCAGATTATTAGATTACCTAGTTCAAGCTTTAGCTCTAGTCGTGCCATCGAGTTGATTTATTATGTCATGCTTAGAATCAACACAATCAACTAATCGTAGCCTATAATTTCTAGCATACATCCCAAAAATCTGACGGGTATCATTTTTTAATAAGTCATCCTGCTTCATTCTATATCATGCTCTTACACATACAATCCTAAGACATGCCGGTTCGACAAAAATTAAACAGTCCTTTGGGGAAAAAGAACACAGGCAAGAAAACCCCAAGGGAGGATTCATGAGTTGGGTTATTCAGATTTTACCCTATCACTCACAATCCATTTGCCCCACCCCTAACAAAAATAGATGTAGTTGTCCCCAACGCATATAGAAATAGTAAAAGAAAATGGATTGGTTGAAGCAAACCTGTGGTGCAAAGCGTCGGCGAACCATCAACAAGCAGGGGGGTCCGGTTGCCCGGAACCCACTGGAACACCAGTGGGTGCACCCTCAGTAGTGCCCACATCAACAGTCATAGCACCTTCAGTAGTGCTCTCTATCAATCTCTCTGCGTCCCCCAAAATAGGCTGGGCCATTACAACTGGGGCAGAGCTCGACGCCCCTGCAACTCGCTCACGCTCCCTCCGCTGGCGCAACTCCTCATCAACTATCGTTGCCCTTCTAGCCTCCTTTTCCTGCCTACGCTATTTCTTGATGGCTTTTTCCTCCTCAGTGCGATGAGAGCGGTGCCTCTTGACTTTGGCCTGTGTGAGTGCAAGTCGCTCCTCAAAGGTCCCACTAAATAGGGCATCGACCACTGTATCATCAGCCAGTGCAGTGAGGGCAACCTGAGGCTCAACTGAAGGTGTAGCAAGAATGGCCTTAACATCAGATCGGAGGCTAGCTATGTTAGCCTGCAAAGTAGATAGATCTATGGCCGGGGCTGATCGCTCGAGGACTCTCAGTTCGAAAGCATCTAAACGATTATGAATAGCCTGGACCTAGACCTTCCGGTCCATCATCCCCTCCATCCTGCGCCCCACTCTAGCCTCGGACTCGGCAATTGATTTTTGCATCCACGGCTGGATGTGATGTAGCAGTGTGGCCATCTGAGCCTCTAACTTCTGTACTCTGGCCAAGGGAACAACAACAGCGCCCAACTGCGGTGTGGACCGGGAATAGCTAGGGCCCATGCTAGCTGCCTAAGAGGAGGAGCCCGGGATAGTGTCGGTGTGATCGGGGGCGCTGAGGTCATCGCCCTGTGCCTGCCCCACTGTGTCAGCAAGGTCGGTACTCAAGGGAGGTACCTCAACCTGAGGCCCTCTGTGAGGTGCTACTACATTTGCCTCATCTCTAATAAGGCCGATGTACAATGCCCCTATAGGGTGGATTAGCCTGTCACAATGCCATATCGGCACTCCAGAGTCCCTGCACAACTGAAAAATTAAACATAGAAAGGAGTAAGTAGTGGAGGTCCTGAATGCCCTCTCGTGTATCTCTGCCAGCAACATGCGGGCAAAATCGATCTCCACCCCTGCTACCAATGTCGCAACCATGATTGCTCTGTCCCAAGTGACTTGATAATCAGCTTTTGCCGGCGACACCATATTACGCACCAGCAGCCAGAAGAACTTGGCCACAAAATTTAATGTCACCTTCCGGATGCCCAACTGTAGAGCTGCGACCCATTCCGCACGCTCGCCATCTGCAGCAATGTATCTGGCCAACCAAAGTATCACAGCCTCTTGCTGCTCAGAATTCCTTTGGAAAGCACCACTCCGCACAATGTCCCATCTGTAGTCAAACTCCGCTGTATTGAGAGACCAAGAGTGACCCACAGTAAGACCATAGAGAAATCGTCTGATCGTGGCAAGTGATATGTCCACCGGGCACCCTCGAACCAATATGGAAGTGAGCGGATCCTGAGCTAGAGGCTTCGACCACTTAGAAATGGAGCCCCGAAGAGTGGCAGCATAGGAAGCATAGAACTCCTGCATAATCTCCTCGCTGTACGTCCCTGGGTCTCGAGCCATCCAGTCACACTTGTGAAGGTTGAACAACCGGAGAATGTCTGGAACAGTGTGCAAGCTCCCCGTGAGAACTCTCCGCTCTTCTGTGATCAGTCGGGCCATTTTCTGTTTTTCATTTACCATCTTTGCATCCTGGTAAATTTGCCATTGGCCCTCGACACACCATCTATTTAGCTCGCCACCTACAGGAGTGGGGTCATCATTCGGTGGTGCGGGTATGGACTCCAAACTAGTAGCCTCGTCAGATAAGGCTGCTTGGTCATTTTCTCCAGACCCGGTGGAAGATTTAGCATTGGACCCTGTAGCTTGGGCAGACTCGGATCATGAAGAGTGGGCAGACTTGGAGCCTGAAGCATGGTCAGATTCAAATCCTGACGTAGACTCCTCTGAACTGGAAGCAGTCCCAGTTGGTGACCCGATCAGTGTATGCTCCTCATCAGACTAGGAGACAGTGACTACGTCGAGAAGCACCTTCCGGGGTGTACCTCTAGCGCAAGAAGTCCTGGTGTTGAGAGGCACGTATGCTGGATCAGTGTCGGTGACTGTGTCCTCATCAATCAACCAGAAACTAGGGGCAACAGATTTGGACTTGCCCCTTTTCGAGTAGGTGACCATCTTTTTGGGTGCCATTGTACCTGCAGGAACGATATTAGTGCCCAAAACTAACGAAAACTATACTAAGAAAAAGTAAAAACTATAAACGAATAATAACAAAGTCTAAAAAAAAAAAAAATTCAAACACAGGCTACAGTGGTCATCCACAGAGGGTACCTACGGTCCGTAGACTGATCTACGGTCCGTGGGACTCTGCCATGGATCAGGGGACCAGAAATATAGGTTGCAGATGGAAACCACGAATGTGCAGAACGGTTTGTAGATTGATCTACGGAGCGTAGTCCACTTCCGTGGTTTAACACTTGGAATTTTTTTGCGTGTACATCCAGTGACGAACCTCATCTACGGTCCATAGATGGGGTATCGTGGATGCCATTTGTGCCCAGTTTTTAGCCCTATATTACTAATTAGACATATATGGTCCTAAATTTCAACATTAACAAGTCTCATCATGCATTTGAACACTCAATTATGCTAGTTCTTCATTCTTCCGATTCTGATCGGTTATTTTAACACATAAGTTAGATAAGTTTTGAAATCCTAAGTCGAAACTTACATATAGGCTTGCAATCACATACAATAAAACTACATAATCACTATCTATCATTCCAAGGGTATTGTAAATTATAGATTTATCATGTAATTACATCAAACAATAACCCTATGTTAAGACCCAATTCCCGACTTTCTATGTTCAGGCTATGAATCAAAATTCAAAGTGAGGGGAAAGTCCATTACCTTACAAGTAACGAGGAGTGGGGGATTGTGTGATGACACTTCTTAGCAAGACAATTGAAACACCGCTTTGTTACTAACCGAACACCAGACCTTAAATGGTGGAATATGGAAGGGAGAGTAAATTAAAATGGAGGGATTTTGGGAATATATGGAAGGGAGTGTTTTATATGGTAGTTATAGAGTGAATTAGGGAGTTGAAAAGATGGGGAAACGGTTTTGGGAGTAAATGGAGGGAATGGGAATGATTCAAACCAAGGGGTTATTTAAGTAGGGGGTCCAGGTCGGGTCGGCAGCCTTAGGGTTTGGACTCACGAGACCCCGTCTACGGTCTGTGAGTCGATCTACGATCCGTAGATCATGACCGTAGATCATTATTACAGTTGGAAAAATTTAGGGGCTTACCTTGGATCTACGGACACCATTGACAGTCCGTGGATCAATTGACGGACCGTCGATGGGATCTGTAGACCTCTGCACCAGACCAATTTCTGTAGATTCACTATGTGATGTACCTGCACATGTAGCAACCAATAAGCTATTATTTTTTTACATTTTCTTGACACTTTTTAGACACAGACCCTATACTAATTCTAGCCAACACTAAGAACTAAATTAATATAAAGACGCAAGTAATCAAAGAAAACTAAACTACTAATTGGAAAACAGAACCTTATCGTTGGCTAGATTGTACATCTTGGGTTGCCTCTCAAGCAGCGCTTGATTTAACATCGCAGCATGACGTAGGTGTCTTGATTACTCATACTTCATCAAGATTGTAGGCCTCAATCACTTCCTGCACAGTTTCAGCATTGCCCAGATAGATCTTGATCCTTTGCCCGTTCACCACGAACCTTGTTCCATCCTCTTTTTCAAGCTCAGCCGCTCCATGCAAGAGCACTTTAGTGAGCAAAACTGGCTCGATCCACTTGGACTTGAGTTTTCCTGGAAACAGGCGCAGCCTAGAGTTGAACTGCAGCACAAGATCACCAACCACAAATTCTCACTTTTCAATTCTTTGGTCATGATACCTCTTCATCCTCTCTTTGTACAAGGCTGAACTTTCATAAGCTTGTAGGCGAAACTCATCGAGCATATTCAAGTCATTCATCCCTTGGTTAGATGCGGTGCTCCAATCCAAATTTAACTTCTTCATTGCCCACATAGCCTTATGCTCTAGCTCTACTGGTAAATGACAAGACTTCCCATATACAAGTTGGTACGGAGACATACCTATGGGGGTCTTGTATGCAGTGTGATATGCCCATAGAGCATCGTCAAGCTTCCTTGACCAATTCGTTCTATTAGCATTCACAGTCTTTACCAATATCTGTTTGATCTCTCTGTTGGATACTTCAACTTGACCGCTAGTCTGTGGATGGTAAGGAGTGGCTATATTGTGACGGACACCATATTTCTCAAGTAGTACCTTGAATAACTTATTACAGAAGTGAGAACCTCCATCGCTAATTATGGCCCTCGGTGTACCAAATCTGGAGAAGATATTCTTTTTCAAGAATGCGGTGACACTTTTACCTTCATTGTTGGAGAGTGCAACTGCTTCCACCCATTTCGATACATAATCAACCGCAACAAGAATATACTTCATCCCATATGAACTCACAAATGGACCCATAAAATCAATGCCCCACACATCAAACAACTCTATCACCAATATAGGATTCATTGGGAGCTCTTGCCTCTTTGAAATCCCTCCTTCTCTTTGGCAACGATCACAAGATTTGGCGAAGTCATGAGCATCTTGGTGAATGGTGGGCCAGTAGTACCCACATTACAAAATCTTATATGCAGTCTAAATACCACTATGATGCCCACCAACAAGTGATGAATGGCATGCTTCAAGTACACTCAACATCTCAACCTCAAGCACACATCGATGAATAATCCCATCAGCACAACTACGATACAAGTAAGGTTCATCCCAAAAGAATCTCTTCACATCATGCATAAATTCTTTTCTTTGGTGAAAAGACAAATTGGGGGGCACAATATCGCTTGCCAAATAATTAGCAAAGTCGGCGAACCAAGGAATCAAATCATGAGAAGCAGCCAATACCTTGTCATCTGGAAAAGCATCATTGATTTCAGCCCTATCTCCAAGCTTAAGCATAGCCTCCTCCTCGAATCTCGACAAGTGGTCGGCGACTTGATTTTCGGTCCCCTTTCTATATTTTACTACAAAATCAAATTCTTGCAGTAGTAATACCCATCTAATCAATCTTGGTTTTGCATCCTTTTTCGCCATCAAATACCTCAATGCAGAATGGTTAGTATGCACTATGACCTTAGTACCAAGCAATTATGATCGAAATTTCTCGAACGCAAAAACCACCGCAAGAAGTTCTTGTTTGGTCACAATATAGTTCTTTTGAGCCATATTTAAATCTTTACTGGCATAGTAAATAGGGTGAAGAATTTTCTCTCGCTTTTGACCCAATACTACACCAAGCGCCAGTCCACTCGCATCGCACATTACCTCGAACGATTGTCCCCAATCCGGTGAAATAATGATTGGTGTTGTAACCAACTTTTTCTTCAACTCTTCAAATACTCTAAGACAGTCATCATCAAAATAGAAATTACACTCCTTCTCGAGCAACGGAGTGCAATTTTGGAGAAATCTTTGATGAATCTTCTATAAAAACCTGCATGCCCAAGAAAACTTCTAACACCTTTTACAGAGATAGGTGGTGGAAGCTTTTCTATTACCTCAAATTTAGCTCTATCAACCTCAATACCTTTCTCAGAAATGCGATGACCCAATACTATACCTTTTTTCACCATGAAATGACACTTCTTCTAATTCAGCACCAAGTTGCAGTCTTCACATCTTTTAAGCACCTTGGCCAGATGATCTAGACAATGATCAAAAGAATTACTACAACTGAAAAATCATCCATGAACACTTCAATAGCATCCTCCACCATATCTGAAAATATTGACATCATACACCGCTGGAAGGTCGCTGGAGCATTGCACAACCCAAAAGGCATCCGTTTGAAAGCAAAAGTCCCATATGGACAAGTGAAGGTGGTCTTCTCTTGGTCTTCTTGAGCTATAGAAATTTGATTGTAGCCAGAATACCCATCAAGAAAATAATACCAACTCTTTCTTGCAAGTCTATCCAACATCTGATCCATGAATGGCATGGGAAAGTGATTCTTTTCGGTCCATGCATTCAACTTCCGATAATCCATGTAAACTCTCCATCCAGTAACGGGCCTCATTGGAACAAGCTCATTTTTTTCATTTGGAACCACAGTCATACCTTCCTTCTTAGGCACACACTGCACAGGACATACCCAACTACTGTCTACAATGGGATAGATGACTCCTGCATCCAGCCACTTTATGATCTCCTATTTAACTACCTCTTGCATAGGTGGATTTAATCTTCTCTGGTGCTCAATACTGGGCTTATGCTCTGGCATGAGTTGGATTTTGTGAGAGCAAATACCGGGGGGAATCCCAATAATATCTGCAATCGTCCACCCAATAGCTCGCTTGAACATCTTTAATACAGTCACCAAACACTCTTCTTGCCTTGGATTCAAATTTGTTGCAATGATGACTGGCAAAGTATTCTCTTCGCCTAAGTATACATATCTCAAGTGCGGTGGTAGAACCTTAATCTCCAATTTCGGTGCCTCCTCAATAGATGGTCTTGTGGGTGGGGACTCGCGATTCTTCATGTCTAGCTCATATTTCTTTGGTTTGGATCGGTATTCATGCTTATCAAGTGCAGCTACCAACTCATTATACTCTTCAATACCATCACTATCGAAATTCATCATGACCGCTGCTAGTGCCTCAACACCTAGTCGCTCTTCATTCTGTACTTCTGACCCACTCTCCACTCTGTAGGTGATAGCAGATACTGTTTGGAGCTCACCATTCTGCTTCATAGACCTACAGATATTGAAAGTTGCTTCTTCATTGTTCAATCTGAACTTCATCTTTCCCTTTTCCATATCAACCAACGCACGCCCTGTAGCAAGAAATGGTCTCCCAAAGATGATGGAGACCTCAAAATCAACCTCACAGTCAAGAATCACAAAATCCGCCGGAAAGATGAAAGACTCCACTTTCACTAACATATCATGGAGCACACCTATGGGCCTCTTCACAGTCCGATCAGCCATTAGTAACCACATTGCAGTGGGCTTTGGGTCCCCCAGACCCAACTTCTTGTAAATAGACAAAGGCATGAGGTTGATGCTAGCACCAAGATCACACAATGCCTTAGCAAAGTGTAACAACCCTATAGTACATGGGATCGTGAAAGCACCAGGGTCTTCCTTTTTCTGCACCAGAGATCTTGTAGCAATAGCACTACAATGCTGCAATCTGTCGTCATCTTCAAAACTTACAGACCTTTTCTTTGTCACCATATCTTTCATAAACTTGGCATACCCAGGCATTTGCTCCAATGCTTCTATCAAAGGGACATTGATAGAAAGCTGCTTCAACATAGTGATAAACCTGCGATATTTACCATCTTCAGTCTTCTTCACTAACCTCTGTGGAAAAGGTGGTGGAGGTCTAGTTTATGGGGATCACTTTCTGAGGTATCTCAGCTTCTTGTTCTGTCGCAGTCTCAGATTCTTTTCTAACTTCCACCACATCACCTTCTTTTCTAATCTCAGTATCCACCATAGACGGCATGGGTGGATCTATGGTTTGCTTACCTCCTCGAGTAGTAATTTCCATAAAATGACCATTATTCTTTGGATTCTGGATAGTGTTGGTAGGAAGAGTGCCAGGTTGACATGGGTTCACTATAGTAGACAACTGAGTCATCTGCTGCTCTAGATGCTTTATTGACACTGCATGGGCATCAACCTTTTGACCAATGCCAGATAAGTCATTTCTCATCTCCTTCACATTCTCATCAGTTGCATCAAACCTTCTCATCATCTTCTGCATCATATCTTCAATACACACCAAATTACCTCCAGCTTCCCTAGCACCAAATTCCCATTTTTGAGGAGGAACATAGGGTCCAACCCGATCATTTTTTTTGCCATATTTGTTCTTGTTATAGTTGTTGTCGCGATTGAAGTTCCCATCCCGGACATAGTGACCCTCTCGATTGTAATTTCCATAGTTTCGACCTTGGTTTCATTGACCTTGGTGCCAATTTTCCGTGTTGGATCCTTGACATTTGATCAGAAAACCCTCATCTAATCATTCACCGCGTAAGTGTCCTCTTCATAGTAACACTCCTCAACTGGTGGTGGAGCTCTTGTTAAGTAGTTTACAGCATTTGCCTTTTCTGCTCCTCCGCTCACATGCTTCAGTACCAACCCCAACTCTGTCCTCATCTGAGCCATCTCCTCACGAATATCATCTGTAGAGTTGACAGTTGCATTATGAATGGAAAATGTGTTTCTCCAGAATCTACTCTCCTAGTGCTCCATGCTTTATTATTGCAAGAGATCCTCTCCAATTTTTCAGAAATCTGTGCATATGTACAATCACCATATGAACCTCCAGCAATAGTGTCAAGGACTGCTTTATTGTTATCATCCTGTCCTCGATAGAAGTATTCCTTCAGCGACTCATCATCAATACGGTGATTTGGAACACCTCTTACGAATGCAGTGAATCTATCCCAAGAGTTACTCACAGACTCTCCAGGTAATGCTACAAAATTGTTGACCCTATCTTTGTGATTAAGCTTCTTAGACACTGGATAGTACTTCGCTTTGAACACCTCCGTCAATTGGTCCCATGTAAATATTGAGTTATAAGGAAGCTCAGTGAACCATAGTGCAGCGTTGCCTGTGAGTGATAGAGGAAACACTCGTAATCCAATGAAGTCCATATCCAGGTCTGGTCTACCTACACAACTCTTGCAAACTACCCTTAACTTGGCTAGGTGAGCATGTGGGTCCTCCGATGGCAATCCTGAGAATAAGTCTCTTGCTGTAAGCATCTGCATCAAACTAATAGTCACCACAAATGTGTGCCCTAGAGGTAGAGGGGGTAGGACAATGGGTCCATCAGAGTTTTCTATGTTCATGTTGCCCCGATAGTTGTCGTGTTGTTGTGGGCCTAGTGGATCTTGCGCCCTCAGCGCATCTCCCAATCGATTTTCAGCTGGAACCTGGTCGTCCCCACCAACTACCCTCTGCTGTTGGAACTCATCTGCATCATCCAAACTTCCTCCGATAGGATTAATTGGACCCCTTGGGTTGTTTATTCTTCGTAAAGTGCGGTTTAGCTCTGGATCGTAAGGAGTAAGTGGTTCACCCTGACTCCGTGCACTTGGTATATACTAGAGTAAGAACCTGAGAGAGACAAAAACAAAGAGAAAAAGTAAAATACAGAAATATTTAACTAACGTTCAATAATGTAGTTAGAGTAAATCTAAAAGCCAAAATTCCCCAGCAGCGGCGCCAAAATTTGATACTCTCAAATTACACCTCTTTACAGAAGTATAAGCGATCGTTATCAAGTAGAGAACCCAACTTGTAGGTTGGGGTCGATCCCACAAGGAAAAATGGTTTAGACTTTACTTTAACCAACAATTATATTCAATTAGTCAAATTACTTCTAGAAACAGGTAATAAAAAGGGGGGGGGGGTTGTTTATATGAAACAAATAATAAGAATTCAGTAGGTAATCAGTAATCAAACAAAACTCAATTTTTGGTTGTTATCAAGATGAGAGAAATAACTAGGGTATACGTGTTCCCCACAAGCTCATAACGCAATAATCCTAATAACAACAATCCTTTCCTAGTGTATTACATGCAAAGTGATAAGTTATGTATCTCTAAATTCTTGATCCGGCATCTAGAGAATTTCACCCCGCACCTTGATCTGGCTACGTGTGTATAATTTACTAACCCTTACCTTTACCTCATATTAGACATCATAATCGATGTTTGGCTTAATTATTACTTCGCACCAATCGACACTAGCCTATTAGATAGTATCACACTAAATTTATGTTGATAATTCTTTTCTTGTTAATTACCTCCTTGATCCAGCAAGTAGCAACAAGGCAAGTTCTAACGCGTGCACTCGTTAAAAAGACTTCTAAACGAAATAATTATCAATGCATGCAAAATACTATTCAAGAATTGCTTATTTACTAGTCATATTTTGTTAATCGCTCAGGGTTCCCACAACCCTAGTTGTGGATTTAGTTACTCATATTAGCAAGAACACAATTCATAATTTTAGATAAAGAAATCATGAACTTATGTAAAGAGAATAATAAACCCAGAAATTCAACTTGAGTTGCAAAGCTAAAATCTTCAAAACGAACTTATAAAATTAATAATTGCTAGAATTGTAACTAAATCTTCAAAGTCACAAAGTAGAACTAGAAGAATAATGTCTAACCCCCAAAAATGAGGTTTACATGTCCTATTTATAGAAAAACAAATCCTAATTTAAAAAGGCAACAAATTAAGGAAATTTTGTTCAGGCACGCGTCTTCAATCCACGAGACTGACTTACGGACCGTCGATGGATCTACGGTCCGTAAGTCCCTTCCGTCAGCCAGGACTTGGAAAATATTTCAGCTCTCAAACAACAGCCTCTCCTTGGCTGCCGTGAAAGCCCTTTTTCGCATTTTGCTCGGTTTGTCTTCATACTTCGCGCATTTTGAACATCTTTCTGAACCTGCAAAAACATAATAAAACACATAAAAACCAATACAAAAAGGCTCTAGACACACACAACTTGTAAGTGAAATGTATTAGAAATACCGTAAACTCACGGTATATCAATACCCTCAACTTAAATTCGTTGTTTGTCCTCAAGCGACGCAATACGACTCTAAACGACACTTGTATAAAAGCAAGCATTTCAGGCCCAAGCAATCACATGGCTCTCTACCCCCCTCACTTTTTAGATGCAACTACGTTCTCTTAGACTCAACAACCTAATCCATGCAGATCAAACCATGACACAGATCGACCAATTAACACACAACATGCAACTTCTCACTATAAATACTGAACTTGTTATTAATTTTAGAGAGTCAAACATTTATTTTATTTTCCAAAATAGAATAGTACTTTTTGGAAATTTTTCTCTAAAGTTTGGAGAGGATTTTTGGGAGACTTGAAGAAAGAAAGATTGTATCTTCCCCAAGTTGGAAGTGGGTCTTCTCCATTCTTCTTCCTTTGCTTGAATCAAGGTTTAATTTCTTATACTCATTTGATTTTACTATCATTTTAGGTGTATTTTTTTATTCTTGATGTGTGGCTAAACCCCCCCCCCCCATTCTTGCGGTGTGATTTAGCAAATATGTGTTGATATTACTGTTCGGTCTTGCTTGCTGATAGGTTAGATGTAATTTGATGGTGATTTCACCGTGTGGTTATGGTTTAATCTAATGGGTTTGTAGTTTCAAATACAAAACCACCCATGTGTTTTCGACTTTCCTGAGAGGGAGGTCGCGAAACCAAGACCACTAGACTAATGGCCTAAGGAGTGGGTCAACATGAGGTTCACCCCGAGAGGGTGAGCCCTAGTCCCATATCCTAACACTCAGCTCGAGAGAGTGAGTAGGGTAAGGCATGGGTTGGTCTTCATGTGGCAAATGAGTGTCCTAGAGGAACGCATTTGAAACGGGGTAAGTTGCCTGAGAGGGAACTTATTTTCATTTAAAGCTTAGCCTAGTCACTATTATCTTACAAATTTCCTTTCAAAAGCATGTACCCAACCACTTATCTCAACGTGTATTGGGGTCACACCCCAAGAACATTTCCCCATACTTGATTTTCTTGTTAATTTTAGCTATTTTTACTACTTGTGACAAAATCCCCAATTGATATTTGACACTTTCCTGTCACCCTCTTTAATTTACCATGTTTTTGTTCGTTAATGTCTTTAGCTATGACTATTTAGAGTTTAATTTTACTTTTTTGCTAATCTCAAAACCACTCCCTTGGGACACGACCCCAACCTTTAGTTGGGCTACTATATTATCGAAGATCGTAGACACTTGTACCATAGGTTAGTGTCGTTGGTCACGATAAGCATCAAAATGGCGCCGCTGCCGGGGTATGGTGTTATTTGAGAATTTTGAGGTTAGTAGAATTTTTGTTCTTCTTAGTTGTAATTTACTAATTTAATTTTCAATTTTGTTTTGAGTATTTGTGTGCCACAACAGGCCATTAGAGTACAAACATGGACAATAGCTGCCAAGCGGGATTATCAGCAGGTGGTGCTTTTCATCGAGATGACATCAACGATGCTAATAGTGTTTATCATCCTGTCGACATGGGCGAGATGGGTGAAACTTGCATGCCACAAGCTGACGAGAATGTAATGTTCGAAGTTACCAGCGCAACACTCCTACTCATACATTCGAGAGGTTTATTTGGAGGGTTGGAGCATGAAGATACGCACGATCATGTAAGAACCTTTGTGGAAATGTGCACCCCTTTATCATTCAAGAACCTATCTCAAGAATCCATACGGTTTCTCTTATTTCCATTTTCCTTAACTGGAGGAGCCACTAAATGGTTGACTGAGCGCCCGAACAACTCCATCAGATCATGGGAGGAGTTGGTTATGGCATTTCACAAACGATTCTTTCCTCCATCAAGAATGATGAAGCTGAGGGACGATATCCAGAATTTCAAGCAACAGGAGGGTGAACTAATTCACGAGTCATGGATAAGGTTCAGAAGATCTTTGCATAAGTGCCCAACACATGGGCTACCAGGTGAGTTGTTGCTCCAATACTTCTACCGTAGTCTGGACTTGGTGAATAAAGGAATAGCTGACCAATTAGTGCAAAGAAGAATAATGTTACAATCATTTGAAGTAGCCTTATTTATCCTAGATGGTATGACTAAAGTAAACCAAGCATGGTATACCAAAGATGATCAAGTCTCCCCACTATGCTTCCGATTAATGCAAGAACAGATTGAAAAAGAAAGGGAAAAGGATGAAAACATCAAGAAGATGCTATCTCAAATGGAAATGCAACAAGAACATATAAAGGGGACACGTGGCGTGTTTCGAGTTGAGAAGGGTTCTTCTTCCAGTTACTCAAGATTGGGGGAGAATCAAGGTTGGAACTCCAGAAGATACGAAGAGGGTTTCCACACACGCTATCAACCGCAGGGTGGGAATCAAGGTTGGAGCTATTATAGAGGAGAAGAACCAAGGAGATATTGGCAAGATTGTGCTGAGCAGGATGGTCAGGAGGAGGACCATATTCACTTGAGTGAAAGCCCGAAATCTAAAGGGAGTGAAAGTAGTCCTCAGGTAAATGATTTGTTATCACGCATACTCGATAAAGTTGAGGGCTTTGATGATCTACTTAAAGGAATAAAAGATGACTTTTCATCGTTGAACAACAAAGTAAATTCTCATGCGCATGCCATCAAAATGCTGGAAGGTAAATTAAGTCTGTTATTAGCTCAATTAACATCCAAAACACCCATGGACCGTATTGAAAGAGAGCTGGTTGTGGTTACTCATAGTGGTAAGGTGCCAATAGGGGATATGATGGAAGATAAGGATACTCAAAAACATGAAGAGAGTCAAGGTTTGGAGCAACAAGATTTGCTTATTCAACAAAGCCTTACTAAAGAACCACAGGAGGAAGCAAATCAACAAGTTCAAGTTCCAAAAGACATACATCCCTTACCCAAGATACCTCCACCATTTACCCAACGTTTGAAAAAAAAAATGAGGATGAGAAGTTAAAAAAAATTGTCAATATTCAAGAGCTTATCAATCAACCTTTCTCTGGTAGAAGCATTGTTGGAAATGCCGAGATACGCCAAATTCATGAAAGAACTGGTTACAAAGAAAAGGAGCTTGGAATATGAAACGATAGAGGTGCCCCATAGCTGCAGTACAATTATGACAAATGATTCAATCACTAAGAGAGAAGATCATGGAGCATTCACAATCTCGTGCACGATTGGCATGCTCCAATTTGATAAAGCCTTGTGCGACTTAGGGAAAGTATCAACTTGATGCCCTATGAATGTACAAGCAACTTGGTTTGGATGAACCAAAGTCAACCATAATGAGACTCATCATGGCTGATCGATCAATCAAGCACCCACCCATTCGGAATACTCTATGACATATTAGTAAAAGTGGATTGGTTCATCTTTTCAGCTGATTTTGTGATTCTAGACTGTAAGATCGATGCTAAAATTCCCGTTATTTTGGGATGGCCTTTCTTAGCTACAGGAAGAGCATTGGTGGATGTTGAAAGTGGGAAATTGAAGTTCGGTGTGAATGATGATGAGGTGATCTTCAATATCTGTAAGTCCATGAAGCAACCAAATAACATCCATGTGTTGTCCACTAGGATGTGATAGATAAGGCAATGGCAAGTGTGAGTCATTTAATGCGCAAGAATGAGCCCCTTGAATTTGTGCTTGCTAATTATGATGAATCCGAAGTTCAGGGTTACGAGGAAGTGGTAGCTACTTTATCAGGATTAGGAGCATATTCAAGGAATCCAATCAAATTGGATATCGATCTGAAAAATAGAGAAAGTCCCCCAGCTAAACCATCAACAGAAGAACCACCAAATTTAGAGGAAAAAGTCCTACCCTCTCATCTCAAATATGCCTTCTTAGGAGCCAATAATACTCTACCGATAATTATTGCCGCCAATCTGCTTGAAAAGCAGGTGAAATTGCTCATTGAAGTACTGCAAAAGCACATAAAAGCTATTGAATGGACAATAGCCGATATAGTAGGAATTCCTCCTGGCATCTGTACTCACTAAATCCAGCTCGACAAGAAATGCAAGCCTAGTGTGGAACATCAACGGAGATTGAACCCTCCAATGCAAGAGGTGGTAAAAAAGGAAATCATCAAGTGGCTAGATGCAGGGGTGATATACCCAATTGCAGATAGTAAGTGGGTAAGTCTGGTGCAATGTGTCCTGAAAAAGGGAAGCCTAATAGTACTCCCGAATACAAAAGGAGAACTTGTGCCAATAAGACCAGTGACTGGGTGGAGAGTATGCATGGACTACCGAAAGCTTAACTCATGGACCAAGAAAGACCATTTTCCAATGCCTTTTATGGATCAGATGCTTGATCGATTATCAGAAAGAAGGTGGTACTATTTTTTGGATGGGTACTCCGGCTACAACCAAATCTCTATTACGCCGGAATATCAAGAGAAAACCGCTTTTACTTGCCCTTATGGAACTTTTGCATTCAAAAGAATGCCATTCGAGCTATGTAATGCCCCAGCAACATTTCAGCATTGCATGCTGTCTATTTTTACAGATATGGTGGAAGACTCTATGGAGGTGTTCATGGATGACTTCTCAGTCATAGGGGTTACGTTCGAAGAATACTTGGCTCACTTAGGGCAGGTACTCCAAAGATGCATCGAAACAAATTTAGTTCTGAATTGGGAGAAATGTCACTTTATGGTAAAAGAAGGTATTGTTCTTGGACATACGGTGTCACAAAAGGGGCTGGCGGTTGACAAGGCAAAGATTGAGGTCATTGAAAAATTACCCCCGCCAATTTTAGTAAAGGGTGTTCGCAGCTTCTTATGGCACGCAGGATTTTACATATGGTTCATTAAAGACTTCTCAAAGATTGCACTCCCATTATGCAAACTCCTAGAGAAGGAAGTGAAATTCCACTTTAATGATGCTTGTATGGCTGCATTTCAGTGTTTGAAAGAGAAACTAATATCCACCCCGATCATCATCAGCCCTATTTGGTCTGAATCTTTTGAGTTAATGCGTGATGCCAACGGTATGGCACTAGGGGTTGTGTTGGGGCAGAAACACAACAAACTGTTTCACCCAATCTACTACGCAAGAAAGACTATAAATAGGGCCTAGTAAAATTATATGGTCACCGAACAAGAGTTGCTTGCAGTAGTCTATGCATTCAAAAAATTTAGGGCGTACTTGTTAGGCAACAAAGTAATCATACACACTGATCATGTTGCATTCCACTATTTGATGGCAAAGAAAGATGAAAAACCACAATTGATTAGGTGGGTACTACCATTACAAGAATTTGACTACGAGGTGAAAGATCGAAAAAGGTGCGAAAATCAAGTGGCTGACCATTTATCAAGGCTGGAAGCAAGGGAGAATGTCGAGCATGGGGTAGATATAGATGACTATTTCCCAGATGAACAGGTGTTTGCAATATCCCTCAAATATATGCCATGGTATGCAGATTCTGCAAATTACATTGTGTGTGGGCTGATGCCGGATGAGTTGACCTTTTACCAATAAAAAATATTCTTGTTCGATGTTAAAAAGTACTTTTGGGATGAGCCATACTTGTTCCGAGAGTGTGCTGACCATGTCATAGAAGGTGTGTTCTTGAAGAAGAAGTAGTAGAAATTCTCCATGCTTGCCATACATCACTAGTGGGAGGTCACCATGGTGGTGTTCACACCACCGCTAAAGTTCTCCAGAGTGGATATTATTGGCCATCAATCTACAAGGATGCACATGAGTTTGCAAAGAAATGCTCTAAATGTTAGAAGCAAGGCGGAGTGTTAGAAGACATGAATTACCTCTCACTCCTAGTTTAGAGGTTTAGCTATTCGATGTATGGGGGATAGATTTCATGGGCCCATTTGTGAGCTCGTTTGGAAATAAATATATCTTGGTGGCTATGGATTATGTTTCCAAATGGGTGGAAGCCATCGCACTTCCAACAACAAAGGACAAAGCGTTGTCCAATTCCTAAAACGCTACATCTTCGTAAGATTTGGCACTCCGAGAGAAATCATAAGCGATGGGGGATCCCACTTTTAAAATAAGTGGTTCTCAATGGCACTGAGTAAATATATGGTGAAACACAAAGTGGCAACCCTATATCATCCCCAAAAAAGTGACCAAGTCGAAGTGTCAAATAGGGAAATCAAAAGCATTTTGGCCAAGACAGTAAATGTCAATAGAACTGATTGGTCTAGGAAATTCGATGATCCACTATAAGCATATTAGACTGCTTACAAAACACCTATCCGGATGTCTCCATATCATTTGGTTTATGGTAATGCATGTCATCTACCCATTGAGTTAGAACACAAAGCATTATGGGCATTGAAAGCTTTAAATTTAGACTGGTCAAAAACTTCAAGGGAGAGAACAGAGCAGTTGAACTAACTGGATGAATTTAGCCTCAGATCATATGAAAGTTCAGCCATCTATAAAGAGAAGATGAAGAAATAGCATGATGCTCGGATACTCAAGTGAGACTTCAAGGTAAGAGATTGAGTTCTGCTATATAACTCGCAACTTAGACTCTTCCCCGAAAAGCTCAAATCCAAATGGTCTAGACCATTTAAAGTAACGAGAGTGTTCATCAATGGTGCCATAGCAGTTTAAGATCAGGAATGACCTCTATTTATAGTGAACGGTCAATGTCTGAAATTGTATCTAGGAGATTGTCAAGAGATTTTGTTGGTTGAAGTGGTACATTTGGAAGAAGCCTGAAGGCGTTGTTGTGTCGTGCCGCAACATTAACTAAGGCGTTGTTTGGGAGGGAACCCAAAATCCCTTTAATTGCTTTGCTTTTATTTTTTGTCAGTACTTATTTCCCGGTAATAAAATGGTATGTTGTTTGTGCAGGTAAAAGTACTAAAATGAATGAAGGATGGCAAACAATAAATCATGTCGGTGAGTCGCCAAAGGGGTTATCCAATCTGACCTTATCTACCATTTGACTTAGAACATCGTAAACACTGGAGTCTGTTAAACTCAGCGAGATTTGGAGATTATCTGTGATTCGCCGACAATTTTAGCGATCTCGATGAAAATCGTTGTTTGGATCTTCACAATGACTGTAGATTATGTAAAACTCGGCGAGTCGAGTGCTCACTTAGCGAATCGCCAAGATATTTGGCTATTAGACCTAATATCGCCAAATGGAAAAAAAAAACTAGACTAATGCCATGACAGATAGAGCAACTGCATAACCAGGATCACTTTTTCACCTCTATGTCTTATCTTTCTTTACTTGGCCTTTTGGATTCTGTATTATTTGCATTTAAGGACAAATGCTTTTATTTGTGGTAGGGTGAGGCTCACCTTTTGTGTGCTATTTTTGATTCGTGATTTGTATATATTTGGGTTGTTTTGTTTAAAATTGTGTTTACACTGTTTTCTGTAGATGTTTGAGCTCATGGCTCCGTTTACTTTTAATTGCAAAATAATTTTGACCCTTCCAAAAAAATTTGAATTTTTTGCACATTTTTGCCACCCCTCATGAGTTGAATGTGACTGTTCTTTTTCAAGAATTTAATTCTCAATTTCGATCAATACCGATAACTTGAATTGTGCTCTCAATTGAACGAACATGAATGTATGGCTATGATGAGGCCAAATGAAGTTGCATAGACAGTATGTGAACTCTTTGCATCTTGTTGTGATTAGCCATTTATCGAATTGATTCTCTTGTTATGACCATTGCACACTAGCAAAAGTGTGTAGTCTTGCTTGACTTAAGTGTCGATGCCTTGTGTGATTAGCTTGCTTTGAACTATGCATGAATAAACCTAGAATTTGCCCTATTAGTTTGGTTGATTTAGAAAGGTGTCCTCTTGAAATGATCTTAGGCAACTATAAAGAGTGTGAGCCAAATTTGACATATACCTTTTTTATGGCCCACCTGAGTGTGAAACTCTTTTGAACACCCTTTGAGCCTTACCTTTCTTTGGAAGAACCTCGATGAACCCTAGACCTTACTTGACCCACTACCTACAATCCTCTTAATTTGTGATTTAGTGAATAGCCAACTTAGGCCAAAAGCCTAAGTTGGGGGTGTGGTAAAAAGGAAAAGAAGAAGTCAAGAAGTGCAAGAAAAAGTCCGCCCCCCCTAACCCATGGGATTACATAAGTGGAAACCCATTTAATACAAAAAAAAACATGTGGAATAAGGTATGAAGGAATTCGGGTTTCCAAGCAATCGATGAACGTGAATAAACAGGTGACTTAGAAGTATTAGAAAAAGAATTGATAAAGGAGGAGACGGAAATGCCTTGAGAATACCACAACTCATGAGGATGTAAAAGTCATTGAACCTAAATGACAATACCCTTACACTCAGCCCCATTACAAGCCTTAGAAAGACCTTTTTGATCTTGAGTAAGCCGAATCAAAAGTCGATTGAAAAATAAGGGCAAACCTATGGGTGAAAACATGCATTCTGTTCCTCTTTTTGAGTGTGAGCGTTCATCTAATTCCTAATCTTGAATTGATTAACCTCTGTGTGTGAATATGGAATCATTCTTCATGTGAGGGTATTTAGATACTTTTTGTCGAGCTTGAACTTGCACAAATAGAAAGTATTACGAGCACAAGAATCTCTGTTAATGGGGTGTCACAATTTGAATCTTTGAGTACACAGTTGATCTTTGCATAAGTAATTTGAATCTTGTTGTGTATGTTCATAATTCAGTCTTGTGTAACACTATTTGAGACACCCTTTTTGGACGGCTGAACTTGAGTTTGCTTGAGGACAAGCAAAAGTATAAGTTGGAGGTGTTGATTAGTCCACAAATTGGACTCATTTAGGGCTTTATTTTGATAAGAATAGTGTCCACGAATGCTTATTTTGTCTAAATATCTGATAAAAACTCTTAAGTTTTAGGTATTTGAAGTTTTACTGAAAGCATGGACACTTAGGCGCAAAAAGGAACAATAACGCCGAAAAGAACGAATAAGTTGAAGCCTGAGCATCACCAAGAACACATGGCGATTTGCCGAAGGGATTTACTTCGCCCTTTGTTCCAGTACGTGAAGCCCTAAAGGAGAAGGATCAAAAAAGTGATGAAAAGAGCAGTCGGTGCTTCGTCGAATAGTTTTGTGAAGCAGTACTATACCACCCAATGGTCCAGAATATGAAGATGCTAAAGGCAAGCACGAAACAGCGATGAGACAGACGAAGGGCGAGTCGCCGAACTCATTCGGCGATATCAACTAACTTTGCTGAAAGATCCTCCAGTTCTATTTTTTGAAGTCTATAAATACTAAACTTGTTATTAATTTTAGAGAGTTGAACATTTATTTTAATTTCCAGAAGAGAATAGTACATTTTGGATATTTTTCTCTCAAGTTTGGAGAGGGTTTTTGGGAGACTTAAAGAAAGAAGGATACCATCTTCCCCAAGGTGGAAGTGGGCCTTCTCCATTCTTCTTCCTTTGTTTATATCAAGGTTTAATTTCTTATACCCATTTGATTTTACTATCATTTTAGGTGTATTTTGTTATTTCTTGATGTGTGGCTAAAAACCCCCCATTCTTGCAGTGTGATTTAGCAAATATGTGTTGATATTACTGTTGTGTCTTGCTTGCTAATAGGTTAGATGTAGTTTAATGGTGATTTCACCTAGTGGTTGTGGTTTAATCTAAAGGGTTTGTAGTTGCAAATATAAAGCCACCCATGTGTTTTTGGCTTTCCCGAGAAGGAGGTCGTGAAACCAAGACCACTAAACTGATGGCCTAAGGAGTGCGTCGACATGAGGTTTAGCCCGAGAGGGTGATCCCTAGTCCCATATCCTAACACTCAACTTGAGACACTGAGTGGGGTAAGGCGTAGGCTGGTCTTCATATGGCAAATGGGTGTCCGAGAGGAACACATTTGAAATGGGGTAAGTTGCCCAAGAGGGAACTTATTTCCATTTAAAGCTTAGCCTAGTCACTATTATCTTACAAATTTCCTTTCAAAAGCATGTACCCAACTACTTATCTCAACTTGTATTGCGGGTCACACCCTAAGAACATTTCCCCATACTTGATTTTCTTGTTAATTTTTGCTATTTTTTTCTACTTGTGACAAAACCCCTAATTGATATTTGACACTTTCCTGTCACCCCCTTTAATTTACCATGTTTTTGTTCGTTAATATCTTTAGCTACGACTAGTTAGAGCTTAATTTTACTTTTCTGCTAATTCTCAAAACCACTCCCTTCGGACACGATCCTAACCTTTAGTTGGGTTACTATATTATCAACGATCGTAGACACTCATACCGTAGGTTAGTGTCATTGGTCACGATAAGCATCAGTTGATTATGAATCAAAGTGGGTGGTAGCAATTGTGCTCCCCAACAATGAAGGTTAAAGTGTCACCGTATTCTTAAAAATGAATATATTCTCCAGATTTGGTACATCGAGGACAATTATCAGTGATGGAGGTTCCCACTTTTGTAATAAGTTTTTCAAGGCGCTATTTGAGAAATATGGTGTGCTCCACAATGTAGACACTCCTTACCATCCGCAGACTAGTGGGAAAGTTAAAGTGTCCAATAGAGAGATCAAATAGATCATGGCAAAGACTGTGAATACTAATAGAACGGATTGGTCAAGAAAGCTTGATGATGCTCTATGGGCCTATCGCACTGAATACAAGACTCCCATAGGTATGTCTCCTTATCAACTTGTATATGGGTAGTCTTGCCATTTACCGGTAGAGCTAGAGCATAAGGCTATGTAGGTGATGAAGAAGCTATATTTGGATTGGGGCGCCACATCTAATTAACGAATGAATGACTTGAATATATGCTTGATGAGTTTCACCTAAAAGCTTATGAAAGTTCAGTCTTGTACAAAGAGAAGATGAAGAAGTATCATGATCAAAGAATTGAAAAGTGAGAATTTGTTTGTGGGTGATCTTGTGCTTCTATTCAACTCTAGGTTGTGCTTGTTTCCGGGCAAACTCAAGTCCAAATGGACCAGACCATTTTTGCTCAAAAAAGTGATTCCTCATGGACCAATTGAGCTTGAGAACAGTGAAGGAACAAGGTTCATGGTAAACGGGCAAAGGATCAAGATCTATCTGGAAAATGCAAAAACTATGCAAGAGGTTGTTGAGGCCTATGTTCTTAACGAAGTTTGAGTAATCAAGAGGCATGTGTCATGCCGCGACCTTAAATCAAGCGATGATTGGGAGGCAACCCAAGATGTACAATCTAGCCAACTATAGGTTTTCATTTTAGTAGTTTTCTTTGTTTAATTGATTTTCTGTATTCCTTTGGATAGGTGCTTTCTTTTTAGTTAATGTTGGCTAGATATAGCATAGACTCCATGTCTAAAAAGTGTCTAGAAAATGTAAAAAGAAAGGCCTAATGGGTGCTACATGTGTAGGGACGAAAAGCAAAATCTACAGAAAAAGGTTGGTGCAGAGGTCTACGAACCCCATCGACGATCCGTGGTTCATTCCACGGACCATGAATGGTGTTCGTAGATCCCAGGTAAGGTTCCTGAATTTTTAAAAGTGCAAGTGTGATCTATGGTCCTCATCTACGAACCGTAGATCGACCCACAGACCATAGACGGGGTCTCGTGGGTCCAAACCCTAGTCTACCTGACCCAACCCAGACATCTTTTAAATAAAACCCCCTCTTTTTCAAATCATTCCCACTTCCCTCATTTTTACTCCCAAACCATTTCTACACCCCTCTAACTAATCCAATCACTCCATATTACCATAGATCCACCATCAATCACCCCATATTCATCCTCTTATTTCACAAAGCACTCTCTCCTCCCCCAACTCTATCCCATTCCCCATTTTCAAAGGTTCGGTGTTCGGGTTCAGTGTGAAAGGCAAGCAAAAGGTTGTTGGAAGTATCGAGTCGTAACACAATCACCTCAATCGTAAGGTAATGACTTTCCTTTCTCTTTGAATTTTGATTCAGTGATTGATTATAGAAAGTTCGGAATTGGGTCTTGACCTTGGGTAGTTAATTGTATTTAAATGAATGCTAAACTAGAACTACAAACACCCTTGGGATGACAGATAGTGATTGTGTGTCTTTATAATGTATAAAACCAGTGTAATGAGAGTCTAAATGCAAGTTTCGACTTAGGGTTCCTAAATTTTTGTGCAATTCCTGTGAATTTAGTAATCGAAACCCTTAGAATGACGAACTATCATAATTTCTATTGAAATGCATGATTAGATTAGGTGATATTGCTGAAATTGGTCAAATTAGGGTCAACATGAAGAATGCCTGAAACCTGGCACATATCCCATCCACGAGATCCTATCTATGGACCATAAGTCAATCTACGAACCGTAGATCAGGTTCGTGGTTGGTGGGACATGAGAATTTCACTAAGTATGGAACCATGGAAGTGGACTACGGTCTGTAGATCAATTTATAGAATGTTCTGCACATCTGTGGTTACCATCAGAGACCAACTTTTTGGTACCTCTAATCTACGGAAGGGACCCATGGACTATAGGTCAGCCTATGAACCATAGATGCCAACCATAGGTGGCCACTGAAGCCACTGTCAGATTTTATTTTATTTTTTTGTTTTTGTTCGTTCTTAGTTCTAAAATCTTTTCAAATGTGTTATGAGTTTATTTTGGTACTAATTAGACATTCACAGGTACCATGGTGCCTAAGAAGCAAGTGACCTACTCCAAAAGGGGTAAATCAAAATCCGTGCAGCCTACTTTTAAGCTGATTGATGAAGACACGGATGCAAAAAAGGATCCAGCATATGTTCTAACAGCCACGAGGACATGGGCTACCCAGAATACATCCCGACAGGTGGTCACCGACGTAGTCACTGTCTCCTAGTCTGATGAGGAGAACACACTAATCGGGTCACTGGCTACTTCTGCTTTCGGTTCTGAGACTAGTTCTACTTCCAGCTCAGAGTCTGCCTCTGCCTCCTGCTCTAAGCCCTCCCATGCTTCCATCTTCGATTTTGAATCTGCCACAGGCTCAGGGTACATTATAAAGTTGCCTCGTCTGATAAGGCCACTAATTTGGGAGAAGTCCCGGTGCCACAAACTACGATCCTGATTTGATGGCTAGGGAGCCAAACAGATGGTGTGTTAAGGGGCAATGGAAAATCTACCAAGATGACAGAATGTGGAATGAGAAAGAGAAGATGGCCTGACTTATTACTAAAGAGCATAGGGTCCTCACGAGGATCTTACACCCAATTCCCGGCATCCATCGGCTTTTTCAGCTTCACAAGTGCTATTGGATGACTCGAGACCCTGGGACTTATAGCGAGGACATTGTGTGGGAGTTCTATGCCTCCTATGCTACCACTCTTCGAGGTTCGATTGACAAATAGTCTAAGCCCACAACCCAGGACCCTCTCACTTCTACTATGGTCCGAGGTTTTCCAATGGACATATCACATACCACCATTAGTCGATTCCTCTATGGCCCTAGCCCTAATCACACTTGGGCACTCAACAGGGCTGAATTTGATTACAGATGGAATGTTGTGAGGAGTGGAGCCTTCACGCGTAATGCCGAACAGAGGGAGATTGTCTTACTGTGGTTGACCAAGCACATAGCTACAGATGGAGAGCGTGCGGAGTGGGTTAGCTCACCATGTTTGGGTATTGGAAAGGCCATCTTGAATTTGGTGGCCAAGTTTTTTTGGTTGCTAGTGCGGAACAGAGTGTCGCCCACAAAGGTCGATAATGCACTTACATTGGATAATGTAGTAATGGTGGCAGCATTAGTAGTTGGGTTCGAGATCAACTTCTCCCACATGCTGCTAGCAGAGATTCATGAGAGGGCGTTCAAGACCTCCACTACTTACCCTTTTTCGTGCCTCATTTTTCAACTATGCAGGGACTCTAGCATGTCGATCTGGCATTGTGACAAATTGATATAGGCAACGAGGACCCTAGATATTGGCCTGATTCGGGACGAGGCAAATATGGCAGCACCTCACAGAGGGCCACGGATCAATGTGCCATTGGGTACTGATTTAGTAGATGCTATGAAGCAGATGCAGAGTGATAAGCCTGCCCCTCCAGCACACACTGATGATGCCCCAGCCTCCTCTTCTCAGGTCGCTAGTCAAGGCCATAGCTCATCTAGAGCCACCCCGCTTTCTAGAGCCACTGTTGTGTCATTAGCTCGCGTTCAGAAATTAGAGGTGCAGATGGCCACACTGCTTCACCATGTGAAGCCATGGATGCAGAAGTCCATTGCAGATTCTGAGGCTAGGATTGAGAAGAGGATGGAAACCATGATGGATTAGAAATTCCAGGTCATTCATAAGCGCCTGGATGCCTTCGAGTTGAGAGTACTCACATGACCATCCCCGATCACAGATTTTTCCTCCATTCGGACTGAGTTGGACAATCTCCGGGCCGACATTGATTCCATCCTTGATGTGCCCACAGATCATCCAGAGTCTGCACCCACTTCATTTGCTGATGATACTATACTCAATGCTCTATTCAGAGAGGACACAATTACACAACCCGAGTCCACCCTTGCTCGTGTGAAGAGGCACCGCTCCAGCCAAAATTTTGAAACTGCTGAAGAGGGCCAAGCAAAGAAGCGCGAGCGCCAGCGGACTGAACAAGCTCGAAAAGCCTCTATTATAAATGAGGAGTTGCGCCAACAAAAGGTTCGTGAGAGTGCGCGTGGGGCTTTAAGTTCTGTGCTCATTGTCAAGATTCCTACTGTTGAGAGTCATGATGTGAGCACCACTGATAGTGCACCACTGATAGTGCACCACTGATGGTGCAGTTAGAATGATTGATAGCACTACTGAGGGTGTTGTGATTACTGATGTGGGCACTACTGAGGGTGGCCCCAATGTTGTTGTAGCTGGCTCCGGGAAACTGGACCCACCCGCTTGTTGATGGTTCATCGGCGCTATGCACCACAGGTTTGCTTCACCTAAATCCATTACTTTTTATTGCTCTTTGCGTGCATTGGGGACAATTGCACCTATTTTTCATTGGGGGTGGGGTAAATGGATTGTGAGTGATAGGGTGAAGTCTGAGTAACCCAATTCATAATCCTCTCTTGGGGTTTTCTTGCCTGTTTCTTTTCCCCCAAGAGACTGCTTAATTTCTTTTGAACCGGCATGTGTTAGGATTGTATGTGTAGAAGCACGAGATAGAATGAAGCATGATGGCAAAAATATCAAACTTTTTAAAAGAAATGATACTCGTCCAAAAACTTTTGTGATATGTGTTAAAATCTGTAGGCTAGAATGAGTTGAATGTGTTGGCTCTGAGTATGACATGATAATGAACCAACTTGATGGCATGACTTAAGCTAAAACTTGAAGTGGACAATCTGATAATCTGATAATGAAACTATGTGCCAAAAGTGTGAGAATAGTTGATTGTTCAAATAGTTTTTTGTACCAATCTAGAACTTGCCCGATTAGTCCTGCTAAGACAATCTACTCTAGAGGCTAGGAAGTGATCATAGGCCCTTGTTCTGATAAGTCCATAAATTGCCTAAAAGAAGAATCCAACCAAATGAAATAAATGCTCCCTTTGATCTAAATGCTTTGAGCCTAATTAGACCATTTCTTTCTAAACCCCTAACTCACCTTCCCATAATCTACTATGTTGGCCTCGTTCCCTCATTGGGGATGTGCACCTCGACTTAGGCCAAAAGCGTAAGTTGAGGGTGGCTAATGTAAAAAGTAACCTCAATCTTGCCCCTGATCCGACATCAGGTATTGTGCACCTCAACTAATGGAAAATCCATAAGTTGAGGGTGGCTATGAAAGAGGAAGCTGAAATAAAAATGGGTATGAAAAGAGTTTGATGTTAAAAAAAGAAAAAAAAAGGAAAGGATGTGACTTGTTGAAAGCTAAAGAAAAGAATAAAACGCAAGAAAAAGATGAAAGTGAAAAATAAAGAGCTACAAAGTCTAAAGTCACATCCATAGTTGAAGAGAATCAAGGGAAAGAAGGTAAAATGGTAGGATGTCAAAAATAGGGCAAAAAGAGGTAGAAGGCCTAATGTAATGTCAAGGAGGGCAAAAAGTCACTAAAACGTACCCAAATGTACCACACCTGACCCTGAGCCTATGTTACAAGCCAAGAAAGTCCTATAGTGATCCTAGAACCTAGTTTGGAGAGTCTAAGCAATGAAAATAAGGGCAAGTCTATGGTATTAAGCACTAACTGTAATTGAAGTTATTTCTGAATGTGAGTGTTGAATAATCCTTGTACTCAAAATCAAATTTATTGTGCAAAAAAGGGATTTCGTTTGAAGTAAGGGCACTAGTTACATTGTCGGAAAGTTGGCACCTTGGTGATAGTAAAACAGTGTATGTTGTGTGTTGGTGGGTCAGTCTTTTTTATGTTTGGATCTGCACAAGTTAGCTTGTTGAGTCCGAGAAAAAAGATTTCCACTCGAGAAGAGAGTCGAGGTAGAGAGCCATATGATTGGTTGTGCTTGAAATGCTTGTTTCTATACAAAGTGTCGTTTAGAGTTTTAGTGCGTCACTTGAGGACAAAAAATGAATTTAAGTTGAGGGTGTTGATATACTGTGAGTTTACGGTATTTTTAATACATTTCACTTAAGAGTTGTGTGTGTCTAGGGCCATTTTGTATTGGTTTTTATGTATTTTTCTCATATTTGCAGGAAATATGTTCAGACATGGAAACTGAGAGACACAACTGAAGGATGTGCAGAAGAGGGCATCTACGGAGGTGATCCACGGACCGTAGGTCCATTCACACTCCGTAGATGAGCGTCATAGATGGATAGGCAAGGCTTGAAGGAAAATCAGGGAATTCTTGACCAAGTGTGGAACCACGATTGCAATCGACAAACCGTAGATTGATCTATGGACTGTACTGCTGATCCTTCAAATGATTAGAGAGGGGTTCCAATACCTAATTTTGAAGATTCTAAGTATGGAGCTACGAAGGAGAATTCATGGACCGTAGATCAATCCACGGTCTGTACTGGTGCTCCATCACTTGGTTCAGAGATTTGAAGATTTTGAAGTTAGAAATTTCCCTAAGTCTTGAGTCGCGGAAGTGACCTACAAACCGTAGATCAATCCACGGTCCGTAGGTCAGTATCGTCGATCGAAACTGCATCATGAAACATTATTTCCTTATTTTGTTTAGGATATAGGGCATGTAAACCTCATTTTTGGCGGTTAGACTTTATTATTTTAGTTCTAGTTTTTGACTTGGGAGATTAACTTGCAACTTCAGCAATTCTTAATTTTCTAAGCATGTTTTGGTGATTTTTACTTTGAAATTCTAGGATTATTCTACTCTACTACGTAAGATCATGTTTTATTCTTCAAACATTATGAATTGTTTTCTTGCTAATATGGGTAACTAAATCCACAACTAGGGTTGTGGGAACCATGAGCGATTAACGAAGTATGAATAGTAACTGAGTAATTCCCGAATAGTGTTTTGCATGCATTGATAACTCTTTTGTCTAGAAGTCTTTTTAACGGTGCGCAATGTTAGAACTGCCTTGTTGCTACTTGCCGGACCAAAGAGGTAGTTAATAAGAAAAGAATTAGCAACATAGATTTAGTGTGATACTATCTAATAGAATTAATGTCGATTGGTGTGAGGATGAAAACTACGCCATCATCAATGTGATATCTAATAGGAAGTAATGGTAAGGGTTAGTAAATTATTCACACGTAGCCGGAACAAGATGCGGGGTGAAGTTCCCTAGATGTTTGACCAAGAATTTAGAGATACATAACTTATCGCTTTGCATGTAATACACTAGGAAGGGATTGCTATCACTAGGATTACGAAGTTATGAGCTTATGGGGTACACGTACACCCTAGTTTCTTTCTCAATTTGATAACGACAAAAGTTTGAATCTTGCTTACTAATTACTTTCATAATTTCCGAAATTTGTAACACAAATCCCCCCCCCCCCCTTTTTACTTATTTGTCTCAAAAATACATTGGCTAAACAAACATAATCATTATTGAACTTAAGTCTAAACCATATTCCTCATGGGATCGACCCCAGCCTACAAGTTGGGTTCTTTATGTGATAACGATCACTTATGCTTTTGAAAAAAGGTGTAATTTGAGTGTATCATCCATATATGGGGTTATAGACAGGCACCCAGAGATAATGGAGTGCCTGAGATACCATAAGTTCCAAATCTTCACCAAGCCCCGTGGCCCTTATATTCCAAACTGGGTAAGACAGTTCTACAGTGCATACAATGCACTAATACCCCAGAAAAAAGCAGCCAACAATAGCTTTCAAAGAAGTGGACTATGTGGTTGTTAGAGACAGGAGGGTGAAGTGCGATAATGAGGCGATCAATGCAGTCTTGGGATTGTCCATGAATATTGGGAATCACTGCCAGCACTTATCAGAACAAAAAAATTGGATGAGATGAAAAAGTGGTTAGCCCCACTAATTTCTAATGAGACTACGAAATGGTTGACGGAAGGAGTTTCGATTGAAAAGAAAGAACTAAACACAGCAGCAAGGTCCTGGTTCGGTTTTATCAGCAGCATGATCATGCCATCCCAGAATGAATCGATCCTTCGCCTTGCCAAGGCACCTTGCCAGGGTTGCATCATAGAGGAAACTCGGATAAACTTGGGTACAATCATTGCTTCAGAGATACTCATGCGTGCAAGGCAGAGCCAGACCTCACTTCCATTCCCAGTACTGATCACAAAATTATGTGAACAAGCTTGAATACCTCGGGATGCCAAGAAAGATGTTGAAGTGATGCCCACAGCCTTTACAGATATCCGGAGGATCGAATCCGAGTACCTTAAGGATCAAGCAGAAAGGAAGAAGGTAGCATCGGTGGAGTTAGTAAAGACAGAATCATCACCTACAGAGACACCTCAGCCTACTCCAACCCCTGAGCCTTCAGGTATATCCATTATCACTACAACTCTTGCTGATACTCCAGGTTCTTCTGTTGTTGCCCGATTTCCCAAACCCACTATTGTTGCTGCTGTTTCTCGGCCTCCACTAACCGAGGCTTTACTACGCCGAATGGGACAGCTGGCCCTTTTTGCTGATCATCGAACTGCCAATCTAGAGGAGCATGATCCAGATTGCCCTGGATGATGTTGTAACACCTTTGAACACTACCATTGATCCCCTAGCATCCAGGATAGTGGTGTGTGAGCACAACTAAGGGGCCACAGAGTAGATGACAACTTTAAAAGATGTCATTGCTGAGCTGTGAAAAGATGTAGACCACCTAAAGTCCACTGATGTGTCCATGGTCTTTAGAACAGTGGAAATTCCAAACGTGCCTAAGATGTCTCAGACCACCACTGGACATGGGGATAGAACGGAGCAGATAGTCGATCTTGAGTCAGAAGTAGAGACCGATGAAGAGATACATGAGGAGACTGAGGGAGCTGCAGATGAAGACCTGACCGAGATAGAAGCAATTATGATAGATGATGTTGTGCAGGCTTCTTTAGCATATGTTGTTGGATTCAGTGGAGCTAGTCTTTCTGAAGTCACTCCAGGCACTGAAGCCCAGGCAGATAGAGCGATCGATTAGCCAAGTTCACCTCTTTACCTCCTTCTCTATTTTTATTTATTTTACATTTTGGATTCTATGTTATTTGCATTTGAGGACAAATGGTTTTATTTGTGGTGGGGTGAGTCCCACCTTTGTGTGCTATTCATGTTCGTTTTTGTTTATATTTGGACTTTGTGCTTAAATTGTGTTTACACTACTTTCTATGGATGTTTGAGCTTGTGGCTCCTTTTGTTTTAAATTGCAAAATGATTTTGACCCATTCAAAAATTTTGCCACCTCTCGAATGTTGAATGTGGCTGTTCTTTTGCAAAATGTAAGTCTCGATTCCAATCAATACCGATGACTTGAATAGTGCTCTTAATTAAACGAACATAAATGTGAGGCTATGATGATGCCAAATGAAGTTGCATAGACAATATGTGAAATCTTTGCATCTCGTTATAACTAGTCTAGTATTGAATTGAGTCTCTTGTGATGATCATTGCACACTAGTGAAAGTGTGGAGTATTGTTTGACTATAGTGTCAATGCCTAGTGTGATGAGCTTACTTTAAACCATGCAAGATAATAGATCCTAGAGTTTGCCCCGTTGATCCGATTAACTAAGTAAGGCTATATCTTGATATGATATTAGGCAACTTTAAAGAGTGTGAGCCAATTTGACAGATACCTCTTATGTGACCAACCTTATGAGTGTGTGAACCTCTCTTGAACACCCCTTGAGTTTTACCTTACTTTGGAATAAACTTGATGAAAACTAGACCTTTGTTTATCCATTACGCATAATCTTCATGAAGTTGTGGTTAGTCGAATAGCCAACTTAGGACAAAAGCCTAAGTTGGGGGTGTGGTGAAAAGAGAAGGAAAATCAAGAACTGCAAGAAAGTCCCTCTTACCCATGGTTTTGAGAAAAATGGAACCCCTCCATATAAAAAAAATGAAAAAAAAAAAGAAAATTGTGGAATAAAGTACAAAAGAAATGGGGTTTCCAAACAATCCATGGAAAGTGAATAATATGATGACTTTTGAGAACTAAAGAGAATGATAAAGGAAAAGGAAAGGAAGTGTTATGAGCACCACATTTCATGAGGATGAAAGTCACTGAGCCTAAATTACCATACATTTGCACTCAGCCCCATTACAAGTCTTGAAAAGACCTTTTTTATCATGAGTGAGCTGAAACAAATGTTGATCGGAAAATACGGGCAAACCTATGGGTGAAAACATGCATTGTGTTCATCCTTGTGAGAGTGAGTGTTGCATTTGATTCTGGAACATTAAATGATTAAACCTTTGTGTATGAATATGGAATCATTCCTTGTGTGAGGGCATTTGAACACTTTGGTTAAGGTTGAACTTGCATTTGAAGCAAGTATTGTGAGCATGAGATTCATTGATATTGGTGAGTCACAACTTGAATCTTTGATTGCACATATGATCTTTGCATAAGTAACTTGAGTCTTGTTGTGTGCATTCATGATTGAGTCTTATGTAGCACTGTTCGAGACCTCTTTTTTGAACGGCTGAGCTTGAGTTTGCTTAAGGACAAGCAAGAGTATAAGTTGGAGGTGTTGATGAGTCCACAAATTGACTCATTTAGGGCTATATTTTGATAGAATTAGTGTCCTCAAATGCATATTTTGTCTCAATATTTGATGAGAACCCTTAGGTTTCAGGTATTTGGAATTTGAGGGAAAACATGGACACTACTTAGCAAAAAGGAACAAAAGCAGTTGAAAGAAAGAAGAAATGAAAACCTAAGAATTGCTGAACCCATTCGACGAGTCGCCAAAACATCTTACCTCACCTTTTGTTCCAGTTTGCTGAGCCCTGAAAGAAAGGATCAAATCAGCGGTGAAAAGGAGCAGTCAATGGCTCACCAAGCAGTTCCGTGAAGTATTACTATGTCGCCCAATGATCCAAAACACGATGATGCTGAAGGATAGAGCAAGACGATGATCAAACCTACCAAAGGGCAGATTGCCGAGTTGATCGGCGATCTCGACTAACGGCACCTAATGATCCGCTGTAGCACAGATTGTTGAAAACTATAAATACTCATTGAGAGTTGTAGCTTAATATCAGATTTTTAATATAGACTTTTGAGTTCTAAGTTTGGAGAGGGTTTTGAAGAACTTGAAGATTCAAAAGGTTTCAACTCCAAGAAATTAGACTTGGGTCTTGTTAGTTCTTCACTCTTGGGTTGTTTTAAGACTTAAATTTTCATACCCATTTGAATACAAACTCATATTGGTATAAATTTCTATCTCTTTTACATGTGTAGCTAAAACCCCAATTCTTAGGGTGTGATTTTGTGAATATGGGTTAGATTATCTGTCAGGTCTTGCTTGTTGATGATTTATTTGTTGGTTAGATGTTATTTCGTTTAGTAGTTGTGGTGGACCTTAATGAAATTGTAGTTGCAAATACGATTTCACCTTTGTGATATCGGCTTACTCGAGAGAGAAGTCGTAAAACTAAGACTACTAAATTGATGGCCGGTGGAAATGGGTCGGCATGAGGTTCAGCTCGAGAGAGTGAATCCTAGACTTTCTCCCATACACTCAGCTAGAGAGAGTGAGTGGGCTAAGGTGTAGGCTATTCTTCATGCGGCAAGTGGATGTCCGAGAGGAACCCATTTGATTCGGGATAAGCTACTCGAGAGAGAATTTACCCCCACTATAGTCTAGCCTAGTCACAAATATTCAATGAATTTACTATAAGCATGTACCCAATAGTCTAGTCTAACCTGTATTCCTATCACATCCTAAGAATCCTGTCTCCATATTTGTATCTCTCTTTATGTTTTGTTGATTTTGCTCTTTACATATTTACAAACCCCCCATTGATATTTGACACTCATGTCAAACCCTTTCATTTGTCATGTATTCATTCGATAAAGTCTTTAGCTATGATTAGCTTTAGCACTTTTGCGCTTAACCACTAATTTTCAGGAACCGCTCCCTTGGGACTCGACCCCAACCCTTGGTTGGGTTACTTTACTATTGTACGATCGTAGACACTTGCATTGGAAGTTGTGTCTTGATTACGCAAGCATCACACACATAAGATATGAATTTTAGAATTTGAGGACTTATTCAACACTCACGCTCAAAAGTGACTTCAAGTACAGTTAGTGCTCAATACCATAGGTTTACCCTTATTTTCACTGGTCTCCAAACTAGTTGCTAGGATCACTATAGGACTTTTCTTAGATTGTAACATAGGCTCAGGGTCAGGTGTGGTACATTTGGGCACATTTTAGTGACTTTTTTCCCTCCTTGACATTACATTGGCTATTTACCTCTTCCTTCACCTATTTTTGGTAACTTTTCATCTCAATTTCTATCCCTTAACTTTTTTCAACCATGGATGTGAGTTTTGACTCTTTCACTTTCTTCTTTCTCTTTCATTTCCTTTTCTTTTGTTTCCTTCAATACTTTTCTTTTGCTTCTTTTACACAAAGCCACATCCTTTTTCATACTTTTTCTCTTTTCAACACTAAACTCTTTTCATACCCTTTTCCATTTGGTTTCGTTTTTCATAGCCACCCTCAACGTATGCATTTTGCACTAGTTAAGGTGCACAATGTCTGGTGTCAGACCAAGGCAAAGATAAAGGTAACTTTTGGGCTTAGCCACCCTCAACTTAGGATTTTGGACTAAGTCAAGGTGCAAATGTCCAAGGAGGGGCCAGGGCCAAGACAATATTTTAAGTGAAGGTGAGTTAGGTGAATCAAGAGAATTGGTCAATTTTAGGCTCAAATATTTGGATCAAAAGGGAATAATGCTACCATTTAGTTAGATCATTTTAGGCTTAAGTGGACTAATTTGAACAATGGCCTATGATCACTTCCTAACTTCTAGCCTAGATTATCCTAGCAGAACCAATGGGGCAAGTTCTAGATTGGCACAAAACTGTCTGAACAATCAACTATTCTCACACACTCTTGGCACATTGTTTCATTACCAAATTATCAGATTACCCAGTTCAAGTTTTTAGCTTAAGTCATGAGGTCAAATCGGTTTTTATCAAGTCACATTTAGATCCAACACATTCAACTTATCAAGACTACAAATTTAGCACAATTCTTTGTTTTGGACAGGGATCATTTTTTATCATGCTGTTCATGCCATCATGCTTCCATTTTTTTACACCTAATCCTACACACTCATTCTACACATGCCGATTCAACAGAAATTAAACAGTCTCTTGGGGGGAAAAAACACAGGCAAGAAAACCCTAAGAGAGGATTATGAGTTAGGCTCAGACTTCACCTTATCACTCATAATCCATTTACCCCACCCCCAAGAAAATATAGTTCAATTGTCCCCAATGAACAAAAAGTAAAGAATAAAGGATCGGGTGAAGCAAACATGTGATGCATAGCACCGAAGAGCTATCAACAAGTGGGCGGGTCCGGTTTCCAGGAGCCCGCTGGATCAACACTTAGGTCACCCTTAGTAGTGCCCGCATCAACTATCACAGTACCCTCAGTAGTGCTATTAACCACTCTCACTACACCATCAATGGTGCTCACACTACTCGAAGCACCAATGCCAACCTCCCTAAGCCTCTGCTGCCACAACTCCTCATAAAAAATAGATGCCCTCCGAGCCACCTCATTCTCTTGGCAGAGTTGCTAGCTCTCCCGGCCTCAATATCATCAAAAGCCCAAATGGAGAAGGAGGCTTCCTAGCATGATGGGAAGAAGTAGGAGGTAACATCTCATCCCCGAATAGAGCATCGAACACCGTATCATCAACCGGTGTTGTGGGGGCCAACTTTGGCTCAATCTCTGGTGGATCTAGAAGGGTGTCAATGTCAGCTCGGAGACTAGCTAACTCCTTCCAGAAAGCAGAGAAATTTGTGGTGGGGCTAGTCAATCTAAGACCTGCAGCTCGAATGCATCAAAACACTAGTGTACTGCCTGAACCTTTTAATCCATCATCAACTCCATCTGTTGCTCCACCCTAGTCGCGAAATCCTCTATCGCGTGTTGCATCCTAGGCCTAATATGCTCTAGTAATATGGTCATTTGAGCCTCCAACTTCTAGACTCAAGGTAAAGGTACAATAGCATACCCTGAAGAGGGGGTGGCTCTAGATGAGCTAGGGGCCTAACTGGCGGCCAGAGAATGGGAAGCCGGAGCATCCTCAGTGGGGGCTAGATGGGCAGGCTCATCAAACTATATCTGCTCCACATCGATCACTAAGTCCGCTCCTAGTGGAGGCACCTCAACCTGCTCTTTGTGCGGTGTAGCCACATTGGCCTCATTTATAATCAGGCCAATATCCAAGGTCTTGGTCGTTTGGATCAGCTTATCACAATGCCAAACCAGCACTCTAGAATACCTGCATAACTGAAAGATAAGGAATGGAAAAGGGTAAGTGGTGGTGGCCTTGAAGGCCCTGTCGTGAATATCTGCAATAATCATGCGGGTAAAGTCCAAAGGTTGCCACCATGACTGCACAATCCCAAGTGAGTACATTATCAGCATGCGTGGGAGGCACCTAACTCCGTACCAACAACTAGAAAAATTTGGCCACAAATGTGAGAGTGGCCTTCTTTATGCTCAAGCCCGGGGTGCTGACCCACTCTGCACACTCTTTGTCTGCAGCAATGTGATGAGCCAACCTGCGCAATAAACTCTCCCTCTACGATGCATTTCTCTGGAATGCCCCACTCCTCACTATGTCCCAACGATAATCGAACTCGGCCATATTGATGGCTAGGGTATGGCCTAGGCCACAGAGGAACCTGCGAATGGTGGCCTTAGATAGATCAATAGAAATATCAGGTACTAGTGTCACTGTGAGTGGAGGTTGTGTGGCGGGCTTGGCCCATTTTTCAATAGAACCTTGGAGGGTGGCGGCGTAGGAAGCATAGAACTCCCTCACGATCTCCTCACTATAAGACCCTGGGCTACGGGCCATCCACTTGCACATGTGTCTCTGGAAGAGTGCATGGATGTCAGGCATAGTATGAAGACTGCATGTGAGGACCCGGCGCTCCTCGGTAATCAATCGGGCCATCCTCTCCTTCTCATTTAGTATCCTAGAGCCCTGGTATATCTGCCACTGACCATTGACACACCACCGATTTGGCTCCTCATCAATAGGCTTGATGTTAGGTGGTACAGGGATGTCCCCCTCACTAGTAGCCTCATCAGACGAGGCACCCCTACCATGTGAACTTGACCTGGATGCGGAGCCGAAGTCGAAATTAGAACCGAAAGTAGAGGACGACTCAGAGCCGGAAGTAGAATCAGCCGATGAACCAATCAGTGTATCCTCCTCATCAAACTAGGAGGAAGTGACTATGTTAGGAATCACCTATCAAGATTGATTCCATGTAGTACGAGGTGTTGTGGGGGATGTCCTGGTGGCAGGTGGAACATATGCGGGATCAGTCTCCGCATCAGTGTCTTTATCAATCAATTGAAAGCTTGGTGCGACTGATTTGGACTTTCCCTTTGGTGCGAAGGTCAGGACTTCCTTAGGAGCCATGGTACCTGTGGAGGCATAATTAGTACTAAAATAAACCAATAACACACTCGAAAATTTTTTAGAACAAAGAACGAACCAAAACGAAAAAAAAACAAAAAAAGTTTCTAACAGTAGCTTCAGTGGTCACCTACGGTCCAAAGGTGGATCTACGGTCTGTGGTCCCCTCCATAGGTCAGATATCCCAAAAAGTTGGGCTCCGATGGGAACCATGGATGTGTAGAACGGTCCGTAGGTTGACCTACGGACCGTAGTCCTGGTTCCACACTTAGTGGATTCTTCATGTGCAACAGACCCACGGACCTGATCTACGGTCCGTAGGTTGACCTACGATCTGTAGACGGGGTCTCGTGGGTCAAGTCTATGCTAGGTATCACACATGCCTCATGTTTAAACTATATCCGACAATTTCAAACAATCAACCAAAGTCTAATCATGCATTTCCACACAATTTATGATAGTTCGTCATCCCTAAGGTTCCGATTAAAAATTATTTAACATGAATTGCATACGAAACTAGGAACCCTAAGTTGAAACTTTCATTTGGACTATTTTTCTCTAATTTAATTTATTACAAAGACAACACAATCACATTTTATTGTCCCAAGGGTTTTTCTAACTTTAGGTTATCATGCATTTTTATACAAAAACAACCCAAGGTCAAGATCCACTTCATGGCTTCATATTTTGAACAATGAATATCAATATTTAGAGTTCAGTTGAAATTGTTTACCTTACAAGAAATGGGAGTGGGTGAATGTGTGATGACAATGAACTCCTTAGACCTTTTTCTACCCTTTCGACGTCGAACCCGGATAGTGAGGGCTGGAGATGAGGATTTGAGAAGAAGGAGAAGTGCAAGTGAATGGGGAGTGATCTGTGGGATTTGTGAGATTAATGGAGTGATTTTGGGAGAGGAAGGGGTTACAAATGTTTGAGAGGGAGTTTTGAATGTGGGGGATAAATATAAAAATGAAGGGCTATATTTACAAATTGTCCAAGTCAGGTCGGGCAAACCCTAGGTTTGGACCCACGAAACCCCGTCTATGGGTATTGGTCGACCTATAGACCGTGGGCAGGGTCCGTAGGTCACTCCATACTTAGAAAAAAATTTGAAAACTTACCTGGGGTCTACGAACACCATTCTTGGTCTGTGGATTAACCTACGGATCGTCGATGGGGTTCGTAGACCACTGCAACAGTCATTTTCTGTAGATTTTGCTTTTCATCCCCGTACATGTAGCAACCGTTAGGACTTTATTTTTACATTTTATAGACACTTTTTAGAAACTTTTTAGACACAGAACCTATGCTATATCTTGCCAACACTAGACAAAAATAAACTATAATCTAAAAATTTACAGAAAATCAATTAAACAAAGAAAACTCCTAAATCGGCAAGAAAAACCTATAGTTAGCTAGATTGTACATCTTGGGTTGGCTCCCAAGCAGAGCTAGATTTAACGTCATGGCACGATGTAGGCCTCTTGATTACTCAGACTTCATCAAGATAGTAGGCCTCAACCACCTCTTGCACATTCTCCTCTTTTCCTGGGTAAACCTTGATCCTTTGCATGTTCACCTTGAACCTTGTTCCCTCGATGTTTTCAAGCTCAACCGCTCCATGTGGGAAAACTTGCACGACTGTGAACGGCCCGATCCACTTGGACTTGAGCTTGCCAGGAAACAAGCGCAACCTAGAGTTGAAGAGAAGCACCAGATCACCCACAACAAATTCTCGCTTTTCAATCTTTTGATCATGAAACTTCTTCTTCTTCTCCTTGTACATGGTTGAACTTTCATAAGCTCTTAAGCAAAACTCATCAAGCGCATTCATGTCACTTACTCTCTGATTTGAAGCAACACCCCAATCCAAATTCAGCTTCTTTAACGCCCATATAGTCATATGCTTTAGCTCTACCGACAAATGGCAAGACTTCCCATATACAAGTTGGTAGGGGGACATGCCTATGAGAGTCTTGAATGCGGTGCGATAGACCCATAGAGCATCATCAAGCTTCCTTGACCAATTGGTTCTATACGCATTCACAGTCTTAGCTAGAATCTGCTTTATCTCTCTGTTGGACTCTTCAACTTGCCCACTAAACTGCGGAAGGTAAGGAGTGGCTACATTGTGACGGATGCCATATTTCTCAAGTAGCGCCTTTAACAACTTATTACAGAAGTGGAAACCTCCATCGCTGATAATCGCCCTAGGTGTACCAAATTTGGAGAAAATATTATTTTTCAGGAATGCGGTGACACTTTTACCTTTATTGTTGGAAAGCGCAATTGCTTCCACCCACTTCAACACATAATCAATCGCAACAAGAATATACTTCATCCCATGTGACCTCACAAATGGACCCATAAAATAAATGCCCCATACATCAAATAACTCTATAACCAATATTGGATTCATCGAAAGATCTTGCCTCTTTGAAATTCCTCCTTCTCTTTGGCAACGGTCACAAGACTTGGCGAAATTATGAGCATCTTGGTGGATGGTAGGCCAGTAATACCCACAATGCAAAATTTTAGGCGCAGTCCAAATACCACTATCATGCCCACCAACAGGAGATGAATGACACGCCTCTAGTATACTCAATATCTCAACCTCGGGCACACAGCGATAAATAATCCCATCAGCACAAATATGGTACAAATAAGGCTCATCCCAAAAGAACTTCACATCATGCATAAACTTTTTCCTTTGGTGAAACGACAAATCCGGTGGCACCAAATCACTTGCCAAGTAGTTAGCAAAGTTTGCAAACCAAGGAATCAGATCATGAAAAGCAGCCAATACCTGTTCATCCGGAAAAGTATCATTAATTTCAACCCCATCTCTTCGCTTATGCATAGCTTCCTCCTCCAATCTGGACAAGTGATCGGCGACTTGATTTTGTATCCCCTTTCTATCTTTCACCTCAAAGTCGAACTCTTGCAGCAACAACACCCATCTAATCAACCTCGGTTTTTCATCCTTCTTAGCCATCAAATACCTCAATACAGAATGGTCAGTATGCACTATGACCTTAGTACCAAGCAAGTAGGATCGAAATTTCTCGAATGCGAAAACCACCACAAGAAGCTCCTGTTCAGTCACTGTATAGCTCTTTTGAGCCACATTTAGAGCTTTGTTGGCATAGTAAATAGGATGAAAAATCTTCTCTCACCTCTGTCCCAATACCACACCAAGCACCACTCCACTCGCATCACACATTACCTCAAATGGTTGCCCCCAATCCGATGAAATAATGATAGGTGCGGAAACTAGCTTTACCTTCAACTCTCCAATTGCTCCCAGACAAACATCATCAAAATCAAACTTACGCTCCTTTTCGAGCAATTTGCACAATGGATGTGCAATTTTGGAGAAATCCTTGATGAACCTCCTATAGAAACCTGCATGCCCAAGAAAACTTCTAACACTTTTAACAGAGATAGGTGGAGGAGCTTCTCTATTACCTTGACTTTCACTCTATCAACCTCAATACCCTTCTCATAAATACGATGACCCAAAACTATCCCTTCTTTCACCGTAAAGTGGCACTTTTCCCAATTGAGCACAAGATTACACTCTTCACACTGCTTAAGCACCTCGGCCAAATGATCCAAACAACAATCAAAAGAGTCACTTACAATAGAGAAATCATCCATAAATACCTCAATGGTGTCCTCCACCATATTAGAAAATATCGATATCATACAACGCTGGAAAGTTGATGGAGCATTACACAACCCAAATGGCATCCGTTTAAAGGCGAAAGTCCCATAAGGGCAAGTGAAGGTGGTCTTCTCTTGGTCTTTCGAAGCTATGGAAATCTGATTGTAGCCCAAATAACCATCAAGAAAATAATACCAACCCTTACTAGCAAGTCGGTCCAACATCTGATCCATGAACAGCATAGGGAAGTGGTCTTTTTCTGTCGAAATATTTGATTTCTGATAGTCCATGTAGACTCTCCATCCAATCATGGGCCGCATCGAAACAAGATCATTTCTCGCATTAGATACCATAGTCATCCCACCTTTCTTGGGCACACATTGAACAGGACACACCCAACCACTATCAGCAATGGGGTAAATAACTTCAACATCCAACCACTTGATGATTTCCTTTTTAACTACCTCTTGTATAGGCAGATTAAGTCTCATTTGGTGCTCAATACTAGGCTTGTAATCCGGCATGAGTTGGATTTTATGAGTACAAATGCCAGGAGGGATCCCAATGATGTCTGCAATAGTCCACCCAATAGCCCGCTTGAACCTCTTTAACACGAAAACCAATGCTTCAACTTGTGTCACATTCAAATTTTCTGCAATGATGACCGATAAAGTACCATCTCTCCCCAAGAATTCATAACTCAAATGTGATGGTAAAGCCTTAAGCTCCAATTTTGGGGCCTTTTCAATAAACGGTCTTAAGGGTGGAGAGTCGCGATTCTTCATGTCTAGCTCCAATCTCTTTGGTTTTGAACGGATTTCAAACCTATCAAGTGTGGCAACTAATTCATCATAGTCTTTAATATAATCACCCTCAAAGTTCATCATAACTGCTGCTAGTGCATCAACACCCAACTTTTCTTTAATAGACACCTCAGAACCACTCTCTACAATATCATTCACCACTGATACCGACTTGAGCTCACTACTATACTTCATAGATCTACAGATGTTGAAAGTCACCTCTTCACTATTTAATCGAAACTTCATCTTCCCTTTCTACATATCGACCAAGGCGCACCCAGTGGAAACAAATAGTCTCCCAAGGATAATAGGAACCTCAAAATCAACCTCACAATCAAGTATCACAAAATCTGCCGGAAAGATAAAAGACTCCACTTTCACTAGTACATCTTGGAGCACACCAATGGGCCTCTTCACAGTTCTATCGGCCATGAGCAATCGCATCGCAGTCGGTTTTGGATCCCCTAAACCCAATTCTTGTAAATAGACAATGGCATCAGATTAATTCTAGCACCCAAATCACACAATGCCTTAGCAAAATGCAACAACCCGATGGTACATGGAATAGTGAAGGCACCAGAATCCTCTTTTTTCTGCACAAGGAACCTTATAGTAATAGCACTACAATGTTGCAACCTATCATCATCTTCAAAACTCACGACCCTTTTCTTAGTCACCAAATCATAAACTTTGCATACCCAGGCATTTGCTCTAAAACTTCTATCAACGGAATATTAATGGAAAGTTATTTCAACATAGCGATGAACCTGCGGTATTTCCCATCTTCATTCTTCTTCACTAACCTTTGTGGGAATGGAAGTGGAGGTCTAGGCATGGGGACAACTTTTTTGGTTATCTCTGCTTCCTTCTCTATAGCATTCCTGGACTCTCTAGTAACCTCAATCTCTTCATCATCTTTCTCAACCACAATTTTAACCTCAAACGGCATAGGTGGATCAATGGTCTTCTTACCCCCTCAAGTAGTGACTGCCATACAATGCCCATCATTCTTCAGCTTTTGGATGGTGTTTCTAGGAAGTGTGACAGGCTGGCGTGGGTTTACTGTAGTAGACAATTGATTCATCTTATGCTCAAGTTGCCTGATTGACACTGCATGGGCGTCAACTTTTTGACCAATACCAGACAAGTCATTTTGTATCTCCTTCACATTCTCATCAGTTGAATCAAACTTCTTGATCATCTTCTGCATCATATCCTCAATACGTGACATACTACCCCCAGCTTCCCTATTACCAGATTCCCAATTTTGAGGAGGAGCACCCTTATCATTTTTGTTGCCATAGTTGTTCCGATTGTAGTTGTTGTCGCGATTGTAGTTCCCATCCCGGACATACTGACCCTCTCGATTATATTTACCATAGTTTCGTCCTTGGTTTCCTTGACCTTAGAACTAATTTTCTGAATTGGAACCTTGGGCTTTGGCTCGTAAACCCCCCGTCTGATCATTCACCACATAAGTATCATCTTCATAGTAGCACTCGTCAACTGGTGGTGGATACTTAGTCAAATAATTCACAGCATTTACCTTTTTGGCACCTCTGCTCACACCTTCAACACCAACCCAAGTTTTGTACTCATCAGAGCCATCTCCTCACGAATGTCATCGACGGATTGACTAGGTGCAGATTGAACTGCAAAAGTGATTCTTCTAGTGTCTGACTTTTGCATTCTCCATGCTTTATTATTTCGAGAAATCTTCTCCAATTTCTCAGTGATCTCCTGATAAGTCCACAAATTGGACTCATTTAGGGCTATAATTTGATTGAATTAGTGTCCTCAAATGCATATTTTGTCTCAATATCTGATGAAAACCCTTAAGTTTCAGGTATTTAAAGTTTGAGGGAAATCATGGACACTACTTAACAAAAAGGAACAAAAGTAGCTGAGAGATCGAAGAAATGAAGATCTAAGAATCGCCGAACCCATTCAAAACATATGTGATAGTGTCACCCACTGGACTAAATGCGATATTCAGCTCATTGGGCGCACTGCCGAAGTATTTGGCGACTGATTCATTTTCTCGCCAACTGGGCGCTTAGTGAAGATTCTTTGTCACCTTGCTCTGAATGTTTACCTACTAGAATTTTGTATTTATTTGCTAGTTTTTAATTTTATTCTTTTTTTTATTTATAGGAGTGTCCATTCTCTACTCACATGGGGGACACTATTGAATGCTTTTGGTGGGGGTGTGTGCTTGGTCAGTGAATTCCTTTGTGTTTTTGGACCCTTTTGGACCCATTTTGCCACCTCTTGTGTATTTAATTGGAACTGTTCTTGTACAAATTTGAGTGACAATTGGTATCAATACCGATGACTTGAATAGTGCTCTTAATCGAACAAACATGAATGTGAAGCTACGACGAGACCAAACGAAGTTACATAAGCAATATGTGAACTTTTTGCATCTCGTTGTGACTAGCTGGTTATCAAATTGAGTCTCTTGTGATGAACATTGCACACTAGCGAAAGTGTGGAGTCTTGTTTGGCATTGGTGTTAATGCCTTGTATGATGAGCTTACTAAGAACCATGTGTGATGACATCTAGAATTTTCCCCGTTGGTCCGGTTGACTAAATGATGCAAGATCTTGACATGATCTTAGGCAAAAATTTTAAAGAGTGAAACAATTTGACACTACACCTTTTTTGGGCCTACCTTGTGAGTGTGTGAACTTTGCTTGAACACCCTTTGAGCCTTACCCTTTTCCTTGGAATAAACTAGAGCAAATGAAACCTCTATCTATCCCTTCACCTATAATCCTCATGAGATGTGGTTTGTTTGAATAGCCAACTTAGGCCAAAAGCCTAAGTTGGGGGTGTGGTGAAAAGAGACGGTAAATCAAGAAATATGAAGAAATTTCCCTCTATCCATGGTTTTGAAAACGATGGGACCCTTTCATATAAAAAAAAGGAGAAAAGAAAAGAAGGAAGAAAAAGAAAAAGAATGAAATTTTTTTGAAATAAAGTTGCAAAAAGAAATGGGGTGTCCAAAGTTTCATGGAAAATGAATAATGGGTGAATTTCGAGAATGAATTAAAATAAAGAACAAAAGGAAACGAAGTGTTGTGCACACCACATTTCATGAGGATAGCAACCACTGAGCCTAAATGACCATACCTTTACACGCAGCCCCGTTACAAGCCTTGAAAGACCTTTCTGATCTTGAGTGAGCTGATAGGAAGGTTGATTGGAAAATAAGGGCAAGTCTATGGGTAAAGTCATGCATGTGTTCATCTTTCTGAGTGTGAGAGTGTGATTCCGGAGCTATAAATTGTTGAACAAATTGTGTGTGAATAGGGAATCATCTTTGTGTGAGGCCATTCGAGTACCTTTGTTGAGCTTGAACTTGCATTTCAAGCAACTATTGTGAACTTGAGAATCTTTGATAATATAGAGTCACAACTTTAATCTTTGAGTGCACAATTGATCTTACATGAGTAAATTGAGTCTTGTTGTGTGCATTCATGATTGAGTCTTGTGAAACACTATTTGACACATCATTTTTCAACTGTTGAGCTTGAGTTTTACTTGAGGACAAGGAAAATATTAAGTTGGAGGTGTTGATGAGTCCGAGATTTGGACTTATTTAGGGTTTTATTTATATAGATTTAGTGTCCTCAAATGCTTATTTTGTGCCAAAAACTGATGTAATTGATTTCCATATACATGGATTGGGGAACAAAGCTAGGAACAAAATGGGCAATAGAGACAACACGAACGAAAAAAAGAAGGGAAACACAATCCTGACAATTTCTTATGTCACTCGGCGACTTGCCAAGTTGCCACTCTACTGTCTAAAGTTACAGAATACACAGGTTGAATTAGGGGTACCTTCGGCGACTAGCAGTTCCACTCGGTGTGTCAGTGATCGCATCGGCGATGGATCACCAGGTTGCCAAAAGTACTAATGAGAGAGAGGAAAGGAAAAAGGGCATGTCGTGTAATCACTCGACGATCCCAATCTAGCTCACCTAAAGTTACGGTGGTTGGACTAAGAAGAGGTAAAAAATAAAGGCGAGATGAAGAAAACTCGATGAGTCGGTGAATGGTCGGCGAAGCGTGACTTATCTCACCAATTGATCCCAAATAGCCACACATCAAATTTGCATAAATTTATTTTTGGAGGAGAGAGAAGGCATTCAGAAATGTGAGGAACAAAAGATTGAGAGTGAAAACACTACCATTGTGTATTTCAAGTGATTTTAGCAAGGTTTTTCCTTGTAATTTTGGAATAGAGAAGATTTTAGTTGATTTTAACTTCCAGATTACATTTAGCCAGCTATGGAAAATGTGGCAGGTGTTGCTTATCATCTTTTCATCATGATTGGCTAAAACCCTAACCTTGGGGGTTTGAAAATGTGACCAATTGTTTCCTTCTACGAAATGGGTGTCATCAATTAGTGATTTGTGGTGCTAATCCGAAGTGGGTCTAAATTATTATGGTGGTTTAACGTCATTATTGCATATTTGGTGTGATAAATTTCAGAGTTTTGTGCTTGCTCAAGAGAGAAGCACGGAGCCAACGTAGTATTTTAGCATCCTCAGTAGTGGGTCTTGATGGTTTTAGCTTGAGAAAGTGAGACCCAGGAAACGTGAGGAACAACTATCACGATCCAAGTGCTTTCTTTCGAACATCAACAAGCTTAGCAAATAAGAACAACCCACATTATCAACTCTCTTGAGCTAGATAGGTAGAATCAAGATTAGGATTTACTCTTTCGAGCTAAACCCATATCACCCCAATAACTACAATCATCAATTGAAAGCTTTGATTCTAAAACCTCTTTTTCAAGCAAGTCCAGAATTTCAAATTGCATTTGAAACAACAATTCTTAGATTAAAACACAGCTATCAATTTAAACCCACTTCAATTAAGCATTTTAATCGGTAAATAAAAATACTCATAAGCTAATTCAACCTATAATCATATGATCACAACCCAAGAATTCGGGTTTTAGCTAAACATCATAAAAAAATAAAAACAATTACCAACTCGATTAAGCATCAGCTGGGTAATAGTCTCCAAGCCTTTACTATGTTTTCCAAAGGTTAAATTCAAAGACCCACTTGCAAATCTTCAAGTTTGATCCTCAAAAAGCTTCAAAGTCTACAATGGAACTCTAAAACTCAAAAGAAAACTCTACTCAATGATCCATCCTCATTAATTTACAGTTCAAAATTCAATTTATAATTGCCCAAAATTTGGCCTGAAAAATCATTGGGCGAGATAAGTCAGGCCTCATCGAGTCATTCGGAAATCCTCTCTTTGCTCCCTTTCATCGCTATTGTTCATTGATCTTCAGCGTCCTAAGTTATGTAACTTTGGGCGATCCAACTTGATGTCACGGAATGGATCGGCAAATCACCGATTGGCCAATTTTGTTGCCAACTTGGTTTCTTCCTCAGGGATGGAAACTTGGAACTTTAGGCTAACCATAAGAGCCACTCAGTGGTTCTCTAAGTGGTCTTGGCAATCACCACGATCACTTTCTTCACTTATTTAGCTCGTTTTGCTCCTTTTTGTCAGGTAGTGTCCTTGCCTTGCTCCTTAGCTCACATACCTGAAATTCAATGCTTTAACTTCAGTTTTTAGCATAAATTAGGCATTTGAGGACACTTATACTTTTCAAAACAAAGCCCTAATGAGTTCGAATCTCGGACTCATCAACACCCCCAACTTAAACTTTTGCTTATCCTAAAGAAAAACTCAAGATCAACAGTTCAATAAGGATGTCTCAAATAGTGCTGCATAAGACTCAACATGAATGCACACAAAAGGGTTCAAACTACACATACAATGCTCAATTGTGCACTCAAAGATTCAAATTGTGATTCACCATTTCAAGGATACACAAGTTCACAATACTTGCTTCAAAAACAAGTTCAAGCTCAACAAAGGTACGCAAATGCCCTCACAACAAAGATGATTCCACATTCACACAAAAATCTTCAACAATTTAAAGTCTCAGAATCACATACAACTCTCACACTCAAAAAGACGAACGCATGCATGACTTCACCCATTGGCTTGCCCTTATTTTTCAATCAACATTCATTTTAGCTCACTAAAGATCACAAAAAAAAGACTTGTAACGAGGCTGAGTGCAAAGGTATGGGAATTTAAGTTTAGTGGCATCTACCTTCATGAAGTATGGCTTGAAAATCACTCTTTCCCCTTCTCTTTCACATTCAAACATGTTCAAACTCCACTCCATTATTCAACTAGACATGAATCACCGAATACCCCATTTTTCACTATGTTCACACACTTTATTTCACAATTTTTGCTCTTTTTGAGCCTTTTTATTTTCTTTTTTCTTTTCTTTTTCTTTTTCTTTTTTTTATATGGAAGGGTTCCAAAAAAAAAATTTCAAAACAATCCCTAAAAGGAATTTTGTCACACTTCTTGACTTTCCTTCTTTTTCACCACACCCCCAACTTAGGCTTTTGGCCTAAGTTGTCTATTCAAACATACCAATACTTCATGAAGGTTATAGGTGATGGGATAAAGGGGTAAAAGTTTCTCAAGTTTCTTCCAGGAAAAGGATAGGCTCAAAAGGTGCCAAGATAGGCTCACACATCTCACAAGGTTGGCCACAAAGTGGTATATTGTCAAATTGGCCCACTCTCCAAAATTCTTGCCTAAGATCATTTCAATTGCTTGCTTCACTCGATCTATCAGACCAACAGGGCAAATTTTAGGTGTTATCAAGATAATGTTCAGGATAGCCTCGCCACACAAGTCATCGGTACCAATATCAAACAATACGTCACACTTTCTAGCTAGCGTGCAATGGTTATTACAAGAGACTCATTCGACAATCGACTAGTCACAACGAGATGCTAAAAGTTCACATATTGCCTATGTAACTTAGTTTGCCTCATCGTAGCCACACATTCATGTCGTTCAATTAAGAGAACTATTTAAGTCATCGGTATTGATCAAAATTGACACTCAAATTTGCACAAGAACAGCTACAATCATACACACAAGAGGTGTACATTTTTTTAAATTGGTTCAAAAACCATTTTCATGTCAAAACAAAGGGCCACAACCTAAAACATCCACAATATCACAACTAAGATATATATATATATATATATATATATATATATATATATATAACTCAATAAGCACAACATTCACAATCAAAACAAAACCACTATTCATAAAACAGTCATAAGAAGTAGGTATGGAAATAGCTCACCCCCACCCAACAAAAAATAAGCAGTTGTTCTCAAATGCAACCAAAAAAAAATTAGTATAAAATGAATAACAGAGAGGGAAGGGAGAAATCATCCTGCCAGGCTAAGCCTGGGTGAAGTTTTTATCTCATCCACTCCATCTGTCGGGGCATCAATGCCCAGTATCTCATCAACCTTGGCTCCACTGGAGGCCACCATCAAAGTATCCCTCAGGGAGGCCTGTCTAGCTGTCTCGAACATGGCACCCTCTAAGTCAGCCAGGTCTTTATAAATATTCTCCTCAGGCACACCAAGCTGCTCCTCATTTGTCTCGGCCTCGGAATCAGCAGCAGCACTATCAGCCCTAATCTCATCTCCGGTGATAGCCGGAGGCACCTCAGAACAGGTTGAAATATCTACACTATGGTCATCTTGGATCTCCAATGTCCCAAATAGTGAGGTGAAATCAGTGGACGTCAGCTGGTCCACATCATTCGTCAATCCAATAATGTCAGCCTTCAAGGTTGTCACCTCATCCGTAGCACCTTATCCTCTCTCACATACCTCTACTCTCGCTATAAAGGCATCAATCTAGGCTTTGAGAGGTGTCAATGCAGCAGTGATAGATCTCTCAATAATCCTACAAACTACGGCCTCTAGTTGGGAACACGCACATCGATGGACCTGGCCAAATGCCCCATCTTATACAGCATCGCCAAGGTGATCGGAGGTCTAGAGGCAGAAGTACATACAATAGATCTAGGGGGCGGGGGATTAGCAAAAGTGCTAAGAGTGTCGAAAGTAGTGGAGCTAGAAGTACCTGAAGGTTCGGTGGTCACAGTAGGCATGACTGCCTCTGTAGGTAGTGCCTCAATATAAATCTTTGAGGATGTGTCCACTAGAGGTGCTCTCCTCTTGTCAAAATCATCTTTCATGTACTCGGCCTCTATACGCAAGATGTTGGTAGAAGATATAGGTGTAATTTCAACATCCCTCTTCTCATCACGTGGAACTCTGGCCCGTCGACATAATACGGTGATCAACACTGTAAAAGAAAGTGATGGCTCGCGCTTCTTGGCCCTCATGGCCATCTCGTACTCAATGATCATACCTAAATTTAGCCGCTTCCAGGCTATGAAATATCCAAGACATGCTGCCTTTGGTTGGCAGAGAATGGACTCATTTTCTGAAGGCATGATCGTGTTATTGATGAACCCAAACCAATATCTAGTAGCTACATTGATGTCCTTCTTCTCTATCGGCGCTTCGGCCTCAATCCACCTTAGGGTGATGTCAGAAATCAGGGGTGTCAGCCAACCTTGAGATCATCCAGAGTTTGTGTCTAGATCATACTTTGATAGTCATGCATGAATCTGGTAACACACTCAAACACAACATTTATATCATCGATTCAGCATTTTACTTTCTTGCCTTGAACTATTGCACAGTCTACTAGTTTGAAGGTACTAGCCTTCTTCTTCTCCTGAGGCACCAAGTCACTATAAGTAGCATAGAACTCCCGGACCCATGTTCAAATGTATGGGCCACGGGTCTTGGAGAAGACCTCAAATCTGTGGAACTTGAGGGTGTCCCACACAGCTAGATGTATGTCCACCACACCATCTGTGGACAGTCTCTTCTCCTCTAAAGTGGTCCTCAATCCTTTGGCCTTTAATCGATTGAGTGACCGAGGAGGAGGACCATGTACTGGTGGTGGCGGGACCGATGTATGTGCTGGAGCTGGAGGATTAGGAGTCTGAGCCATCGAGATCCTAGACGAATCATGAATCGCCTTGGAGTGAATCTCTGCTCTCCAGGCTTGTAGTAATTGATCTTCCTCGGGCTTAGAAAAAGAAGCCTGAGAATCATATGACTCTCTCACTGCCGGAGTTGTCTTCGATGTCTCAGCTATGCGTACCTTGCCCTTTCCCTTTCCTCCTTTTGGAGGTAGCTTCTTGGCATTGGAAGTTGTTGCTTCCTCATTGATGATGACTTTGCGTGCCCACTTTTGGGGTGGCATGCCACTATCAGTCAAATTGGTCCTAGCCATTCCTGCAAATAACAAAGACAAACAATAGAAAAAATGTCAGAACAGTGCTGAAAATATGTTGTAGAATGACTCACTAAACCGTTCGGTGAGTCATCGAGTTACTTTGGCAAACCAAATCGGGCTCGCCAAAAGTTATAGAACAAAATTTTCAAAGATTCAAAATAGGTCGGCGATATCTAGGGCCATTCGGTGAGTCACTGACACCAATCAACGAGCTAGAAGTAGCTCACCGAAAGTTACAGTGTATTTAGGGATTAGGGGCGCGAAAGGGTGATTTAGAAGGACTTTCAGTGAGCTCATACGTAGCACCGAAAGTTATAGACTCAAACTCACCAATTTATTGAAATTAAGGGCGATATGTGGGGGGTTTGGCAAACCATCGAACCACTCGGCGAGCCTAGCTTGGCTCGCCAAATGGCACTTCGTGACAATTTTCTACCCCCTTTTTCAAAATCAAACCCATAGCCCCCAAAAACAATATTAAACACATACATTGCCAAATTCAATCAAGACCCATACTAACCAAGCCCTCGGGGTACTCAGACTTCCCTCTTTTTGGCCAAGATTGGTCATTTGACGTCTTTTGCCCTTAAGAAAAATGTCAAACGCTCCATCATTGGGAAGAATATGTCAGTTAGCACAATCTGGGGTTACTAGGACTTCACCCCACTAGACCCATCATAAATTTTCCACAACCTAACAATTAAGACTCGATTTAATCAAGCACAACACAGTAATTGATCAAATACGCACAATTAAGCACTAATTTAACTCACTATAGGCAATCTGACAATTAAACAATGATTAAATCATGCTACCCAACAACAATCAACAATAAATTACCGATTACATTCAAGTTCTACCACATATGGAGTTTGGGCTTCGGAAAAACCAACCTTTAATGCCAAAGATGAAATTTGTAAAGCTAGGTGACAAAGTTCCACAATCTTGAGCAAAGATTTCACAAGGTATGATGGTAAAAACACAAGAATACTAAGGACCTAAAGTTGGGTGAGAGGGTACGGGAGTTTAAAAGATAAGAAAGTAAAAGAATTTTGAAATTTTAAATTGTTTGGCCTTTAAAACCTTTCAGTTCACACTCCATTCAGTTGTATAAGTCATGCTCGATGAACCGTTCGGTGATGCATCGAGTGTTATTTTACCTCACCGAGTTTTACAAGACACCCAACAATTTGGGGGTTCAATCGGTGGATAAAGTTGGGCATGCCGCCCTGTTAAGCGAGTCGCCGATTGATCATATAGCATTTCGAGTTTTATAGAGTTCCCCTTCAAGTTGGGTGTTTCCAACGGCGGTCCAAGTCGGGGCTCACCGACCTCTTTGGCAAATCGCCGAAAGGACTTTTGCTCGCCAAAGCACTTATTTTTTCCAACACTTTTCACTTTTCAACCTACCCAGTTGATGAATCTAAGATTTGGACTCATTTAGGGCGTTATTTGTATAGATTTAGTGTTCTCATATGCTCATTTGTGCCAATAATGAATGTAAAGTCCTTGATTTTCAGGACTATGGTTTAAGGAGCAAAGCATGGACACTAAATTGCAAAAGGAATAAAGTGAGATGAAAGAAGGAAGAAAAGAGAGCTTGGTGATTGCCAAGTCCATTTGGCGAGTCGCCGAGTGGCCTCAATGATCTCCTAGAGTTCGAGTGTGCTAAGCCCTGAAAGAGAAAATCAAGTTGGCGAGAGAAAAGATCAGTTGACAGATCATCCAGTGGCTTCACGATGCAATGTTAGATCGCCTAAAGTTACAGACCTGGAGGATTCTGAAGGCCAAGGCAAAAAGGGTGATGGAATGGATCAAAGGGTAGATCGGCGAGCCTGACTTACTATGCTGAATGACTATTCGCAACATATTTTTGGTGACTATAAATACATTTTTGAACATTTAGTTTTGTATGAATCATTAATTCTGTAACCACTTTCTATGAAATTTTAGATTTTTAGAGTTTTTGGGGAGTTTTGAACTAAGAAACAAGTTTTCCTTAACTTTGAAAAATTGAAACTTTTCACCTTTGAGAAATTGAAAGTGGGTCTTTGAGATTCTTCAGTTTGGACCTTCGTAAAGATGAATTCAATCTTACCCCAGTTGATGGAAACACAATTTGGTAACGATTTTTATCTTTTTATGATGTCTAGCCAAAACCCTAATTCTTGGGGTGTGATTATGTGATTATGGGCTGATTTAGCTAATGGGTGTTTCTAATTGTTAGTGTAATTGTTGTTTAGAAGTGAGTTCAATCATTTATTATGGGTTAATTTCGAAATTGAAGTTGCAAATGTGATTCCACCTTTAAGTTCTAGGCTTGCTCGAGAGAGAGAGGTCATAGAACTAAGGTATTTGATTAATGGTTTGTGGGTATTGGGTTGGCCTGGGTTCAGCTCGAGAGAGTGAATCCTAAACCATTTTCAACACATTCAGCTCGAGAGAGTGAATGGACTAAGGTGTGGGTGGTTCTTATTTTGCATGCTTGTCGATGTTCGAGAGAAATCGACTTGATTCGGGGTAAATTGTTCAAGAGAAAGTTTACCTTTTCTATAGTCTAGCTTACTCACTGATTTTCAGCAGTGTCCTAATAGTTGCAACTACCCATTTGTCTATAATAGCCTGTAATTGAATCACATCCCAAGAATCGACCTTATTTTTTATTATTTTGTGTTATTTGTTGCTGCTGTAGTTGATAATTGAAACCAAAACCCCCTTTATTTGACATTCGTGTCACCCCCTTATTTGAATTATGTTGTTATTTGATAATCTCTATTCCTATGACTGATTAGAACATGTTTGTACTTTACTATTGAATCTTTAACACGTACCGCTCCTTGTGGAATTCGACCTCAACTCATTTAGTTGGGTTATTATACTGATTGACGATCATTGACGCTTAGAATCAGATGAAGTGTCTTTGAAACGTTATTAATCAGAATGGTGTTGCTGCCGGAGAGTGGTGTTGGTTAAGATTCTTTGGTTAAGTTGAATTTTGTTCTTTTTAGTCAGAGTTGAATCTACTTTCTTTCAGTTTTCGCTTTCATGTTGCTTGTTTAGAATAGAAGAAAGAAGCATGTCTTGTAGCAATGGTGACCAAATGGATCACCCTCCTCTGAGAATGATGATTCTTAGGGATAACATCCTAAGTTTCAGGCAATTGGAGGATGGGTCAATCCATGAGTTGTGGCTGAGATTTAAGTCACTACTGCTTCAATGCCCAGCTAATGGAATCTTAGATAAAATGCTACTTGACTGCTTCCACAGAGGTCTTGGTTCAGAGAATAGGGGATTGGCTTACCAAATTTTTCCAGGTGGTCTTACACCACTACCCTATGCAATAGCAGCCCAACTCCTTGATCATATGGCCAAGACCAACAAGGAGACTGAGAAGGACCAGACAGATTATGGAATTGGAGGTACCGTACAAAAAAAAAAGATTGGTACATTCCCCCTCATGAGCGTAAAAAGTTTAAGAAATACGAGTGTGGACAAACATAAGAGATACTCTCACTCATTCTTCATAAAGTCGAAGAACATGACAAAGTGTTAAATGAGATAAAAGAGAATGTCACATTTCTAAATCAGATGACTGCTTTCCATTCCATGTCTAATCAGCTACTCGAGACCCAAATAGGTCATGTGTTATCTTTTCTCTACCCCACAAATCAAAATGATTGGGGAATTGCATCGTGCCATGACGTTAACTAAGTCTCTTCTTGGGAGGCAACCCAACTTTTACTACTTTGATTTTCCTTTTGAAATAATTGTGTGTTGATTATGCAGGTTGAAGTGTAAAATGTGTTTGAAAAAGTGTAGATTGGTGAGCTTAATGTCCAGTCGGTGACTCACCAAATAGATTGGCGAGCCAAACTTGGAACACCATTGGACTCAAGAATTTCCAAGGTTGGAGTCTGTAAAACTCGGTAAGCCTAGGAACAAATTGGCTTTATCGGCCGTTTGGACCCCCACATTAACTGGAGGTCCTATAAAACTCAGTGAGGTAAATTCCCACTCGGCGTGTCGCCGAGTGGGTCGGTGAGTAAAACAAATGTCGCCAAAAGGGCAAGAATTGGACGGCTTTAAATGCCAAAGGTTTAAACTTTCAAACTCTTTCCCATTCCCTCACTTTTCAACTTCCCAAACTCACACCCGCACTATATTTTCCTATATTTTTGCATTATTATCGCTTTCTAGTCATCGATTGTGTGTTTGGAGTTGGATTCCTTTGCCGTTTAGCATTTTAACTTATTTATTCGACGTAAAAGGTTGGTTTTCCAAACCCCAAACTTGTAATTAGCAATTTTTAATCACTTTCCATTGTTCTTATCTTAGTTATGTGTGATAGCCCTCTCTGATCTGTAATTATATGCTTGTGTGCCTATTTTAATTTGAATATCGTGCCTATAATGCCTAACTATTGATTTCCCGAGATTTGCATACCTTAAAATTGATCAAAATTGTTGGGTTGTGCTAGTTTGTTGTTGGGTCTAGTCAGATTAAGTCTAAGTAACCCGCATATGTGCTAAATGATGTATTTTGCTTAATGATGAAGTGTTTGATGTCATTCCTAAGGGGTAAAATTGTCAAACGGCAAAATTTGGCCAAACTGGGAGAAGTTTGAGTATCCTGGGAGCATGAGTGTAATGGGTCTTAGTTTAATTGAAGGTGTCCATGTTTTGACTTTGTTTTCAGAGAGCTGCAGGGTTTTAATTTGAATATCGTGCCTATAATGCCTAACTATTTATGGGATGTTGATTGTATATTGCACAAGTATACCTTAGGGTTACTAATGAGATGGTTTTGTTATGTTACAATGACTTACGTGATGAATATGTTATTCACTTGTGTTTTACACTAAAAGTGAATATTGATTCTTAAACTTGTCAAAGAGCATGACTTCAACTAAAATGTCCTTTTTAGCATATTTTCAATGATTTTATGCATGGCTATCATACTTAGTACATATTTGTGCTAACCCATATTTCTTCTACACTTTCTCCTGAGTGTAGGTTCTGGGCATTGAAGTGTTCTTCTCTTGAGACAAGCTTGGATAGTCTTTTCCCCAAAGTTTGTGATGAGTCCCCATGCATCCAAGGACGAGTATTATGTTGATGTTTCTTTTCTTTTCATTATGTTAGACTTTCAGTTTTCTATTGTAAGGGGTGTGACCCTACCTTGAGACTTTGATTTTATTAGATGGCTTATGGAGACTATGTCTAGACTTCTCTCGATTTTATGAAAGACTTTGATTGCAAAGAAATTTTTAATTCCGCATCATTTCTATGGCTTTATGTTTATGATTATGCTAAGGTCTTGTATGAGACCCCTTCAGGGTCAAGTACGCCGTGTTACTTCTAGGGGATACCCTTGGGATGTGACAAACTTGGTAATCAGAGCACAAGGTTTAGAATGATTCTACGATTAAGTCTCATAAGCCACGTCTAGTAGAGTCTTGTTTATGAGTGTGAAGTGTGCCACATTTATGAATGAGAGGCTATAAGATGTTTTAGGAAATCTCACTTCTTTCATTATTCTTTAGTCATGCTATAGAGTTTTAACTCTATGAAGTCCTTTTTCCTAACCCTTTTCTTGTGTCTATAGGATATTAATACAAGAAGGGTGAATGCAAGGAGGATGGAAGAGGAGAATGTGAATTAGGGAGTTCCTCCCCAAGCTCCTCAAGCTCAAATTGATGAGAGGGCTATGACTAATGTGGAAATAAGGTTGGCTCTTCAAGTATTGACCCAAGTCATGACAACTCAAGCTCAAGCCATGACAACTCAAGCCCAGACTATGAAGGCCCAAGCCAACTGAGATATTGGGCCCCATGTGAACCTTAATGTGAGAACCGTGGCTTCAAGGTTGAGAAATTTAACAAGGATGAGCCCTCTTATGTTCTTTGATTCCAAAGTGGAAGAGGATCCACAAGGGTTTATCGATGGGATCTATAAAGTGCTTGATGCTATGGGAGTGTCTTCACAAGAAAAGGAAAAATTCTCCGCCTACCAATTGGAGGATGTGGCTCAAGTATGGTATGAACAATAGAAGGGTGACAAACCCGTGGGAGAGGGCCCTTTAGATTGGTAATTGTTCAAGTCATCCTTTCTTGATAGATTCTTTCCCCTAGAGTTGAGGAACGAAAAATGCAAGAATTCATAAATCTTTGACAAGGGGGTTTGAGTGTGAAGTAATATGCCCTTAAGTTCACTCAATTGTCCAAATATGCTCCAACATTGGTGGAGGACTCTAGGGCCAAGATGAACAAATTTGTTAAGGGGATATCTAACTTGGTAGTCAATAAATGTCATTCGGCAATGCTTATTCCAAGTATGAATATTTCACATCTCATGGTTCATGCCGAACAAATTGAGGAGCAAAAGCTTAAGCAAGCAAATAAGGAAGTAAAGAGGACTAGACTTGATGATGGAAATTCTTCCAAGGGTAAATTCGAGGGTCAAGGTAGACCAAGGTTCAAGAAAAAGTTCTTCAACCAAGGCTCCTCTAGGGCTCTGAGGGCCAACAAAGACAAGGTGTCTAGACCTAAGCCTCAAGAAGGCAATGGTGGTGGATCTTCTATGGTGAGGCCTACATGTGCTAAGTGTGGTAAGAAACACGAGGGTAAGTGCCTTATTGACATGGATGGTTGCTATGGGTGTGGGAAGAGTGGTCACATGATGAGAGATTGTCCCATGCTTAAGGTCCAAGGAATAGAGAACAAGCAAACCCCTCCAAGTGGTTCAAATTCTAATGCTCCCAAAGAGAACCGCTTTTATGCTCTTCAAGCTAGAGGTGATCAAGAGAGCTCCCCGAAAGTGGTTATGGGTATGTTGCAAGTTTTTATTATTGATGTTTATGCATTATTGAACCCCGATGCCGCTCCATCTTTTGTGACGCCCTATGTGGCAATGAGGTTTGATGTTTCTCCAGAAGAGTTACTAGAACCTTTTTCGGTTTCTACCCTGGTGGGTGACTCCGTGGTGACTAAGAGGGTGTATAAAAGATGTCACATTTCCTTGTCCCATATAGTTACTCTTGTTGACTTGGTAGAACTTGACATGTTAAATTTTGATGTTATTCTTGGTATGGATTGGTTGCATGCATGTTATGCTTCTATTGTTTGTAGAACTTGGGTGGTCAAATTTTGATTTCCGAATGAGCCTATTTTAGAGTGGAAGGGTGGAAATTCAATACCTAGAGGTCAATTTGTTTTTGTCTTAAAACTAGAAAGATGATCTGAAAAGGGTGTGTCTACCATATTGTTAGGGTGAAGGATGTTGAATCTGAAACCCCTCCTCTAGAGTCAGTTCCGGTAGTGAATGAGTTTCTGGAAGTTTTTTCCGATGATTTACCCGGTATTTCTCCTAAACGAGAAATAGATTTTGGTATTGACCTTATCCCGGATACGCAACCTATTTCTATTCCTCATTATAGAATGACTCCGGCGAAGTTGAAGGAGTTGAAAGAGCAACTAAAGGATTTGCAAGATAAGGGTTTTATTCAACTAAACATCTCTCCTTGGGGTGCTCCGGTATTGTTTGTAAGAAATAAGGATGGAACTCTTAGAATGTGTATCGATTATCAACAATTGAACAAGGTGACAATTAAGAACAAGTATCCACTTCCTAGAATTGATGACTTATTTGACCAACTTTAAGGGGCTAGCTATTTTTCCAAGATTGATCTACGTTCGGGCTATCACCAATTAAGGGTGAGGGATGTTGATATTCCCAAGAAGGCATTCCGAACTAGGTATAGGCACTATGAGTTCCTTGTGATGCCATTTGGCCTAACAAATGCCTTGGCGGCATTTATGGACCTTATGAATAGGGTTTTCCGACAATATCTTGACATGTTCATCATTGTGTTTATCGATGATATTTTGATATATTCTAGAAGTGAGGGTGACCATATGGACCATTTGAGAGTTGTGTTGCAAGTCCTCAAGGATCATTAATTATTTGCAAAGTTTAGTAAATGCGAGTTTTGGCTAAGGTCTGTGGCATTCCTAGGTCACATTGTGTCAAGCAAGGGTATAGAGGTAGATCCGAAGAAAATGGACTCGGTCAAGAGTTGGCCTAGACCTCTATCACCAACCGATGTTAGAAGCTTTTTGTGTTTGGCCAGCTACTATAGGAGGTTTGTTGAGGGATGTTCCTCTATTGCTTCTCCTTTGATGGCCTTAACTCAAAAGAAGGCTAAATTTGTGTGGTCAGAAGCTTGTGAGAAAAGCTTCCAAGAATTGAACGATAGGCTTACCTCTGCTTTGGTGTTGACCTTGTTAGAGGGTACCGATGGTTTTTTGTATATTGTGACGCCTCTAGAGTGGGTTTGGGATATGTCCTTATGCAACATGGGAAAGTAATTGCCTACGCACAAGGCAACTCAAGGTACATGAGAAGAACTATCTGACTCATGATCTTGAATTGGCGGTAGTAGTATTTGCTTTGAAAATATGGAGACATTACTTATATGGGGTGCATGTTGATGTGTTCACTGATCACAAGAGTCTCCAATATGTTTTTACCCAAAAAGACATGAATCTCCGACAAAGAAGGTGGTTAGAACTTTTGAAGGGTTATGACATGAGTGTCCTTTACCACCCCGGCAAGGCCAATGTAGTTGCGGATGCCCTAAGTCGATTGTTCATGGGTAGTATGGCCCATGTAGAAGATGAAAAGAAGGAGTTAGTTCGTGATGTTCATAGGTTGGCCCGATTAGGTGTCCAACTAGTGGATTCCACCAAGGGTGGTGTCATGGTCCATAATGGTTCCAAATCATCCTTTGTTATGGATGTAAAGGCAAAGAAAGACCTTGATCCTATTCTAGTTGAATTGAAAGAGTCAGTGCTCAACAAGTCCACTGAGGCTTTCTCCCAAGGGGGAGATGGGGTGCTTAGGTACCAAGGTCAATTATGTGTTCTGGATGTTGACGGCTTGAGAGAGAAAATTTTAGTTGAATCTCATGGTTCGCGGTATTCTATTCATCCGGGAGCCATCAAGATGTATTGTGACCTACGGGAAGTCTATTGGTGGAATGATATGACGAAGGATATAGCAGATTTTGTAGCCAAATGTCTGAATTGTCAACAAGTCAAGGCCGAACACTTAAGACCAGGAGGCTTTTCTCAATATATAGATATTCCCACTTGGAAGTGGGAGGATGTGAATATGGATTTTATTGTGGGTTTGCCTCGTACCCGAAGGCAACATGATTTCATTTGGGTCATTGTAGATAGAATGACAAAATCCTCCCACTTTATTCCCGTCAAGGTTTCCTTTTCGGAGGAATACTATGCCAAATTGTACATCAAAGAGATAGTGAAGTTTCGTGGAGTTCCTTTATCTATCATTTCGGATCGAGGTACTCAATTTACTTCACATTTTTGGAAGGCATTCCAAAAAGGGCTTGGTACTAAGGTTAAGCTTAGCACGGTTGTTCATCCCCAAACCGATGGTCAAGCGGAATGTACCATCCAAACCTTAGAAGATATGTTGAGAGCATGTGTGATTGACTTCAAGGGTAGTTGGGATGACCATCTTCCATTGATAGAGTTTGCCTACAATAATAGTTACCACTCAAGAATTGCCATGGCTCCATTTGAAACATTGCATGGTAGGAGGTGTAGATATCCGGTTGGGTGGTTTGAAGTAGGTGAAATTGCTCTACTTGGTCCCGAATTAGCTTATGAGGCCATTGAAAAGGTTCGACTCATTAGAGAGAGGTTGAGGACAGCCCAAAGTCGGCAAAAGTCTTATGCCGATGTTAGGAGGAGGGATCTAGAATTTAAAGTCAATGATTGGGTCTATTTGAAAATCTCACCTATGAAAGGTGTGATGAGGTTTGGCAGGAAAGGGAAACTTAGTCCCCGGTATGTGAGCCCTTATCAAATTTTGAACTGTATTGGGAAAGTTGCCTATGAGTTAGACTTGCCAAATGAATTGGCTCTGGTTCACCCGGTATTTCATGTTTCTATGCTCAAAAAGTGTATTGGTGATTCGATATCCATCATTCCTTTAGAAGGTTTGGGAGTTGATGAGAGTCTTTCATATAAAGAGATTTCGGTGGAGATCTTAGACCGGCAAGTTAAAAGGTTGAGAAACAAGAAAGTAGCTTCCATAAAAGATTTATGGAGGAATCATTTAGTTAAGGGTGCTACATGGAAGGCCGAGGCCGATATGAAGTCCCGCTATCCTCATTTTTTTCCTTATACTCCTACTCAAGCTTAAGGTAAGTAGTTCCATCTGAGTTTTAGTGTTTTGGGAGTCATGTGTGCTGTTTGAGGTTTATCATGTTTTCCTTATGTTATGCATGTTCTTGATGAAGTTCATGTTTAATGATAAAATAAGTTTCCATGATTTATGTGTTTCCTCATGTTGTTATGCATTGTAGTAAGATGTTGCATATTTGACTTCATGGGATGTGTTGATGAACGTGCTTCATTATGTTTTTATGAGATGGCATATTAGCTCCATGATGTTGTGTTGAGCATGCTTTTGATGGAGAAGGTAGTTCCTCCTATGAACATGAGAAATGTTAAATTTCATGCATTTTGGGTTGGTAGATGTAGTTCCTACTTCCCTATGTTGCATTGATTATGTTTGAAATGGAGTTGAAGTTTCCTTTTTTGAATAATGCACATTGTGAATAGTGTATCTTTGAGTTGTGCATTATTTTGGTGTTTCATGCATGATGGCCTGCTAGTCTTGAGTATTTATTCTCCTTTGGTGCCTAAGTCATCATTCGAGGACGAATGTTCCCAAGGGGGGATAATGTAACACTCCGAAATACTAATGAACTAAGTTGGAGCCTAATATGTATTATAGTAGCCTAAATGGGATTTAGCATAAAGATAAGAGCCGTAAAATAACCTCCCTAAGTTAGTACAAGTGTGTTAGGAACTAAATGTCAAGGCATGACCCCCCCCCCCTAAGGGACCAACCAAGGGTCCTTGAGGAGGGCCTTGGTTTGCAGCCAAAAAGCTGCCTGAAGGTAGTCACCCACGAAATGGGCACCCATGCCCCGTGGGTGGACTCACACACCGAATGTGGGGGTCGTGGGTCGAGGCTAGACCTCCCCCAAATCTCCAAGTCTCTAAAAGAAACTATGAGCATGCAGTAAGGTCCGTAGACCCACTCACGCCCCATGGGTGGGGTCTTTTGAGTGGGGGCCTAAGTTGGCCAAAAGGAGGGGCTGCAGACCCAAACACGGACCTGCAGGACGTGGCGTGAGCCCACCTATGGTCCGTGGGTTGGTGGGCGTAGGTCACACCTGGAGCTTGCCTAGGTTCGGCCACTTGAGGGTTAAGTTAGTAATTTCCTAATTAATTAGTTAGTGATTGGGGATGGTTCTTATTGATTTATTAAACATATTTAAGATATTATAAACCATTAACCATCTCTTATACACCTCATAACTTACAAGACTCAAATCATAACCAACTCCCCTCTCCAAATATTCTCTCTCTAGAAACTCCATTGAAGAGCAAGAACAAGGTCAAGCATAGGGTTCAAGGAACAGCCTTTCTTCTTCAATATTGTCTAGAAATATTCATAAAGGTATGGTAGTCTTGATTTATGGATAGTCCCCTTCCATAAATCCCTTCTAAACTCTATTTCTCAAAGTTGAAATTCTCCAAAACCTAGGGTTTTCAATCTATGGCATGCATTCACTTTCCAAACGATTTCAAAGTGTTTATTGTCTTATATTATGATCAATTTGAAGGATTACTACTGTTTTCCTAAGGAATTATCTAAGAATCCATGAATCTCTAGATTTTCCTAAATTGGATCTTGAAGCATGAATATGGGTCTTTGTTAGTAGATTGTATTCAAATTGTGAATGTGATGAATTGCTTATTCAAATTAGGTTACTATACATGTTCAATGAAGTAATTCTAGAGATATTGATGAATCAAGATCCATGACCCTTGTAGGGAAATTTATGAGGATTTTTCTATGTTGATGAGAATTATGCATAAGCTTATGATTCACTTAGAAAGTGAAGACTCTATAACTATGGTGAACTTGTGGTATTGATTGAAAGGACATGCTCCCCTATACCCCTACACATGATTGTGCATGAAGTATGTATGCATGTTATGATAAGCTTGTTATGTTGATTGAAAGTCCATTCTCATGAACACACTATGCACATTATCTGAAAAGGTTTACTCACATATTATTGATTCTATGGTTAAAAGGCTAATTCTCACCTAATGAATCTATGAGCTACCATGATACCATGTTGGGTTGAGTTGCTAAGGCATCTTACCAAGAACTTGAACTTAAGTAAAGACTTAACACAAACTTAAAGGGAATTATGCTTAGCACCGAGTGGATATGTCTATGAGATGGAAGCCTTTACGCAAGTTAGTTCGGCTTTCCACATGGGTTCCTTCTATGTTAAATAGTCCAGGTTCCCAACACGATTATCTCATGAGATGGAAACCTTATACCTAAGTTAGTCTGGGTTTCTAGAAGCAATTTCCTTATCACTTTACTATGTGCCCACATAGGTCTTTAGATAGTGGATACACCTAAAAGATAATACATTTAGTTCTACCTTAGGCCAGTCGGACACCTTCTTTCGGTATGGGCTCACATGACACCAGATTTCATATAGTTCACATGGTCTATGTTGGTTAAGGCTATTTTCCCTACGTGACAAGATTAAGAATATGACATGAACTATACTTATGACTTCTCAAGGAGTCTTACTTAGTGTGAGTGGGGGTATGGGACTTCACTTATACATTGCACAAGTAGGCTTTGGAAAGGGGTTGGAGTGTAGTTTTATTATGCTATGAAGACTTACGAATTATGCATGTATGTTATGTATTGTTGCTATGAGTGTCCGACCCAAGCCTAGGGCCTAGACGTGACATGGCGAATGAGGAACCCGAAGGAACCCCAAACAAGCCTCTCAAACTTGTCATCACACTTCATCGGTCGCGGAAGCACATTCAACATTAAATAACGGGAATTAGGGACTAAGGGCAAACCATTTCAAAATAACATCATAGAATAAGAGTCAAGCTCATTTACAAAATACTTGTCCAACGCACACCTCTACATACATAGATAGGACGGAGGCCATGACATACTATCGGCTCCCCTCATAGTCAAAATACAATTGCAAGCTAAAGTCTCAAAACATAGGAGTAGGAAACATAACATAGACCTCGAATCATTGAGGACTCACCAACAAACTCGGATAAGCACCGTACTAACCACGTGGATGGAGAGAAGGATCAAGAGTAGCTCCGGTCCCTACATGGTGACATCATGTAGGCAAAATATGCATTAGTACTTTGGAATGTACTAAGTATGCGGGGTGCATTACAACAATAGACAAGAACACAATCGAAATGCAAGAAATAGTTCCATAGGCATAATGAATAACAATATGAGGATGCATGATCAAAGTGAAGTCAAAACATGTTTAAGTAAATTTATACTAATAGTAGATATCATATGTGTGTGCATAATCCAACCAATCTATAACCCCAACTTAGGATGGGGGATGTCGTTCACACCCGGACACCCTGGTGGCAAGGTATAAACCCCTCACATGGTTGATGTTGGTCACACCCCAAGCATCCTAGGTGGTGAGGTATAAACCCCTCACATGGTTGATGTTGGTCACACCCCAAGCATCCTAGGTGGTGAGGTATAAACCCTCACATGGTTATCCGGTTCTTTTCCCCGGACCGGGCATGGTCATGCAACACTTTATATAGGAAATTCACATTAGGCTCTAATGCAATCTCATGTATGGAATGAACATATACACAAGCTTAGTTTGTCATCAACACATCTCTGGAATGCCATACATCTCATAACTCAAGCCTTAAAGCATCAATTAATTAATTCTCCATAATTGGACATTTTGTCAAACACCTTGAAGGCATATAATGGGGTCAAAGAGCATGGAAAATAGGGTAGTAATTATGCAGCAAAACCAATGAACAACCTGCAACAACGCCTTTTAACACCCACAAGACCACATGAAAAATCTCCACATCAATTCCAAGTTTAGATTCAAGTTCTAGAGTCACAACATGCTTAAAACAACCACTTTTCATGCTAGAATTCACTGTGCAGGAAATTTATACAAGGAACAAGACTAATTTATGAATCTCAACTTAAACCATGAATTAGTTAGTAGAATAGAGTCTAGGCACTATGGGTGGAAGGACACATGAGTTCAACACCACATACCTTGAGTTTTTATGAAGGTCTTGAGAGTGTCTTTAATGGAAGCTTAGAACTTGGAGCAAGAATCTCTTCAATCTTGAGGAAGGTCTTGGATTAGGGTTCTTGAGAGAAAATGTGTCTAAGTATGGGAGAGGTATTTTGGGAAATTTTTTTAGAGATGGGAATTGAATTAATGCTATATAGGAAATAAAATATGTCCTTGGAGAAAAAAAACGGGTCCAACACTTAGAAAAAAAATGAGGCTTATGAACAGTAAATTCGCTCTCTGGAAATTGCATTTCCTGCACGGACGGATTTTACGAAAATGGGCATAACTTCTTCATCCGAACTCCGAATGAGGTGAAACGAAGTGCGTTGGGTAGCTAACTCAAAGGGATTTCCATGGATATGTTATGGGCCACCCAATTATTTGTGTGCTATAGGAGATATGACCCTCCAAAGTAGACCCTCGAAAAAGGCTTCACTTGGAAATTTCAAATTTTGATACGGTTGCTCTAAAATTTGGGTTAGACCCATTTCCCACTCAATTTGACCCCCTAAACAAGAATATGAAGTTGGATTTTTGAAAAAACGAAATGGATTTTTAGATATAGCTAAAACAAGTTTCCGGTAACTTCCGAAGCACATTTTTAGGAACTTTTTGGGTCGTTTCAATATCTCCCCCTTGGGAACATTCGTCCCCGAATGTGGAAGAGACGTACAAGGCAAGACTTAGTAAGAACATATCAGCCCCAACATGAATGCAAAAATTTTAGTTAAACATCACTTCAAGATTTCAAAACTTAGTGTAAAGCATCCATAACTCATCAATTTAAACATATATGCACATGAATGATCTAGGGGCTGAAATGTAAGACTCAATGGAGTACAAAGGACTTGATTTAATACCTTAGGCTTGAATGGAGTTGAATAGATAAGGATAACGTCTTTGCATGTCCGCTTCGGCCTCCCAAGTAGCACTCTCCCCTTGTTGATTTCTCCAAAGCACCTTAACGGACGCCACTTCTTTGTTCCTCAACCTCTTAACTTGTCTATCTAAGATCTGAATTGGGACTTCTTCATACGTCAAATTATCTTTTACAACACCCACAACCTCAAGAGGTACAATAGCGTTAGGATCACCAACACATTTCCTCAACATCGATACATGGAATATCGGATGAACTAATTCCATCTCCTTGGGCAACCCGAACTCATAGGCTACTTTACCAACCCTTCTTATTACCTCATAAGGACCGACATACCTAGGACTTAACTTCCCCTTCTTACCAAAATGAACCACACCTTTCATTGGAGAAACTTTCAAATAAACCCAATCACCCACTTTGAATTCAAGATCCCTTCTCCTCACATCGGCATAAGACTTTTGATGACTTTGGGCTGTTTTCAACCTCTCCCTAATCATCCTTACCTTCTCAAGAGCATCCATGACCAGATCCGAACCCAACAAGGCCACCTCTCCAACTTCAAACCACCCAATCGGTGATCTACACCGTCTACCATAAAGTGCCTCAAAAGGAGCCATACCGATACTAGAATGATAACTATTGTTGTATGCAAACTCAATCAAAGGAAGATGATCATCCCAACTACCTTCCAACTCCAAGACACAAGCTCTAAGCATATCCTCCAAGGTTTGAATTGTTCTTTCGGCTTGGCCATCCATTTGAGGGTGGAAGGCCGTGCTAAGCTTTACCTTTGTACCAAGACCCCTTTGGAAAGATTTCCCAAAGTGAGAAGTGAATTGGGCACCACGATCCGAGATGATAGACAAGGGAATCCCATGCAACCTTACTAATTCATGAATGTACAACTTGGCATACTCTTCAGCCCCGTAAGTAGTTTTAACCGGTAGAAAATGAGCCGACTTTGTCATCCGATCAACCACCACCCAAACCGAATCAAAACCTCTTCTAGTCTTGGGCAAGCCCACTACAAAATCCATGTTGATTTCTTCCCACTTCCAAGTAGATATCTCAATGTCTTGAGTTAGGCCACCCGGCCTTTGATGTTCAGTCTTGACTTGTTGACAACTACGGCAACCCGAAACAAATTTTGCAAAGTCCTTCTTCATACCGCCCCACCAATACACATCCCTCAGTTTCCAGAATGGGAATTTTCGAATTGAGGGAGGATAGAAGAAATCAAGTAGTTCATTTTGCAGATACATTTACATATCCACAAGTCATCAAGATGCAAATGATCTAGTAGTAGTTTATTGGTTAAAGTGATAGTACATGACATAAATAGAGAAGGGAAGCAACGTACCTGGTTTCGTTCAATGTAGCTCTCTTTCTAAATCCTTAGGTAGTGGTATTAGTTCTTTGTTGAGCTCAATCTGTCAAGGATGAAGAAGGAAGGTTATTTTGAACTAAAATGGTATGACATGTATTGAAAGAAAGAAAATCGAAATACAATATTGTTAAGAAGCTCATATCGGGAAATATTTGAGTTGGAAAAGTCTCTAGTGGGAACAATTTAATGGCGTTGGTGAGATTTACAACGCCCGATGTGAAATACCTCCAAAACTCAGACTTTGTTTCCAAAGTTGACCTCTACACAGTTGTGGCTTAATTCGATGCTAAAAGAGTTAAGCCTTGTGCTCTGTTGTAAGAGATCTGATGGAGAAGGCGATGGTGGATTCCGATTTCACCTCCAGCTGTCCTGTTTGATTTTTTTAGTTTTAGTTTTTCATTTTTAGTTTCCTTTTTCCAGATTTAGATAGCTAGTAGGGGTTTTTGACTAGGTCTATTTTGGACCTGGTTTTGGGTACAATTTTAATTAATAAATTGGGTGTCCCACCTTTTAACCAAAAAAAATAATCTAAAACACTATTTGTTTTAAAGAAAATTAAAATATTCAAACACATTCATTTTAGAAAAAAAGAAGTGTAAATCACAAGTTAAGATATTAAAAATCATTCAAAAATTGATTGACCTCAAATTTTATCTATTATCATATAGTATCAATAAATTATATAAATATTTAGATTATGAGATATATATATAAGGGAAAAGGGTCTGATATACCCCTCGTTATAAAAGTGGCACATATATACCCCTAATGTTATACAAATGACTCACATATACCATTTTCCTCTAACAGAAGTGGAAAAAAAACAATTTTAGTTTAATTATTTTTAATTATTTTTTAAAAAATATAATTCCATATGGGTATATTGAATCCTCCTCAAACATATATTATTTTTTTCACTTTTTTTTTGTTTCAATGACTAATTTAGATTTATTATTTTGATGGTACAATTTATTTAAGTTTTTCTAATATTCTTGTAAAATTTATCATAGATGACCCAATTTTTTTATTCAAATACAAAAGTTAAATTACAATATATCTGAAAAAATAGTTTTAAATTTTTTTCTTTACACTAAGGAATGAAAGAAAAAATAAAATAGGAATAAGAAACTCAAATAATGATAATCAAAAAGTCAAAAAATAATTTATGTCCGAAAAAAATTAAAATAAACCTTGAAATTTTCTAGAAAAATCATATATACCCCTAATTTATTTTAAAGAAATCAAAAGTCAAAAATATAAAATTAAAACTAATTTTTTCACTTCCGTTAAATGAAGGGTATATGAGAGCTCATTTTGTAACGATAGAGGTATATGTGAGTCGTTTGTATAATGGTAAGGGTCTATATAAGCTACTTCATAACGAGGATCATATCAGCTCTAAATGGCAAAATTGAGGAGTATATCATACCATTTTCGAGAAAATGATCAAAATGGTCCTTGATGTATAAGGGTTGTTTTATGTTGATCCTTAATATATTCCACATGATCTATATGGTCCTTAATGTATTATAAAAGAGGATCAATTTGATCATTTGACCTAAAACTAATAGATACATCAAAAAAATCAGGTTAACTTTAAATGCAGGGTCCCACGTGCAAAATTTAAAACGCTCAAAAAAATTTCCCTTTCCCCTTCATTCTCTACATTTTTCCGATCTACTTCAGAAGAGCTTGTGGATATTATTTTTTTCTCCTAACCATTAAAGTAAACTTCCCTCTTCTCATTTAACACAGAGTTCACTGCAAAATGTTAAAAAAGATGAAGTTTTTCTCTTTTTAGTTCATCTCAGAATCCCCAATTGCAACTCCAATTCAAAGATGATAAGTGATTTTTAATAGAAAGCAATTCTGGAAGTATTTCATTGTCGTTGTGTAAAAAATTGATTGTTTTTGCATATACATACAAAAGATCTAATCAAAGCCCTATGAGAAGGTGATGAAATTGATTCACGATCAATGCTTTTGATTTCAAAATTAGTAAAGAAACGGAGTGAAACTGAAAGTATATTGAAAGTATTTGAAAATAGACAGTAGCATTATGCGATAACACTAGTTGAAAAGGAAGATTGAGACGGGGTCGATATCTCTAAATTAGAATTGATCTTGAAAAAGAGAACGAAAAGGTGAAAAAAGATAAAGAGCAAATTGGTTAATGCCAAAAGTAGAGAGAATGTGTGTTGGTATATTATCTTGTATGACTCTACTCTAGATTTGATATCTAATTGTGATTTGATCTTTTGAATCATGGTGCAAGTCAGTTTCCATAGGTTGATATGTAATCTTTAGTGTATGTAATTGTATAGAAAACTTCTTTTCTCAAAAATATGGTGCTTTAGCTCTTATAATTGAAGTGCAGATTTCACATTAAAAATTTGGTCCCTTGTAATTGTAGAATCTGGTGCAAATTGAACATATCTGGTGCATATTTTATTAAGAATACCTGGTGCATCAATATTGAGAATTCTAATGTAAATTGAGCATATGTGCTTATAATCAATGGAAAATTTTGGTGCATTGAACCATTTTATTAGCACATCTGGTGCACTTTTAATGAGCACACTCATGTCTAGTGAAGTTCAGAATGGACATGATGTACGTAGGTCTTATCCTTACCTTGTGAAGATAGACAACAAACAATGATAACTAACAGGGAAGTGATGCAATTTTTGGAGATCTATTTGCTTGCAAAACAGTTTACGTAGCTCAGGTGCTTATCAAGGGTTGGAACCATTTGTCCAACTTCAAGATTCTTATTTCAATTTTTATACAATCATGTCTTTCTCATATCGATGGCTTTCTTTGGATTTGAAATAAGGGGACAAGAAGTAAGAGCATAAATCCTTTAGATTAAACGTCAACCATGCTTCAACCTTAGTAGTTGTGTGAAAGTCGCTTAACTTCTCACATCTTAGATTGATGGAACAATAGCTGGTGCATATTGAAGTTTCTAATCACAAGTCGCAACTTATCAAAATCACATTACATGAGTTGATTCAGATGAATAAAAGAAACAAAAGAAATACTTAAGTTAATTTGTAATATCTTCACTTCAACTAGCTACTAGCATGAGACCAACAAAATATCTTCACTTCAACCGGCTAGCGGCAAAAACTCAAAAAATTCTTCACTTCAATCAGCTGTCAAATAATCAACAAAAATATGGCCACTTCAAAATAGTTATCCATCTAAAACATATCGAGTCACCATTAACTAAGATATAAACCCAAAAAAAAGAGCAGGTGTGACCAAATAAAAAAGATACCAGATTAAATATTCATGTCGGACAACGCAACATTATCACCATGGATAAATTTTGTTCTTCTAACCTGTAGAAAGAAAAAAATCAGATTCTTTTAAGATTCCAAGCTAACTTAATTAGGTATAAAAATATTTACCAGCAACTTTTCAGGTACAAATGAAGTAGAAGGCATCCAATAAGCTGACTAAAAAACTCCTCCTTCTGGCTGTACATAGTTAAACTTGCAAGTTCTCGTATTATGGCCAGACTTGTGACATCGACTACAGTTCGATCTTCTGCTTCCCGAATGCCATGACTTACTAAAGACTGGAATGAACCATAAAATTGATAAGGAATGAGATTCGGTATCTACTCTAGATATGGAAGGGAGTGGGATGTAAGAGAAAGTCTTACGATCCAACTATCTCTTGTATCCCCTAATTGGCGCGGACACAACAGCTACATGGACCCCTTCCTTTCAGTTGTTGCCAGCGTTTTCCCGGGCCGAGCCGAATTTTTTTTATTAGAAAGGGCAGTTAACTGATGTTTGCTTCTTCTTCATCTTAGTTCTACTTGATCCTACTTCATCTTGTTCTTTCCTTCTTAACTTTTGCTTTCTCCCTGACTTATTTTGTCTTGAAAAGATTGGAGGCAAAGGAGGGATCTTGCCTGATTTAGGCCACAACTGTGAACCATTTATTAGAAGAATAGCTGGTTCATAGATTCGCTTATACATTTCCACCTTATAGCAGTCATCCACATAATTAATAACCTCATCATTTTTATGTCAGATTGCCGAAATAGCACGCTTGCAAGGGATTCGTGTAATGGTCCATTTTCTGCCAGCAAGGTCCACAGCCCAAATGTCGCTCACACTTTCGCCAAGAATTTCAAAGTTCCATTCATTTGACTTTTTAGGAATAAAATTAGCAGCATCTTTTTCATTTTTGTGCAGAATACTCTTAACCCGAGGGCAAATATCATCAGAATTCCATCTATCAGCTTTATCCCTGTTAGCTTGTAATCTTGCCATAAGAAGATATCTTAATTTTTCCAACAAAGTGATGATTGGCTTGTCTCAAGCATCAAGTATCATACTATTAAATGATTCACACATATTATTCAACAAAATATCACACTTAACATTGGGAGAAAAATGTGATTTAGACCATTCAGTAGGTTTCTTTTCTTTCAACCATACAACAGCTTCAACATCCAATTTAACAATGTCATTGATGCGAGCATTAAAAAATTTCACAGTTGTAGCAATTGCAGCAACCCAGAGCGCACATTTTAGTGAGGAGCCACTAAAACTAGCCCTCTTGAAATTATTATGAAGATGTCTCACGCAAAATCTATGACTCACGGATGGCAAAACTTTATTAAACGCTTCAATGAGACCTTTTTGTTTGTCCAACATAAAGGTCCAATCAGCTTGATCATTAATCTCCAAATCATCAATTAAGTAGGTCAAAAACCATGACCATGTATCCCTAGTTTCCTTTTCTACAACAGCATAGGCCACTGGGAAAATATTATTATTGGCATCCAAGCCAACTGTAATCAACAACTGATATCCATACATTTGACCCTTCAACCAACACCCATCCACACCCAATATTTTTCTACATCCAGCCTTAAACCCCTCCTTACAAGCAGCAAAACAAACATAGATTCTTTGAAATCTATATGGTTTGTTCGGCATTTCGTTTTGAGTTAGCTTCATATACATTGAAGTTCTAGAATTTGACTTTCCAATTTCAAGGCAGTAGTCCCAAAGGATGGAAAATTGTTCTTTCACATCTCCATCAATTAATGCAAGTGCCTTCTTTTTAGCCTTTCTAGCTTGAGCTAAAGTAACATGAGCTTTAAGTCCCACACTGACCGTGTCTCTAAAGTCAGACACCTTCCACTCTCTGTTTTGACTGATAACATCAAGATACATTCTTGCAATGAAAGAAGAGGTTATTGTCTTGTTGCGATGGTCCCAACGTTTGCAGGTATGCTTGGAATCATAAGTTTTACTCAGAAATGCCTTGTCTCGATGCATTACCGATGCCATAATTACCCATTTACAATCTAAATTTCTACACTTCGCTTTTACTCTTTTTCCATCATTTTTGATCCACCTAATACTCTTCCCAACTTTTACCTCATGAATAAATACCGCATTTTTGAACTCCTCCCTACTTAGGGCCTTTTTGTTTAAGGGCTGCTCGCCTTTTGAATAGAAGGAAGTGGGAGAGCAGAGGTTATTTCGGTAAACCGATGCATGAGTTGAGGCTCCCATGCCCCGCCGACCCTCCGAAAAAGTAAGGGCTCATAGGGTCAAAGCCAAAAATATGATGAATAGAAGGAAAAGAGATTAGAAAGATAGGCGAACGACTTGACTATAGTATAGCTTCCAAATGTATATTCTAATGCTAATATAGGATGTTTTGCTTCAGTTTTTGGGTTATGCTTTGGAAAATAAAAGCACTCATTATCAGAATCACCATTCAAACTCTTCTGATCTTCAGAGTCCACACAATCTAAATCTCCATCTTCATTAGACAACTTCCTCAGAACTTCGTCGTTAATAAGTTTCCTTCCATCCTCAAAGCTTTGCTTTTTTTGTCCATGTCTTTCAAGGATGACATCGTCACTGGATAATTCATTTTCTGAATCTTCAAACTTATCAGAATTGTATGTATCACCACATTCTATATGCTCTTGGTTTAATGTGCAATTTGTGTGGCCTAGAATCTGACCTGAATCTACTTCAATGTAGGAGTCCAAATGTTCAAAATACAACTCAACTACTCTATCATTCGGGATAAATTTTTCAATTAAGAGAGCTTCTACTTTAGTAGACACTAATCTCCACCTATCGCCGAACTTTCCAAATTTATGCCAAAATATTTTCGAGTCATTCATATAGCCGCACATAACATCCATCTGCTTCAAATCTGCTAAATTAAGGTTTTTTGCTTCAACATAATCAAAATAGTCCACCATTCCTCCGACATAACTTTTGCTTGGTTGATGCTTTATCAGTCCCATATGATTAATTTTAATACTAAAAAATCCATCCTCGAACACCGGATCTGTAAAAAAAATTATAAGGACCACCACCTATATATATATATATATATATATATATTTGGGACCACCGGTGAACATTTTTTATGAGATTAAAGGCTTAGGTTCTGAGACCCTTATCTAACACTTTATGCTTTTGTAGAAAAACTCAAAACTAAAAAAAGACAATACTTTTTACCTAGACAGAGACATAAGAAGTCATAAGAGAAACAGTAAAAAGAGTAGTAAAATACACGCAAATCATAAAATCTAAAAACAAAAATCTTACCATAATATAGAGTTGATTCTTTGTCGCCATTTCTTTTGATGAACATTCTATGTAATAAAGAAGAACGTAAGTATTTTTACTGCATATATAATTCTATAGTGAAACTTGAAAGAGATGAAGATGAAGAAAATTAGGGCACCTTTGGCGCTATGGCTTATGAGGAGATGAGAAAGTTTTCACGGTTTATTTTGAAGTGGGATCCAGCGTTAAAGTTAACCTGATTTTTTAATGTATCTGTTAGTTTTAGGTCAAAGGATCAAATTGATCCTCATTTATAATACATTAAGGACCAAATAGATCAGGTGAAATATATTAAGGATCAATATAAAATAACCCTTATACATAGATCAGGTGAAATATATTAAAGATCAACATAAAGAAACCCTTATACATGAAGGACCATTTTGATCATTTTCTGTACCATTTTCCCTAGATCTAATATGGTTATTGAATACTTACGCAAATGGTTGGAGTGTTATATATATAGGTTAGAGTCCGAGAACGGGCTCTCCCTGGCTCGGAAATTAGGAAATGGCGAACGTTTCAACATCAAAAGGAAGATGGAGCAACCTCTCGAAACATGCTTCTAGAATTTTCTTTGTCCTCATCTTCCTTCAGGTCCCTTTGTTCAGGTATAACTGCAAACTTGAGATGGTTGAAAATTCTTGATCCAGATTGTGATTCGACTAAGTTCGATTATGTGTAGATCTGGTTCATTCAATTAAATCTAGCTTTGTTTTAGTACAAGTTAGTATAATTTTGTATTTCCAACAATCTTGCATTAAAGTCGCCTAGATCTTGAATTCAGTGTGTAAATTCTCTTGAATGTGTTCCATAACTTTTGCAAGTTCCGTTTAGATAGTAGCTACTTGTTTAAATCTCACTTCCTTTGTATCTGCCATCCCAAATTTCCACTTTCTAATGCATCTATATTTCTACTCCTGCTGCATTTTATTTGTTTTTCTTACTCTCCTTCTAATACCTATTGTCTCAATTTACGTCTTACTTTTCATCTCATCTCTTACTTTACAAGTTAATATGCTTCAACGTTTGCAACTTTGGTTGGGCTAAGCCGTCTCTAATCTTCAGTTTTCAGATAATACTACGTTTTCCCTCTTAGACCAAGTGCTATGGTTCCATTATATGCTTCTTGATGGTGTGGATTTTGATTGTTAATTTTGAACTTACAATAGTTCTCATTTGGAAAAGTAATTGGGGTAGTGTTGATGTTTGTAATCACATTATATATGTTTTTTGAGTCTGTTAACTTGTCTCAGTGTTAGTGATGGATCAGTTAGTTTTGAGCACGGTGAATGAGTACTCGCGTCAATTATTTTTTGAACATGGTAAGTGGTGACTGAGAGTATTTAGTCACATTCAAGCAAATTGATATCATCTCTGCTACTCATCTTAGTTAGGTGTCTTTTTGGGTGTGGATATAGAAGATTAGTTGTTGTGGGTTTTCCTTAAGAGGAAGGAGGGTGATTTCCAGGAAGGTTGCCGTGTGAGGAAATTTTATTTTCGGAAAATGGTTTGGGGCTCCCTATTGGAAACTCTATTTTTCTTAAAATGATTGATAACAAGTGTGGCCTTCAAGAAAAATGATTGATAACAAGTTAGGCCTTCAACAAATATGATTGAAGGTATCTTCTTTTAGTCTCTTGTGGTTATATGCAAACATTTCCCCCGTTTTCTCTTTATTGCTCATAAAATTGACAACGACATACTTTTGCTTTCCTGGAAAGACATTTTTCTAACCTTATTTATGAAAGGGATGGAGTTTGGTTATTTGCTTATGGCCTTTTCATGTTTTTATTGTACATCTAGTTCACATTGCTTTTACACTTATTCATTAGGAGATATTTTGTGCCTTGGACTTCTAATTCTTAAGAAAAAGGATAGAGAGCTTGAGGATTTTGCAGTTCTACGATTCATGGGCTTATTCGCTCGAATCTTTGCCTGTCATCTTACCTGCCTCTTTCCCATCCTCCCTGCCCCAAAAAGATAAAAAGGAAAAAAAAGAGTGAGGAAATTTTTCCCCCTCTCATCTTAGCTAGCCAAAGTCTTAGGGTGTGTTCGGTATGGAGGAAAAGTATTTTCCAAGGAAACATTTTCTCGGAAAACAAGTGGTTTCTTATTTATTGTCTTGTGTTCGGTACAAAGTTACCAATTTCAAAAAAAAGAAAAAGAAAAATTGTCTTGTGTTCGGTATGCAAGTCAAAAAATTATCCTAAAAGCATTTGGTATATATCTAAGACAAAATTATGAGGATGGGGGTTTGGTGGGTGGGTGGGTGATTGTGAGGGAGGGGTGGGGGTTCCTTATTTTTTAAGGAACTTCTTTTTGTAATAAAATATTTTCCAATTTTTTTAACCAACTGAACACGAGTAAATAACTGAATGCACCCTTAGAGTATTACTTTTCTAGTCTTTTGTAGGGAAGCTATAGAGCTTGAAGAGCTTACATCGTTTTCAGGTTAGGGTGGTTCCATTCTGGTATCAATGTTAATGACCTCTACCAGACCAAATAGTGCTTTCTTGATCAGTTCACTGTGTGTCATACTCAAACTGAGAACTTGCTTGATTTGTTACTGCAGTTCCTCTTGCTTGAATGACACAAAATATGTTTCCTCCACTTACCTAAGCGATTTATTTCTCAGATATAATTTTTTTTTGTTTTACCATTGCATTTCAGGGAAAACGATCTAATATTTTAGGACATTTGGATTGACTGAAATGCTTAATATATGAAAGAGCATCACTTACCTCATGTATCGAATAGTGTGAAACCTTTTCTCCTTTTTCTTTTATGATAAAGCGGAGAGTGATTGTGTAACACCACGGTCTGAAGCAGAGATGTCAAGCTTAAAATCTGCACGCACTAACTAAGCTCTCAGCATGATGCTGTTTATTTGAGTCATTTGGGATAGAAATAGCAAGGCAAGTTTTGACAGTCTTAATTAATTTATTAATTTGATCATCTGATTTTCATCTTGTGAGTGAGTGGTGTGATTAAACAAAGCTTTGCTTAAACCTGAGATATTGAAGTTATGATATGAATTAGTTACCCAAGTAAGGTTTAAGCTCATTCTTGTTCTTGAATGGAGGTTTATTTGGATCATAAAGAGTGGTCATGCTCAGCCAAGCATTATGTTACAAGGATAGAGTTTGGCTTCTGTAATAGGTCTTGGACGAAATTGAAGCCACCTCATGTAAGTTTCAAAATTCGACAAGCATAATTTTACTAGTTCGATGAGTAACTTTATGTAAAAGAATAGTCAAAAAGGAAAGAAGCTATGATCCTTAGACTAGTGGCAGATTGGATTCATTATTTTATTTGGGCAGAGTCTAGTCGTGATATTGACTGCTTCAGTAGCTTCTGCCTAGTGGTGAGAGGACTTGCGTTGTCTACCCGGTCAAAATTCTTCTTTCTTGTCATAAATTTTGCTAGTATGATCTTTTTTCGGTGACTGCTTCGAGAGCATTTTTTCTCCTTTGCAGTGAATGTTTGTCTTTTCCCGTGATTGTTCGATAATACTTCTCTTTTCATCTGTATCAAAAAATACTTCTCTTTTCATCTCTTTTGAATATTTGTTTGGGCCTATTCCGGCCATTTTACTTTTATTAGGGCTCTATTTTTTGCCACCATCGATTTAGCTGACACATTATTCTCCAGTATGATAACATGTCATCCTCCGGTCGGCTGACACATTATCAGTCAGCTAGAACGAGTCAGTTGAGATGCCATCATTCAATTGACATGTAATCATTATTGTCAAGTGACATGCCATCTTCAATAAGTACCACGTTGCATAGAGCAATAGTTTCCTGTCAACACCACGTGCCTGTCCTGCCATACGTTTCCATTTCCAGTTACGCCACATTGGCGTCAAGCAACAAATCTCTTCAGTCAGCATCTTTCTCGAGCCAAGCCATTGGGCAATGCCACATTGCTGCTCTAGTAACGGCTCATTAATGCCACACCACTATCCAAAAACTCGTTATATTCTTCTCGTCGTCAAGCAGCATGTAACTTCTCAGTTTGCCTTACGTCATCGTTCAACAAGTTATATTTCATGTTGGTGCCTTAATAGAGCCATGCTGTCCTCGACATGTCACTTTAGTCAGTGCCACATTGACAATGCGTTCCCCACTTTAGTGACCATTTAGTCACATCCTTAGGTGCTATATAAGAAATCCCTATTGTTCATTGTTAATAAACCACGTCAGTAAAAAGTTTCCTCCTTTTTCCCCTCTTGTTTCAGACAACACTTCTCATGCATGCTCAGTGTTCTTAAAGGCGAGCGCCTTTCACCTTTGGCGACGAGGCGTGGCGAGGCGAGGCCTCTCCGCCTATTTCCAGCGAGGCGTGGCGAATTCAAAAAGGCGTGCCATGGCGATCAAAAGGCGATTGGCGACGTGACGTGGTGATGCAATAGGCGTCGCCTTTTAAAAAAAAAGAAGAAGTCAGATTTAATAAGTAAAAGCCAAAATTAGGTTTTTTTTTTTGGGTATTTTTGCAAACTCACCTCAGATTAGGCTTCGCGGCTGCTTCTCCTCCTCTTCTCCTCAGATTTTGCAAGTTGCGACCCCTAGAAACTTACGTGACCTTCGCGAATCACGAGGCTGCTGTTCAGGTACGACCCCTGGAGACTTACGCGAATCTCTTCTTCTCTTCTAGTTCTTCCCTTCTTTTCTTCTTCTCTGTTTTTCAGCAGTACGACTATGCTGCTCTGTTTTTCAGACCTCTATTTTTAGTGGTAGACTGGTGGTGAAGTGTGAACTGAGTGCTTTGTTCTTCTGTTATGTTCAAGTGCTCTGCTGCTCACTGCTATATTTTAAAAAAAATAAAAAATTTAATTCTTCTATAATTATTTCTTCCTTACTTAATTTAGTTTTATACTAATTAATAGAGTATTTTCAATTATTGGTTCATTCGAGTTCTAGACTTTTGATATCTACTATTAGTTTTTGAATTAAAATGTTTGCTAATATATGTTATTGCTATTAAGATTTTGGATATTTATATATGCAATTAAATTTTTTAATTTTTGGTATTAATTGGTGCCTCGATTCAAAAAGGTGAGCGCCTCGCCGCGTGGTGAGGCAGGCCCTTGTTGCCTTTTGTCGCCTCTCACTGTCCAAAACACTGTGCATGCTTGACCTCACTGTTACGGCTGGTTGGAATTGTTACCAAAATTATTGATCTCTAATAAACGAATGTGTTTTATCATGGGGACCATGGGATGCTATTCTCAAGTTTGGAATCACAAGTTTCTGTACTAGATTAATTTATGTTGATTGCTAAGAATCATAATCTTATCGGAAACAATATCTCTACGACTCTACCTGCTAAGGTAGGGGTAATGTCTTTGTACACTCTATCCTCTCCACACCCTACTTGTGGGACTATACTGGGTAACAAATTTATAAACTAGATTAGTGTAACAAAGTTTCCTCACTTCTCTTTTGTGAAAGTTAATCGGAGTGTTTAGTAGCTTTTACTATGTTTTATAATTAGAAAAGAAACATCTCTTACAAGAATTCTCCATTATTGCTTACTCCTTCTCCAAATATCTTCCTTCAGGGTACCATGCAGATCTGGTATGTGCTCAACGCCTATGGAAGTCACTTCTTCCCAGTTGATTTCCAGTGAGATCTTTCCTCTTCCATTAGTGAAGGCCATGCTCTATCCTGGTGCAGTTGCTAATGGCTTAATCACAAGCAGGACGGTTCCAAGCTGGGATAATCTGCTAAACATCTACAACCTGACAAATGTGAAGGAGGCCTCAGCTGTAACTGACCTACAACGCTTGGAGGTTTGGCCTTAAATCTTTATTTCTCATTTTATGACTACTTTAAGATTGTGGTCTCCCCACACACACACACACACACACACATAGAGGCAAGTACAGTTCTGATCATGTTTGTTATGATATAATTTATTAAAATTATTGAAGCTGGTTGTTAAAGGTTACTTCTTTATATTGTTTGTCATTCTTACTTTCATGAATTTGTCAGTCTGTGGATACCTTTAGTGTTTGCTTGATTTTTTTTGGCCTTATTCGCTCCAGCAAGATGTGTCTGCCGTGCTTAATTTGTTTTGATTGTACACTTTTTGACATATGCTCCGTGTTTCATTTACTTGCTTATTCCCTTTATTTCAAATTAGTTATCCTATGTTTTATATTTGGATTATATTGGAAGTTTGTCCATATTCACTCATTGAATACTATTTTTTTTTTTTTAAGTTAAAGTTGAAGACTCATTGAATACTATTTCCCTACTCAAAAAGTGACAGGGACCCACTTCTATATCAATAAAGGTTTGGAACTTTCAAAAAATTAAGTTTATGTCCACTTTGGGATTACTTTTTATGAAAATACTAACAGAGCTACTTACCTTACCTTGGCACTAGTGCCCTGTAGGACTTTACCAAAATTGGGGTACGGAATATGTACTTAAAGAGGGTTGAAGAGCTGAAAAGAATATGATTCTCGCTAGAACCTTATACTATTTTAAGAGGGATCGAAGAGCAGAAAAGGATATGATTCTTGCTGGTACCTGAGACAGTAGCTATGCTATTAAAACTTAGGTTAAAATCTCTGATCTTATGCGTTCTTCAAAACTTTTGTAAGTTCTCCAAAAGATGAGGAAATATCAAAGTCTTTATGGAGTAGGAAGAGTTGGTAGGGGGGCCTGAGATCTTGAGAATGGATCAAGGAAATCCTGATGCTCCGCCAGCCATTCCTCATGCTGAACAGGCTATGGGGGATCTGGATCTAGCCTTGCGATTGGGGCCGCCGAGCCCAACAAAAGAGGCTCTCGAAAGAGAGCTTATACAGGGAAGAATTTCAAGAGATGCGTTACAAGCTTCATGATCCTTGTGCTAATGGTGATTTCTTGAAATGTTTGGTCATCCTTGTTGCTGCTTGATAATATAATCGTCAGTGTGTTGGTGGTATGCCTCAGGAATAGTGAATATTAGGGAAGCAATCATATTATTTTAGTAGTATTAAAGTACTAATAGATGTGATTCTAAAACTCAAGCTCAAGCTCTGCTAATTTCCATTTTGGAAAATTGACTTCAACATTTCCCTGGAAGAGTGACATGTTTATTTTTGTTGTTATTGGCTCATCTATGTCATTTTCGTTTGAGAAAAAGGTTCATTTATGCCATTATTTGTTAACTAAAAGGGCATAGATGAGTTTTTTTCTCAAAGTTTGATGTCATATTTGAGCCTTTTCCCCTTCAAAAAAATGATCTAATTAATGACATGGTCAAATCATTCTTGACCACGTGTACAAATTGGTTTTAGTTAACAAATAATGGCATGAATGAGTATTTTCTCAAAAGGAAATGACATAGATGAGTCAAACTTTTAACGTATGGCATAGATGCGTCTTTTCTCAAATTTCAATGGCAATCATGGCATATTTGAGCTTTTTTCCTAGCTTTATAGGAAGTGCACTTTTAGAGCATACTAGTTTAGAGTGCATGCTTTGCATGTGTGTATTTATTACGTTAAAAAAAAGTCAACTATTTAGACCCCTTGCATGTCAATTATCAGTTGATGAAGTAGACATTGAGACAATCGTTAAGATGGTGATAAATCCCTTTATAGAAGTGGAGTGATTAATAAATCAAAAAAAATAAATTGAAATAAATATTTTATCCATATTTAATCTCTTAATATTTATTAGGAAAAAAGGAAAATATATCACATATTTTAGGATTTTTTTTTATGTATACAAGGAAAAGAGAAAATCTATTAACTAAAAAAGCTAAAGAAAGACGAAAAAGATGAAAAACGTGCCTCAAAACTTGGTTTAAAATAATGTTTGGAATTCTGCAATGCATAAACAACGCTAAAAATACTAAAATCTATCAACACGGCAACCTGCTAATTTTTAACTTCCTTCAATCTGGAATACTCTTACCCTACAATCCACATCAACATGTTAACAACTCAAACATACAAAACTTTAATTTCTTAGCGCATTGCCTTATAGTTTCTCTTTTCTTCTTTTAAATTATCTTTTAGGATTTCCTTTTTTACATATACAAGGATAAAAAGATCTACTAATATTAATATTTTCTTGTGCCTATAGTTTTTAGGACTTCTTATTTCTTTTCAAGATTATAGTTAATATTATAAAAATAATTAAATAATAGTTTGAGAAAAATAATAAATGATAGTTGTCTATTAAAGTTTAGCGTACTAGCTTTGCTCATGTGTCTCACATTAATTACTAAAATTGTATAGAAGGAAAAAATATAAAAAGTAACAACTGACATTAAAATAAAATTTTATATATATATATATTATATCTCAAATATGCTGTTCTTTGTTGCATGTAATCGTTTTTTTTTCTTTTCATATAAGCATTTTTCAGACAAAAATGTATTAACTTGAACATATTATATGTACAAATAATGCAATAATCACATTAACAACATAAGAAATAAAGTTCAGAAAAAAGCATACCTTCAAATTAGCTTGTAACACAGATTCAATCACATGCTCTATATGAATATTTCTTCACTTGCACAAGAAAATTGAAGAGTCAATCAATAAGGACTTATTTAGGTTTAACTCATACTAGTATCTGGACATGTGCAACACATGTATGTCTCTAAGTAACTTTTTATAGATATATTAGAATGATTAAAATTCTATGAAAATATGTAAAGTTTCAACTTTGATTAGTAGTTAGCATACTTTGAAGTCACAAATGACTAAGTTGAATCCAAATAAAAAACTTGTAACAATAAAAAATTATAGAAAATTAAATTAAATAACTCTAATAGAAGGAAAACACAGAAAATAAATAGAGAAGAAAAAAATACCAACATACATTTCCTTCTCAAGTCTTTAATCACAACAATATAGATGGAAAAAAGTAATTTATAGGATCAATACATAATTTTTCCTTCTCAAGTCTTTAATCATAACAATATAGATGGAAAAAAGTAATTTATAGGATCAATACATAATTTTTCGAGTTCCTGTTGACTCCTTTCACAACCAATAAAAATCCAAGAGTCTCATTCATCAAGTCAAATTAAAGCATGAATGAAATAACACAATAGTGATAAAAGCTTCACTACTTTAGTACATAATGGAAAGAATGATCTTGGGTAAGGGTCTCATAAAACAAAAAAGATGAATTATATAGAAAAAAATGGAGGAATATCAAAAGATATCTTAATGTTTTAAATTAAATAGTTCGAAGTTATGTATATGAAAAGCATGAGAATATGAATACTAGGAGTAGCAATTAAATAAATAATTATATATGAATCATGAAGTTGAATATTTAAAACAAATAAAAAATAATTAAATAAAGAAGAGAAAAAGATAAATACAAATAGCATTCAAGTGTTGTACCTATGTGGAAACCTGCAAAAAACAACAAATCTAATATCAATAAGTTAATGAGAAATTATTATAACCTAAAAAAGGGAAGAAAGAAATACCAACTAAGAAAACAGGGTGAGGGGGATACATATTATTATAGGAAGGAGAGGAAAAGGCAATAACTCTTCAAGAGTTAGGAGTACTAAAGAATTCATTTGAGTCTAAAAGATTAATGACATGCCCATTACCTAAGATATTTAAGGTGTAATTATTTATGAGTAAATGAGGCAGCTATTGGACAAAAATTTCAATTTGTAATATCTAACACTTTCTCATTTTTAGTATTTAGTATTATAGTATGATATAATTACAATGTAATATTAACTTAATTAAATGTTTTATAATATTTTTTTATTTAATATAGGGGTAAAATGAGGGTAATATGAAAAAGGGAAGAAATAGCAGAGATGTAACTGCATTATTAATTTATTATAGTGATTATTAGCAGTATTTATCGTGGAACGTTGACATAATGAATAATTTAGTTTTAGCGTTTATAAAGGAGCAACATATTTCTTTTTTAATGGTATTATTGTAGTAACTCAACTTTATAGAATTATTTTGGTATTTCAACTTTTAACTTTTTTTGTTCCCACTTGTAGTAATATATGAATATGAATGAATACTAGTTGAAGAACGTCTAATAACTTTACAAAAATAACACATATTTTTGAGTGAAAAGTAGAAAAAGGACATTGATATTCATACATCGTTCAAACTAATATGTATTCAGAGATAATGGCTATTCAGTTAGCTGTTGAAATCTGTGTGCATAAAGGCTTCACAAATGTGGTGATTGAGACTGATTCAACCATTGCTAGACTGATCATGATACAAGAGGTGTCTGCAATATGTAGAAGAATTGATTTTCAAGTAGAATGAATGGAATTTAGCTCCTAAACTAATTCTTTTAATCGATTTTAAAGTCTTCTCTCTCTTGATTTGGTGTAGTTCTCACACACTTCCGATAGAATAGGCTTTTCTCCTAGGAACTTTTTATCTAAAAGTTCGATGAAAACTTTATTTCATTATTGAAATTATTATAAAACTTTTCTTTCCATCACCCTTATATAGTATCACCAATAAATAATTTTTCTATTTAATTAAGATGACTAGTTTAACTACTTGGGCATATTTTATTTTCACAAAGTAAACTTTATGAAAAATAAAACCAAATTAATCGGCATTAGTGCTTTTACCTCCCGTCATTGGCAATGCCCAATTTGTCGATGTTGTAATTACATGGAATTATGAGTTTCCATGTAAACCAATTTTTTTATAAAAAAATTGTGAATCTCTTTTTTTTAAAAATATTTTTAATTAATATATTTGTTTTTTTTATTTTGTTTATTTTAATTTAACTAAGATTTATAAAAGGCATGAATAATAGTTTTAACAATTTTGTCTATTATAAAATCATTTAATAAGAGGCAAAAAGTTCAATCAATATTTCGAATGGTCTTTCATAATATATAGTTAGATAGATAATTATATTGAAAATAATAGTAAAGGCAAGTTGAGTCCTTTTTGTACTCGAATCAAATTTTATTTTTTTTTCCGTAATTTTCTACTCTTTTTTAAACTGAAATTATTTCCTTTTCTAAATGTGAATAGTCTTCTTATATAAATTTCAAGACTATATTAGGATTTAGGAGTTCTTACCTATTACAAATAAGTAAAAATTTAATAGTAGTAATTTTAATGAATTTCAAAATCTTAAATATTAGAATAGAATAATAGTTAAATGACAATTATTTTTAGGAAAATAATGAAAAATGATTTTGTCTAAAAGCAGAATCTTTTAATGAAGTACAAGTGTCTTCATGCTTTTAATATAGTATAAATATATATAGATACTTTCACCTTCATCCTCCATTTTTCATAATCAACTAGAGGACTAGACAGTGGATGCTTACTGTTAAAAGATGCCATTCTCAATTAATAGTTTTAGTGAATATATCTTAAAGCGAATTACCCATAAAAATAAAATTACCCATGTTACAGTGGGAGAATAGTGAGATGTTGTCTGTTTTGAACATTCTCTTCACGTCTGCATTGATGTTTTGTTTGATTATAGATCACGTATTCTTTGGTTTGGTTTGGTTTATCAAGTGGGTATCTTACTTTGTGAAAGGTTCTTGCTGGAAGCTATTTTTCTGTGGCTGGAACTCTTATTGGGATATTAAAACCTGGAAGAATGAGCATGTTTGGGACGCTACTTATTGTTTGGGGGCTTATCAAGGAAGGGATACTTAACAAGCCGACAAAAGTGGATGCTGAGAGGGCAGTGTATGTGTACCCAACAATGTTGCTAGCATTGGTATGTTCTTTCATGTCTGTGAAGTATGATATGAAAAAGGTGACAAGAGGTGCCCCAGCTAGAGCTGTTGCAAAACCTCTGAAAAGTTCTTCAAAAGCTAAGCTGAAATGAGCATGATTTTCAGACTTTCAATCTCCCCGTAGTTCTTACTTACTGCTTTCATTCTTTTTTACCCTGAGAAATGCACTTGTCTGGACTGTATATTGTAATAGAGGAGAGGTTTAAAAAATCTGTAAGGTTTAAAGTTGCTGTTATGCTCAAGTATATTTCACTGTTTTTGGTTTCACTGCTTAGCAAATTGAATTGAAGGATAGTGCATGCTGCGCTTCTTGTTTATCCCCATCTTTACATTATCTTATACAGACAGACGTGTTGTTTTGGGAGACTGTTTGGAAATGAATAATGTTGGAAGCCGCTGCTTTGGGTTATTATTCTTGTCACATTTTTGGAACAAACTAACTACTTATTTTTTAGTCAGACTCACTTCCAAGTTCCATCCCTGCTCAAATTAGCAAAAAATAATATTCAAGAAATCGCAAAATTATTTATTTACTTTCCAGCAAATTACGTTTTGGTGCACTTACAAAGTGGAGCTTCTTCTTTTTCTTTTAGTTTATTTTTATCATTTTTGCTAATTAAACATTTTTTTCAATTTAATCAAGCACCCCAAAAGTTCTTAAACTAAGTCAATCTACATAGGCACCCAGTGTAATACATATTTGTCTTAGAATGTCTATTATGTAGGAATTTTAGTTGGGGTTCAAGTCAGTTTTTCCCTATAAATAATAAGGGTTTCCTGTCACGATCCCAAAATATACATGATGACACTCGGCTTATCCCACCAATACAAGTTAGCCTAAAAGTCAACCATTACGATAAAGTACTTTAAACAATAAATAAAAGTCTAATACTTTAATAAAATGTGGAAATTCATAATCGACTTAAATATATCCCAAAACCTGGTTGTCACGTGTACAAACTTCTAATGTGTTAACAAAAATGAAAGAAAATACTAGTTTCAAATGACATTGTTTCTAGAATAGAACAAGATCATAAATAATGAGAAATAAGGTCTGTTGAGATGACAAACAACTACCTCACAAACCTCCACAAGAAGCCTCGGACAAGAAGAGAATAGAGACTATCACAACGATTCGGGCTAGTAACCTACAAAAAAGTAGAAGCAAGGGGTGAGTTGGTAGACTACACGGTACTCAACAAGAGAACTCCTAAACACCAAGCTTAAGGGTATAGAATACGGGTATTCCTCACACCCTAACCGAACATCCACAAGTACAACTTGCATAAAAACCACTCCAACCTAATAGTTCACAATTTACATAGAACACAACTTAACAACAACACTCAAACAATTACATATCCTCAACAACAAACTCAGTATTCATCCATCACAAGTTCCACAGAAAGACACTCACAATAAAATTCGTCGCGGTGTGTGACACATCCCTCGATAATAGAATTTGTTGCGGTGTGCGACATGTCCTTCGAATCATAATATCCGTCGCGCCGCGCAACACGTCCCTCGAAATGGTACATCATCTTTAATTTTTTATTCTTCGTCAATTCATATAACACTTATCACAATCATGTCTCAACACTAATGCAAATGACATGTTCACACAAATAATGACGAGATGACCAATACCATAACAATGCACAATTCACAACAACACAATCGTGATATAACATCAACAATTAATCAATAAGCCTTTCAAACCATTCTCAACACATCACACACCAATAATTAGTCATACTGCCTTTAATTACCCTTTTACAACATTAGAGTTATTCAATATCGACAAGTCAATTCATCACCAAGTCCCATTACTCCCCAACACATACCACAAGGAAATACACAATTCTATACACTTAACAAGGGTTGAGAAATCCACGTTCCTCAAATAGTTGAACAATCACTCAGGAACTTGAGCTTTTCCCGTTTGTTGGGCTTCCAAATCAATGTAATCTATTCACATTAATAATCACAATAAGATTTCGAAACTAACAACACTCATATTCAAAATTTCCAAACCAACCTCACCCACTAATCCTATATGACTTGGGGCAACTATTGAGAGGGGTAAAATGATAATTTTATGAAAATTTCAAGAAATGACTTTTCGATTCATTACATTATCCACCACTAAAAATCATGTTCGTCCCCAAACATAAGGAAGAAGAAGAAAGAATAACCGACGTTATCAAAAGCTTGCGTTATGACTTACTAGTCGGTGTTCATCTCTCCATGGGAGCTCCTCCTTAAGATCATTCCATCAAGATCAACTACTAAGAACTGAACTTTCGAATCAAACTTTGGCATACCTACAATCCGGAGTTATTACCAAAACACAGACTAACACATGAATCCACTATGAACCAAAAACCCTATAAACCATAACACAACCACTAAGACAAATTGTTCTTACATAACCATGATAAAATTTGAAATCAATACTGGCTACAACCAAAAGTGAATCTGAACCAACCACCACACACTCGTAATTCCTAAGCCCATATAGATCTTATCAAGATTTCACCCTTACAACATAATCATTCCACGAGCTTAAGTTGTAAAAATCTGATCTTTATACATTAGGTACTAATCAAGAGAGAATCAAACTCACCTAACCCAAAGAATATCAATCGACCACCTAGCGAGCGATAAACCCAAGCATACAGAACCTCTAAAAACACCATCGGAGCACTTTGTTCAATAGTTGTGATTATAGATGACCCTTAGGAATGGTAGAACTAAATTGAACATTCCCCACATGAATATTAAGACTATCATACAAGTGTAAATATTCATGGTAGTTCTTCAATAAGTTCTCATAAGCAAAGTTGTGCTTATAGAATCACTAGTATACATAACTATCCCCAAAAAAAAAACTAAATCTGTCATAACTAAAATGACCATGTGTGCCAAAGGATACCACCCTACCACGAGGACAATCACAGGATTAGTACATGATATACCGTGAATTTACAGTATTTTTAATACATTTCACTTAAGAGTTGTGTGTGTCTAGAGCCATTTTGTATTGTGATACGCTCAAATTACACCTCCCTACAAAAGTATAAGCGATCGTTATCAAGTAAAGAACCCAACTTGTAGGTTGGAATCGATCCCACGAGGAAAATGGTTTAGACTTTATTTTAACCAACAATTATATTCAATTAGTCAAATTACTTCCAGAAAAAGGTAATTAAAAAGGGGGGGGGGGGGGGCTTTGTTTATATGAACCAAATAGTAAGAATTCAGTAATGAGTAATCAAACAAAACTCAATTTTTTATTGTTATCAATATGAGAGAAATAACTAGGGTATACGTGTTCCCCACAAGCTCATAACGCAATAATCTTAGTAACAACAATCCTTTCCTAGTGTATTACATGCAAAGTGATAAGTTAGGTATCTCTAAATCCTTGATCCGACATCTAGAGAATATCACCCTGCACTTTGATCCGGCTACGTGTGTATAATTTACTAACCCTTACCTTTACCTCATATTAGACATCATAATCGATGTTTGGCTTAGTTATTACTTCGCACCAATCGACACTAGCCTATTAGATAGTATCACACTAAATCTATGTTGATAATTCTTTTCTTATTGATTACCTCCTTGATCCGGCAAGTAGCAACAGGGCGAGTTCTAACGTTGGCCACCGTTAAAAAGACTTCTAAACGAAAGAATTATCAATACATGCAAAACACTATTCAAGAATTGCTTATTTACTATTCATACTTTGTTAATCCCTCATGGTTCCCACAACCCTAGTTGTGGATTTAGTTACCCATATTAGCAAGAACACAATTCATAGTTTTAGATGAAGAAATCATGAACTTACGTAAAGAAAATAATAAACCCAGGAATTCAATTTGAATTGCAAAGCCAAAATCTTCAAAACGAACTTAGAAAATCAATAATTGAAATAGTTGCAACTTAATCTCCAAAGTCACAAAGTAAAACTAGAATAATAATGTCGAACCCCTAAAAATGAGGTTTACATGCCCTATTTATAGAAAAAAAAATCCTAATTTAAAAAGGAAACAAATTAAGGAAAGTTTGTTCAGGCACACGTCTTCGTTCCACGAGACTGACTTACGGACCGTCAATGGATCTACGGTCCATAAGTCCCTTCCGTCAGCTAGGACTTGGAAAATATTACAGCTCCAAAAAAATCAGCCTCTCTGAAGCAAACGACGGACTTGCAGTACGGAACGTAGATCGATCTACGGTCCGTCAATCCCTTCCGTAGCTCCACACTTGGAATCTTCCAAAATCAGGTACTGGAACCCTCACAGTCTCCTTTTACGGATCGATCAGTACGGTCCGTCAATGTCCACCGTGGTTCCACACTTGGTCAGATTTCCCTGATTTGTCATCTATCACTTGGCTGCTGATCTACGGTCATCACCTATGGACCGTCAATTGACTTACGGTCCGTAGACCACCTCCGTGAATGCCCTTTTTCTGCATTTTGCTCAGTTGTCTCCATACTTCTGCGCCTGAACATCTTTCCTGCAAAAATACAATAAAACACATAAAAACCAATACAAAAAGGCCCTAGACACACACAACTTGTCAGTGAAATGTATTAGAAATATTGTAAACTCACGGTATATCAACACCCTCAACTTAAATTTGTTGTTTGTCCTCAAGCGACGCAATACGACTCTAAACGACACTTGTATAGAAGCAAGCATTTCAGGCCCAAGCAATCACATGGCTCTCTACCCCCCTCACTTTTCAGATGCAGCTTCGTTCTTTTAGACTGGACAAGCTAATCCATGCAGATCAAACCATGACACAGATCGACCAACTAACACACAACATGCACCTTCTCACTATCACCAAGGTACCAATTTTCCGACAATGTAACTAGTGCCCTTACTTCAAACGAAATCCCTTTTTCACAAAAATTGAATGTCATTTATGGTACAAGGATTTATTCAACACTCACTCTCAGAAGTAATTTCAAATACAGTTAGTGCTTTATGCCATAAGCTTGCCCTTATTTTCATTGTTTAGACACTCCAAACTAGATTCTAGGATCACTATAGGACTTTATTGGCTTGTAATGTAGGCTCAGGGTCAGGTATGGTACATTTGGGTACTGTGTAGTGACTTTCTGCCCTCCTTGACATTACACTTGGGCTTTTAACCTCTTTTTGCCCTATTTTTGTCATACTCTCGCTTCACCTTCTTTCCTTAACTTTCTTCACCCACGGATGTGACTTTAGGCTGTGTTTTTTTTTATATTTTATTTTTCTTTTAGCTTTCGACAAGTCACATCCTTTCCTCACGTTTTCTCTCTTCTTCACCTTACTCTTTTCATCCCCATTTTTCTTTCAGTATCCTCTTTCATAGCCACCCTCAACTTATGGATTTTTTATTAGTTGAGGTGCACAATACCCGATGTCGGGTCAGGGCCAAGATTGAAGTTACATTTGCATTAGCCACCCTTAACTTAGGCTTTTGGTCTAAGTCGAAGTGCACATGTCCAAGGAGGGACCGGGGCCAACATAGTAGATTATGGGAAGGTGAGTTCGGAGTTTTAGAAAGAAATGGTTTATTTTTAGGCTCAAAGTTGGATCAAAGGGAACAATTATTTCATTTGGTTGAATCCTTCTAGGCAATTTGCGGATTTTTCAAAACAATGGCCTATGATCACTTCCTAACCTCTAGATTGCATTGTCTTAGCAGGACTAACCGGACAAGTTCTAGTTTTTGCACAAAACTGTTTGAACACTCAACGATTCTCACCCACTCTTGGCACATAGTTTCATTATCAGATTATTAGATTACCCAGCTCAAGTTTCAGATCAAGTCATGCTATCGAGTTGATTTATTATGCCATACTTAGAGCCAACACAATTAACTATTCGTAGCCTACAACTTCTAGCATACATCCCAAAAATCTGACGGGTATCATTTTTCATAAGCCATCATGCTTCATTCTGTATCATGCTTCTACACATACAATCCTAAGACATGCCGGTTCAACAAAAATTAAACAGTCCCTTGGGGGAAAAGAACACAGGCAAGAAAACCCCAAGGGAGGATTCATGAGTTGGGTTATTCAGATTTCACCCTATCACTCACAATTCATTTACCCCACCCCTAACAAAAATAGATGTAGTTGTCCCCAACGCATACAGAAACATTAAAAGAAAATGGAATGGGTGAAGCAAACCTGTGGCGCAAAGTGCCGGCGAATCATCAATAAGCAGGGGGATCCGGTTTCCCAAAATTCACTGGAACTCCAGTGGGGACACCCTCAGTAGTGCCCACATCAACTATCATAGCACCCTCAGTAGTGCTCTCGAGCAATCTCTCCGCACCATCAGTGGTGCTCACCACATCCCCCAAAATAGGCTGGGCCGCTACAACTGGGGCAGAGCTCGATGCCCCTGCAACTTGCTCACGCTCCCTCTGCCGGCGTAACTCTTCATCTACTATCGACGCCCGTCTAGCCTCCTTTTCCTGCCTACGCTGTTTCTTGAGGACTTTCTTCTCCTTAGTGCGGTGAGAGCGGTGCTGCTTGCCTTTGGCATGTGTAAGTTCAAGTCCCTCCTCGATCGTCCCACTAAATAGGGCATCTAGCACTGTATCATCAGCCAGTGCAGTAGGGGAAACCTGAGGCTCAACTATAGGTGCAACAAGAATGGCCTCAATGTCTGTCCGGAGGCTGGCTAGGTCAGCCTGCAAAGCAGCTAGATCTATGGCCGGTGCAGGTCGCTTGAGGACTCTCAATTCAAAGGCATCTAGATGCTTATTAACAGCCTGGACCTTTCGGTCCATCATCCCCTCCATCCTGCGCTCCATTCTAACCTTAGACTCGGCTATCGACTTTTGCATTCACGGCTGGATGTGATGTAGCAGTGTGGCCATCTGAGCCTCTAACTTCTGTACTCTAGCCAAGGGGACAGCAGTAGCGCCTAACTGCGGTGTGGACCGGGAAGAGCTAGGCCCATGCTAGCTGCCTGAGAAGAGGAGCTCGGGACAGTGTCGATGTGATCGGGCATGCTGAGGTCATCGCCCTGTGCCTGCCCCACTGTGTCTCCAAGATCGACACCCAAGGGAGGTACCTCAACCTGAGGCTCTCTGCGAGGTGTTGCTACATTCGCCTCATCTTGAATGAGGTCGATGTCCAATGCCCCTATAGGGTGGACTAGCCTGTCACAGTGCCAGATCGGCACTCTAGAGTCCATGCACAAATGAAAAATAAGACATGGGAAGGGGTAGGTAGTGGAGGTCCTGAATGCCCTCTCGTGAATCTCTGCCAGCAACATGCAGGCAAAGTCTATCTCTACTCCTGCTACCAATGCCACAACCATGACTGCTCTGTCCCACGTGACTTGATTATCAGCTTTTGTCGGCGACACTCTGTTACGCACCAGCAGCCAAAAGAATTTGGCCACAAAATTTAATGTAGCCTTTCGGATGCCCAACCGTGGAGCTGCGATCCATTTCGCACGCTCGCCATCTGCAGCAATGTACCTGGCCAACCAAAGTATAACAGCCTCCCGCTGCTCAGCATTCCTCTAGAAAGCTCCACTCCGCACGATGTCCCATTTGTAGCCAAACTCCGCTGTATTGAGAGACCAAGAGTGACCCGCGATAGGACCATAGAGAAAGCGTCTGATCGTGGCAGGTGATATGTCCACTGGGCACCCTCGAACCAAAGTGGAAGTGAGCGGAGCCTGAGCTAGGGGCTTTGACCGCTTTGAAATGGAACCGCGGAGAGTGACAGCATAGGAAGCATAGAACTCCCGCACAATCTCCTTGCTATACGTCCCTTGGTCTCGAGCCATCCAGTCACACTTGTGAAGATTGAATAGCCGGTGAATGTCTGGAACAGTATGCAAGCTCTCTGTGAGGACTCGACGCTCTTCAGTAATTAGTCGGGCCATCTTCTATTTGTCGTTGACCATCTTAGCATCCCGGTAAATTTGCCATTGGCCCTCGACACACCACATATTTGGCTCGCCGGCTACAGGAGTGGGGTCATCATTCCATGGTGCGAGTATGGACTCCGAGCTAGTTGCCTCGTCAGATGAGGCTGCTTGGTCATTCTCTCCAGACCTGGCGAATGATTTGGCATTGGACCCTGTAGCATGGGCAGACCCAGAGCCTGAAGAGTGGGCAGACTCGGAGCCTGAAGCATGGGCAGACTCGGACCCGGACATAGACCCCTCTGAACTGGAAGCAGCCCCAGTTGGTGACCCGATCAGTGTGTGCTCCTCATCAGACTGGGAGACAGTGACTACGTCGGGAAGCACCTTTCGGGGGGTGCCTCTGGCGCGAGAAGTCCTAGTGTTGAGAGGCACATATGATGGATCAGTGTCGGTGTCTATGTCCTCATCAATCAACCGAAAACTAGGAGCAACAGATTTGGATTTTCCCCTTTTTGAGTAGGTGACCATCTTTTTAGGTGCCATTGTACCTGCGGGAACGATATTAGTGCCCAAAACTAACAAAAACTATACTAAGAAAAAGTAAAAAAAAATATAAACAAAAAGTAACAAAGTCCCAAAAATTTCAGACACAGGCTACAATAGTCATCCACGGAGGGTACCTACGGTCCGTAGACAGATCTACGGTCCGTGGAACTTTGCCGTGGATCAGGGAACCATCAATATAAGTTGCAGATGGAAACCACGGATGTGTAGAACGGTCTGTAGATTGATCTACGGACCGTAGTCCACGTCCATGGTTTCACACTTAGTGATTTTCTTATGTGTGCATCCAGTGACGAACCTTATCTACGGTCCGTAGATAAATCTACGGTCCGTAGATAAATCTACGGTCCGTAGATGGGGTGTCGTGGATGCCATCTGTGCCAAGTTTTTAGCCCTATATTACTAATCAGACATATATGGCCCTATTTTTCAACATTAACAAAGCCTCATCATGCATTTCAACACTCAATTATGCTAGTTCTGCATTCTTACGATTCCGACTGGTTATATCACCACACAATTTAGACAAGTTTTGGAACCCTAAGTCGAAACTTACATATAGGCTTACAATCACATACAATAAAACTACACAATCACTATCTATCATTCCAAGGGTATTGTAAATTTTAAATTTATCATGCAATTACATCTAATAATAACCCGAGGTTAAGACCCAATTCCTGACTTTCTATATTCAAGCTATGAATCGAAATTCAAAGTGAGGGGAAAGTCCATTACCTTACAAGCAACGAGGGGTGGGGCGATTGTGTGACGACACTACGTGGCAAAACCAATGAATCACCGCTTTGCTACTAACCGAACACCGGACCTTATTGGGTGGAATATGGAATGGGGAGTAATTGAAATGGAAGGGATTTTGGGAATTTATGGAAGGGAGTGTATTATATGGGAGTTATAGAGTGATTTAGGGAGTTTAAGGGATGGGGGAAACAGTTGTAGAAGTAATGGAGGGAATGGGTTATGGTTTAAAACGTGGGGCTTTTAAATAGAGGGGTTTGGGTCGAGTCAGTCAGCCTTAGGGTTTGGACTCACGAGACCCCGTCTACGGTCCGTGAGTCGATCTACGGTCCGTAGATAAGGACCGTAGATCACTATTACACTTAGAAAAATCTAAGGGTTTACCTGGGATCTACGGACACCATTGACGGTCCGTGGATCAATCGACAGACCGTCGATGGGATCCGTAGACCTCTGCACCAGACCATTTTCTGCAAATTTATTTCGTGGTGTACTTGCACATGTAGCAACCCATAAGCTATTATCTTTTTACATTTTCTGGACACTTTTTAGACACGGACCCTATACTAATTTTAGCCACTAAGAACTAAATTAATAAAAAGACGCAAGTAATCAGAGAAAACTAAACTACTAATTGGAAAACAGAACCCTATCGTTGGCTAGATTGTACATCTTGGGTTGCCTCCCAAGCAGCGCTTGATTTAATGTCGCGGCACGATGCAGGTGTCTAGATTACTCAGACTTCATCAAGATTGTAGGCCTCAATCACTTCTTGCACAGTTTCAGCATTTCCCAAATAGATCTTGATCCTTTGCCCGTTCACTACGAACCTTGTTCCATCCTTTTTTTCAAGCTCAAGCGCTCCATGCGAGAGCACTTTCATGAGCAAAAATGGCCCGGTCCACTTGGACTTGAGTTTGCCTGGAAACAGGCACAACCTAGAGTTGAATAGCAGCACAAGATCACTAGCCACAAATTCTCGCTTTTCAATTCTTTGGTCATGATACCTCTTCATCTTCTCTTTGTACAAGGCTGAACTTTCATAAGCTTGTAGGCGAAACTCATCGAGCATATTCAAGTCATTCATCCTTTGGTTAGATGTTGCGCTCCAATCCAAATTTAACTTCTTCGTTGCCCACATAGCCTTATGCTCTAGCTCTACTGGTAAATGACAAGACTTCCCATATACAAGTTGGTAAGGAGACATACCTATGGGGGTCTTGTATGCAGTGTGATATGCCCATAGAGTATCGTCAAGCTTCCTTGACCAATCCGTTCTATTAGCATTCACAGTCTTTGCCAATATTTGTTTGATCTCTCTGTTGGATACTTCAACTTGACCGCTAGTCTGTGGATGATAAGGAGTGGCTACATTGTGACGGACACTATATTTCTCAAGTAGTACCTTGAATAACTTATTACAAAAGTAAGAACCTCCATCGCTAATTATGGCCCTCGGTGTACCAAATCTAGAGAAGATATCCTTTTTCAAGAATACGGTGACACTTTTACCTTCATTGTTGGAGAGTGCAACTGCTTCCACCCACTTCGATACATAATCAACCACAACAAGAATATACTTCATCCCATATGAACTCACAAATGAACCCATAAAATCAATGCCCCATATATCAAACAACTCTATCACCAATATAGGATTCATTGGGAGCTCTTGCCTCTTTGAAATCCCTCCTTCTCTTTGGCAACGATCACAAGACTTGGCGAAGTCATGAGCATCTTGGTGAATGGTAGGCCAGTATTACCCACATTGCAGAATCTTATGTGCAGTTCGAATACCACTATGATTCCCACCAGCAGGTGATGAATGGCATGCTTCAAGTACACTCAACATCTCAACCTCAGGCACACATCGACGAATAATCCCATCAGCACAACTACGATACAAGTAAGGTTCATCCCAAAAGAATCTCTTCACATTATGCATAAACTCTTTTCTTTGGTGAAAAGACAAATCGGGAAGCACAATATCGCTTGCCAAATAATTAGCAAAGTCGGCAAACCAAGGAATCAAATCATGAGAAGCAACCAATAATTTTTCATCTGGAAAAGCATCATTGATTTCAACCCTATCTCTAAGCTTTAGCATAGCCTCTTCCTCTAATCTCGACAAGTGGTCGGCGACTTGATTTTCGGTCCCCTTTCTATCTTTTACTACAAAATCAAACTCTTGCAGCAGTAATACCCATCTAATCAATCTCGGTTTTGCATCCTTTTTAGCCATCAAATACCTCAATGCAAAATGGTCAGTATGCACTCTGACCTTAGTACCAAGCAAGTACGATAGAAATTTCTCGAATGCAAAAACCACCACAAGAAGTTCTTGTTCGGTCATAGTATAGTTCTTCTGGGTCATATTTAGAGCTTTACTGGCATAGTAAATAGGGCGAAGAATTTTCTCTCGCCTTTGTCCCAATACTATACCAAGCGCCAACCCACTTGCATCGCACATTACCTCAAACGGTTGTCTCCAATCTGGTGAAATAATGATTGGTGCTGTAACCAACTTTTTCTTCAACTCTTCAAATGCTCTAAGACAGTCATCATCAAAATCAAACTTACACTCCTTGTCAAGCAGTTTGCACAACGGATGTGCAATTTTGGAGAAATCTTTGATGAATCTCCTATAAAAACCTGCATGCCCAAGAAAACTTCTAACACCTTTTACAGAGATAGGTGGTGGAAGCTTTTCTATTACCTCAACTTTAGCTCTATCAACCTAAATACCTTACTCTGAAATTTGATGACCCAACACTATACCTTCTTTTACCATGAAATGACACTTCTCCCAATTCATTACCAAGTTGCAGTCTTCACATCTTTTAAGCACCTCGGCCAGATGATCTAGACAATGATCAAAAGAATCACCTACAACTGAAAAATTATCCATGAACACTTCAATAGCATCCTCCACCATATCTAAAAATATCGACATCATACACCTCTGGAAGGTTGCTGGAGCATTGCATAACCTAAAAGACATCCGTTTGAAAGAAAAAGTCCCATATGGACAAGTGAAGGTGGTCTTCTGGAGCTATAAAAATTTGATTGTAGCCAGAATACCCATCAAGGAAATAATACCAACCCTTTCCTGCCAGTCTATCCAACATCTGGTCCATGAATGGCATGGGAAAGTGATCCTTTTCAGTCTATGCATTCAATTTTTGATAATCCATACAAACTCTCCATCCAGTAACGGGCCTCACTGAAACAAGCTCATTTTTTTTATTTGGAACCATAGTCATACCTCCCTTCTTAGGCACACACTGCACAGGACATACCCAACTACTATCTGCAATGGGATAGATGACTCCTGCATCCATCCACTTTATGATCTCCTTTTTAACTACCTCTTGCATAGGTGGATTTAATCTTCTCTGGTGCTCAATACTGGGCTTATGCTCTAGCATGAGTTGGATTTTGTGAGAGCAAATACCGGATTCCCCTATAATATCTGCAATAGTCCACTCAATAGCTTGCTTGAACCTCTTTAATACAGTCACCAAGCACTCTTCTTGCCTTAAATTCAAATCTGCTGCAATGATGACCGGCAAAGTATTCTCTTCGCCTAAGTATACATACCTCAAGTGCGGTGGTAGAGCCTTAAGCTCCAATTTTGGTGCCTCCTCAATAGATGGTCTTGTGGGTGGGGACTCGCGATTCTTCTTGTCTAGATCATACTTCTTTGGTTTGGACCGGTATTCATACTTATCAAGTGCGGCTACCAACTCATCATACTCTTCAATACCATCACTATCGAAATTCATCATGACTGCTGCTAGTGCCTCAATACCTAGTCGCTTTTCAATTTGTACTTCTGACCCATTCTCCACTCTGTAGGTGATAGCAGATACTGTTTGGAGCTCACCATTCTGCTTCATGGACCTACAGATATTGAAAGTTGCTTCTTCATTGTTCAATCTAAACTTCATCTGTCCCTTTTCCATATCAACCAACGCATGCCCTGTAGCAAGAAATGGTCTCCCAAGGATGATGGGGACCTCAAAATCAACCTCACAGTCAAGAATTACAAAATCCGTCGGAAAGATGAAAGACTCCACTTTCACTAGCACATCATGGAGCACACCTATGGGCCTCTTCACAGTCCGATCAGCCATTAGTAACCACATTTGGTGGGCTTTGGGTCCCCTGCACCCAACTTCTTGTAAATAGACAAAGGCATGAGGTTGATGCTAGCACCAAGATCACACAATGCCTTAGCAAAGTGTAGCAAATAGTACATGGGATCATGAAAGCACCAGGGTCTTCCTTCTTCTGCACCAGAGATCTTGTAGCAATAGTACTATAATGCTGCAATTTGTTGTCATCTTCAAAACTCACAGACCTTTTCTTTGTCACCATATCTTTCATAAACTTAGCATACCCAGGCATTTGCTCCAATGCTTCTATCAGAGGGACATTGATAGAAAGCTTCTTCAACATAGTGATAAACCTGCGATATTTACCGTCTTCAGTCTTCTTCACTAACCTCTGTGGAAAAGGTGGTGGAGGTCTAGGTATGGAGACTACTTTCTGAGGTATCTCAGCTTCTTATTCTGTCGCAGTCTCAGACTCCTCTCTAACTTCCACCACATCACATTCTTTTCTAATCTCAGTGTCCACCACAGATGGCATAGGTGGATCTATGGTTTGCTTACCTCCTCGAGTAGTAATTGCCATACAATGACCATCATTATTTGGATTCTGGATGGTGTTGCTAGGAAGAGTGCTAGGTTGACGCGGGTTCATTATAGTAGACAACTGAGTCATCAGCTACTCTAGATGCTTTATTGACACTGCATGTGCATCAACCTTTTGACCAATGCCAGATAAGTCATTTCTCATCTCCTTCACATTCTCATCAATTGCATCAAACCTTCTCATAATCTTCTGCATCATATCTTCAATACGTGCCAAATTACCTCCAGTATCCCTAGCACCAGATTCCCAATTTTAAGGGGGAACATAGGGTTTAACCCGATAATTTCTGATGCCATAATTGTTCCTGTTATAGTTGTTGTCGCGATTGAAGTTCCCATTCCGAACATAGTGACCCTCTCGGTTGTAATTTCCATAGTTTCGACCTTGGTTCCCTTGACCTTGGCGCCAATTTTCCGTGTTGGATCCTTGGGCATTTGGTCGAAAACCCCCCGTCTGATCATTCACCACGTAAGTGTCCTCTTCATAGTAACACTCCTCAACTAGTGGTGGAGTTCTTGTTAAGTAGTTTACAACATTTACCTTTTCTGCTCCTCCGCTCACATGCTTCAGTACCAACCCCAACTCTGTCCTCATCTGAGCCATCTCCTCACGAATATCGTCTGCAGAGTTGACAGTTGCATTATGAACGGCAAATGTGTTTCTCCCAGTATCTGCTCTCCTAGTGCTCCATGCTTTATTATTGCGAGAGATCCTCTCCAATTTTTCAGAAATCTGTGCATATGTACAATCACCATATGAACCTCCAACAATCATGTCAAGGACTACTTTATTGTTATCATCTTGTCCTCGATAAAAGCATTCTTTCAACAACTCATCATCAATACGGTGATTTGGAACACCTCTTACGAATGCAGTGAATCTGTCCTAAGAGTTGCTCACAAACTCTCTAAGTAATGCTACAAAATTGTTGACCCTGTCTTTGTGATTGAGTTTCTTGGACACTGGATAATACTTTGCTTTGAACACGTCCGCCAATTGGTCCCATGTAAATATTGAGTTATAAAGAAGCTCAGTGAACCATACTGCAGCGTCACCTGTCAGGGATAGAGAAAAAACTCGTAATCCAATGAAGTCCATATCCAAGTCTGGTCTACCTACACAATTCTTGCAAACTACCCTTAGCTTGGTTAGGTGAGCATGTGGGTCCTTCGATGGCAATCCTGAGAATAAGCCTCTTGCTGTAAGCATCTGCATCAAACTACTAGTAACCACAACTGTGTGCCCTGGAGGTAAAGGGGGTAGGACAATGGGTCCATCAGAGTTTTCTATGTTCATGTTACCCCGATAGTTGTCATGTTATCGTGGGCCTAGTGGATCTTGCGCCCTCAGCGCATCTCCCAATCGATTTTCGGCTGGAACCTGGTTGTCCCCACTAACTACCCTCTGCTGTTGTAACTCATCTGCATCATCCATATTTCCTCCGATAGGATTAATTGGATCTCTTGGGTTGTTCATTCTTCGCAAAGTGCGGTTTAGCTCTAGATCGTAAGGAGTAAGTGGGTCACCTTGACTCCGTGTACTTGGTATACAGTAGAGTTAGAACCTGAGAAAGACAAAAACAAAGAGAAAAAGTAAAATAAGGAAATATTTGACTAACGTTTAATAATGTAGTTAAAATAAATCTAAAAGCCAAAATTCCCCGACAGCGGCGCCAAAATTTGATACGCTCAAATTACACCTCCCTACAGAAGTATAAGCGATCGTTATCAAGTAAAGAACCCAACTTGTAGGTTGGAATCGATCCTACGAGGAAAATAGTTTAGACTTTACTTTAACCAACAATTATATTCAATTAGTCAAATTACTTCCAGAAACAGGTAATTAAAAAGGGGGGGTTTGTTTATATGAACCAAATAGTAAGAAATCAGTAATCAGTAATCAAACAAAACTCAATTTTTTATTATTATCAAGATGAGAGAAATAACTAGGGTATACATGTTCCCCACAAGCTCATAATGCAGTAATCCTAGTAACAACAATCATTTCCTAGTGTATTACAAGCAAAGTAATAAGTTAGGTATCTCTAAATCCTTGATCCGGCATCTAGAGAATTTCACCCCGCACCTTGATCCAGCTATGTGTGTATAATTTACTAACCCTTACCTTTACCTCATATTAGACATCATAATCGATGTTTGGCTTAGTTATTACTTCGCACCAATCAACACTAGCCTATTAGATAGTATCACACTAAATCTATGTTGATAATTTTTTTCTTATTGATTACCTCCTTGATCCGGCAAGTAGCAACAAGGCGAGTTCTAACGTTGGCCACCGTTAAAAAGACTTCTAAACGAAAGAATTATCAATACATGCAAAACACTATTTAAGAATTACTTATTTACTATTCATACTTTGTTAATCGCTCATGGTTTCCACAACCCTAGTTGTGGATTTAGTTACCTATATTAGCAAGAACACAATTCATAGTTTTAGATGAAGAAATCATGAACTTACGTAAAGAGAATAATAAACCCAGGAATTCAACTAGAATTGCAAAGCCAAAATCTTCAAAACGAACTTAGAAAATCAATAATTGATATAGTTGCAACTTAATCTCCAAAGTCACAAAGTAAAACTAGAATAATAATGTCTATCCCCTAAAAACGAGGTTTACATGTCCTATTTATAGAAAATAAATCCTAATTTAAAAAGGAAACTAATTAAGAAAAGTTTGTTTAGGCACGCTTCTTCGTTCCACGAGACTGACTTACGGACCGTCAATGGATCTACGGTCCGTAAGTCCCTTCTGTCAGCCAGGACTTGGAAAATATTACAGCTCCAAAAAAATCAGAATCTCTGAAGCAAACGACGGACTTGCAGTACGGTCCGTAGATCGATCTACGGTCCATCAATCCCTTTCGTAGCTCCACACTTGGAATCTTCCAAAATCAAGTACTGGAACCCTCACAGTCTCCTTCTACGAATCAATCAGTATGGTTCGTAGATCAATCTACGGACCGTCAATGTCCACCGTGGTTCCACATTTGGTCAGATTTCCCTGATTTGTCATCTATCCCTTGGCTGCTGATCTACGGTCATCACCTACAGACCGTCAACTGACTTATGGTCCGTAGACCACCTCCGTGAATGCCCTTTTTCTGCATTTTGCTCAATTGTCTCCATACTTCTGCGCCTGAACATCTTTCCTGCAAAAATATAATAAAATACATAAAAACCAATACAAAAAGGCCCTAGACACACACAACTTGTAAGTGAAATGTATTAGAAATACCGTAAACTCACGGTATATCATATTGGCATTAATGTATTTTTATCATGTTTGCAGGAAATAAGTTCAGACTTGGAAGTTAAGAGACACAACTGAAGAATGTGCAAAAAAGGGCATCTACGGACTTGACCTACGGACCGTAGGTCCAGTCATGCCCCGTAGATGATAGACGTAGATGGGCAGGCAAGGCTTGAAGAAAAATCAGGGAATTCTTGACCAAGTGTGGAACCACGACTACAAACCACGGATCGTAGGTTGACCTACGGGACGTTCTGCAGCTCCGTCAGATGATTCAGAGAGGGCGGTTCTAGGACCTGATTTCAAAAGTCTAAATATGGAACTACGGAGGAGGATCCACGGATCATGGATTGAGTCACGATCCGTTCTGCTGGTCCTTCGAATGCAACTAAGAGGGGTAGATTTTGAAGTTGGAAAATTGCCTAAGTCCTAAACCACGGAAGGACCTATGGATCGTAGGTCAGTCCATGGTCCGTAGGTTAGTGTCGTAGATCGAAATCGCATCCTGAAACTTTATTTCCTTATTTTGTTTCCTTTTTAGTTCGAACTTGTTTTTCTATATACAAGGCATGTAAACCTCATTTTTGGGGGTTATACCTTAGTACTTTTGTTCTAGTTTTTGGCTTTGGAGATTAACTTGCAATTTTAGTAACTCTTGATTTCCTAAGTTTTTGAAGATTTTGACTTTGAAATTCAAGTTGAGATTCTGGGTTTATTCTTCTCATTACGTAAGTTCATGATTTCTTTATCTAAAAATATGAATTGTGTTGTTGCTGTGATGGGTAACTAAATCCACAACTAGGGTTGTGGGAACCATGAGCGATTAATAACGTATGAATAGTAACTGAGTAATGCTTGAATAGTGTTATTACATGCATTAATAATTCTTTCGTTTAGAAGTCTTTTTAACGAGTGCATGCGTTAGAACTCGTCTTGTTGATACTTGCTAGACCAAGGAGGTAGTTAATAAGAAAAGAATTATTAACATAGATTTAGTGTGATACTATCTAATATTCTAGTGTTAATTGGTGCGAGGGTGAAAACTAAGCCATAAATTGATGCAATGTCTAATATGAGGTAAATGTAAGGGTTAGTAAATTATACACACGTAGACGGACCAAGGAATTAGAGATACCTAACTTATCACTTTGCATGTAATACACTAGGAAATAATTGCTATTACTAGGATTACCGCGTTATAAGCTTATGGGGAACACATATACCCTAGTTACTTTCTCTCATTGATAACAACAAAGTTGAATCCTTCTCTCTTATTACTTAACTACAAGCAAACATTTGTTACACAAATCCCCCCCTCCTTTTACTAGTTTCGGAAATACATTGACTAAAATAATATAATCGTAAGTTAAGTTTAAGTCTAAACAATATTCCTTGTGGGATCAACCCCAACCTCCAAGTTGGGTTCTTTACTCGATAACGATCGCTTATATTTCTTTAGGGAGGTGTAATTTGAGCGTATCAAATTTTGGCGCCGCTGCCGGGGAATAAGGCTTTTAAATTAAGTTTAACTACATTATTGAACTTTCGTCAAATATTTCCTAATTTTACTTTTTCTTTTGTTTTTGTTTCTCTCAAGTTCTTACTCTAGTGTATGCCAAGTACACGGAGCCAAGGTGAACCACTTACTCCCTACGATCTAGAATTGAACAGAACTTTGCGAAGAATGAATAACCAAGGAGTCCCAGTCAATTCTATCAGAGGAGATCTAGGTGATGGGGTTAAGTTGCAACCTCCGAGGGTTGGTGATGAGAATAATCAGGTTCAGGGTGAGAATCTACTAGGAGATACATTGAGGGTACATGCTCCACCAGGACCAAGACCAAGACTGCGTAATAACTATAGGGTCAACTTTAATGTCGTTGAATCTGATGGACCTCTTGTTCCACCCTCTCTACCTCCGGGGCATACATTCATGGTGACTAGCAGTCTGATGCAGATGCTTACAACAAGGGGTTTGTTCTCTGGTTTGGCATCAGAGGATCTACATGCGCACATAGCCTAGCTGAGGAGTGTTTGCAAAAGTTGTGTGGGTCGACTAGACTTGGACATGGATGCCATTGGATTGAGAGTATTCCCTCTATCATTGACCGGCGATGCTGTTGTGTGGTTTATTGAGCTTCTTTATAACTCAATTTACACATGGGACCAATTAACTGATGTGCTCTTTGCAAAATACTTTCTCGTGTCAAAGAAGTTGAATCACAAAGATAAACTTAACAACTTCGTAGCACTACCTGGAGAGTCTATGAGTAGTTTTGGGACAGGTTCACTGCTTTCATAAGAAGTGTCTCAAATCACCGCATTGATGATGAATCGCTGAAGGAATACTTCTACTGAGGTTAGGATGACAATAGTAAGGCGATGCTTGATACTATTGCTGGAGGTTTATATGGTGAGTGCACTTTTGAGCAGATCGCTGGGAAACTGGAGAAAATTTCCCAAAACAATAAAGCGCGGAGCACTAGAAAGTCAAATGTTGGGAGAAACACATTTGCAGTCCAAGCTACAACTAACCAATCTGCCAATGATATTCATGAGAAGATGGCTCAGATGAGGACCGAACTCGGGTTAGTGTTGAAGCAAGTAAGCGAAGGTATTAAAAAGGTAAATGCTATCAATTATTTGACTAGATTCCACCACCGATTGAGGAATATTACTATGCAGAGGATACTTATGTGGTGAATGATCAGACAGGGGGTTTTCGAGCCAATGCCCAAGGTTCCAATATGAATAATTGGTGCCAAGGTCAAGAAAACCAAGGTCAGAACTATGGCAACTATAACCGAGAGGGTTAATATGTCCGGGATGGAAACTACAATCACGACAATAACTACAACCGAAATAGCTATGGCAACAAAAACAATCAGGTTGGGCCTTATGTTCCCCCTCAAAATTGGGAATCTAGTAATAGGGAAGCTAGAAGTAATATTTCACGTATTGAGGATATGATACAAAAGATGATGAAGAGGTTTGATTCGATTGATAAAAATGTGAAGGAAATGCGAAATGACTTATCTGGTATTGGTCAAAAAGTTGATGCCCATACAGTGTCAATCAAGCATCTTGAGTAGCAGATGACCTAGTTGTCTACAACAGTAAATCCATGTCAACCTGGCACACTTCCTAGCAACACCATCCAAAATCCAAAGAATAATGGGCATTGTATGGCAGTCACTACTCGAGGGGGTAAGCAGACCATTGATCAACCTATGCCATTTGAGGTTGAAGTTGAGGCTAGTAAAAATGATGATGTGATTGAGGTAAATGGAGAGTCAGAGAATACAACAGACAAGTAAGTGGAGATAATCTAGAAAGTTGTTCCCATGCCTAGACCTCCACCCCTTTCCTATAGAGGTTAGTGAAGAAGACTGAAGAAGGCAAATACTACAGGTTTATTAGTATGTGGAAGCAAATTTCCATCAATGTGTCGTTGATAGAAGCTTTGGAGTAAATGCCTAGGTATGCGAAGTTTATGAAAGACTTGGTAACTAAGAAGTGACCGTGAGTTTTGAAGATGATGATAAATTGCAACATTGTAGTGCTATTGCTACAAGGTCCCTTGTGCAGAAGAAGGAGGATTACGATGCTTTCACTATTCTTTGTACCATCGGGTTGCTACATTTTGCAAAGGCGTGTTGATTTGGGTGCTAGTATCAATCTGATGCCATTGTCTATGTACAAGAAGTTGGGTTTAGGGTATCCAAAACCGACTGCGATATGACTGCTTATAGCCGATAGAACTGTGAAGAAGCCCATTGGTGTGCTCCAAGATGTACTAGTAAAAGTGGAGTCTTTTATCTTTTCGGCAGATTTGTAAAACTTGATTGTGATGTTGACTTTAAGGTTCCCATTATCCTTGGGAGACCATTCCTAGCCACTAGGCGCACCTTGGTTGATATGGAGAACGAGCAGATAAAGTTCTGATTGAATAATGAAGAAGAAACTTTCAATATCTGTAGGTCCATGAAGTAGAGTAGTGAGCTCAAATCGGTATCTATGGTGACGCATATTTTAGAGAGTGGTTCTGAGGTGTCTATTGAAGAGAGGTTGGGTGTTGATGCACTAGCAGTGGTAATGATGAACTTCGAGGGTGATGGTATTGAAGACTATGATGAATTGGTCGCCGCACTTGATAGATTTGAATTCTATTCAAAACCAAAGAGATTGGAGTTAGACATAAAGAATCGCAACTCTCCACCTGCTAGACCGTTTGTTGAAGAGGCTCTGAAATTGGAGCTTAAAGCTCTACTATCATATTTGAGGTATGTATTCTTGGAGAAAGATGGTACTTTACCAGTCATCATTGCGACAGATTTGAATGTGGCACAAGTTGAGGCATTGGTTTTCGTGTTGAAGAGGTTCAAGCGAGCTATTAGATGGACTATTACGGACATCATTGGGATTCCTCTTGGTATTTGTTCTTATAAAATTCAACTCATGCCAGATCACAAGCCTAGTATTGAGCACCATAGAAGACTAAATTTGCATATGCAAGAGGTAGTTAAGAAGGAAATCATTAAGTGATTGGATGCTGGAGTTATTTATCCCATTGCAGATAGTAGTTGGGTGTGTCATGTTCAATGTGTGCCCAAGAAAGGTGGAATTACTATGGTACCTAATGAGAGAAACGAACTTGTTCCGATGTGGCTCGTGACTAGATGGAGAGTTTGCTTGGACTACCAAAAATTAAATGCTTGGACAGAAAAGGACCACTTTCCTATGTCATTCATAGATCAGATGTTGGACCGACTTGTTGGTAAGGGTTGGTATTGTTTCCTTGATGGTTATTCGGGCTATAATTAGATTTCTATAGCTCTGGAAGACCAAGAGAAGACCACCTTCACTTGCCATTATGGGACTTTTGCCTTTAAACGGATGCCATTTGGGTTGTGTAATGCTCCAGCAACCTTCCAGCGTTGTATGATGTCGATATTTTTTTATATGATAGAGGAAACTATTGAGGTATTTATGAATGATTTCTCTGTGGTAGGTGACTCTTTTGATCGTTATCTGGATCATTTGGTTGAGGTGTTTCAACGGTGTGAAGAGTGCAATCTTGTGCTCAATTGGGAGAAGTGTCACTTCATGGTGAAAGAAGGGATAGTTGTGGGTCATCGGATCTCTGAGAAGGGTATTGAGGTTGATAGAGTGAAAGTTGAGGTAATAGAAAAGCTTCCACCACCTATCTCTGTTAAAGGTGTTAGATGTTTTCTTGGGCATGCAAATTTCTATAGGAGGTTCATCAAGGATTTCTCCAAAATTGCACATCCATTGTGAAAATTGCTCGAAAAGGAGTATAAGTTTGATTTTGATGATGCTTGTCTAAGAGCATTTGGAGAGTTGAAAGAGAAGTTAGTTACTGCACCTGTCATTAGTTCACCGGATTGGGGACAACGTTTGAGGTAATGTGTGACGCGAGTGGAGTGGCGTTTGGTGTGGTATTGGGAAAGAGGCGAGAGAAGATTCTTCATCCTATTTACTATGCTAGCAAAGCTCTAAATGTGGCTCAAAAGAACTATACAGTGACTGAACAAGAGCTTCTTACGGTGGTTTTTACATTCGAGAAATTTTGATCCTACTTGCTTGGTACTAAGGTCATAGTGCATACTAACCATTCTGCATTGAGGTATTTGATGGCCAAGAAGGATGCAAAACCGAGGTTGATTAGATGGGTGTTGTTGCTGCAAGAGTTCGATTTTGTGGTGAAAGATAGAAAGGGGACAAAAAATCAGGTTGCCGATCACTTGTCCAGATTGGAGGAAGAAGTTATGCTCAGGCTTGGTGATAGGGCTGAAATTAATGATGCTTTTCCAGATGAACAGGTATTGGCTGCTTCTCATGATCTGATTCCTTGGTTCGCAGACTTTGCTAACTATTTGGCAAGTGATCTGGTGCCATCGAATTTGTCTTTTCACCAAAGGAAAAAGTTTATGCATGATGTGAAGAGGTTCTTTTGGGATGAGCCTTACTTGTATCGTAGTTGTGCTGATGGGATTATTAACCGTTGTGTGCCCGAGGTCGAGATGTTGAGTATACTAGAGGCGTGCAATGCATTGCCTGTTGGTCGATATCATAGTGGTATTCGAACTGTGCATAAATTTTTGCAGAGTGGGTATTACAGGCCTACCATCCACCAAGATGCTCATGACTTCACCAAGTCTTGTGACCGTTGTCAAAGAGAAAGAGGAATTTTAAAGAGGCAAAAGCTTCCTATGAATCCTATATTGGTGATAGAGTTGTTTGATGTATGGGGCATTAATTTTATGGGTCCATTTGTGAGTTCAAATGGGATGAAGTATATTCTTGTTGTGGTTGATTATGTGTCGAAGTGGGTGGAAGCAATTCGCTTCCCAACAATGAAGGTAAAAGTGTCACTGCATTCTTGAAAAATAATATATTTTCCAGAGTTGGTACACCTAGGGCGATTATCAGCGATGGAGGTTCCCACTTTTGTAATAAGTTGTTCAAGGCATTACTTAAGAAATATGACATTCGCCATAATGTAGCCACTCCTTACCATCCACAGTCTAGTGGACAAGTTGAAGTGTCCAACAGAGAGATCAAGCAGATTTTGGCAAAAACTGTGAAGGCTAATAGAACAGATTGGTCAGGGAAGCTTGATGATGCCCTTTGGGCCTATCGCACCGCATTCAAGACTCCCATATGTATGTCCCCATACCAACTTGTATACGGGAAGCCTTGCCATTTTCCGGTAGAGCTAGAGAATAAGGCTCTGTAGGCGCTAAGAAGCTAAATTTGGATTGGGGTGCCACATCGAATCAAACAATGAGTGACTTAAATGTGCTTGATGAGTTTCGCCTAAGAGCATATGAAAGTTCAGCCTTGTACAAGGAGAAGATGAAGAAGTATCATAATCAAAGGATTGAAAAGCGAGAATTTGTTGTGGGTGATCTTGTGCTTCTATTCAACTCTAGGTTGTTGTTGTTTCCGGGCAAGCTCAAGTCCAAGTGGACCGGGCCATTTTAGTCACGCATGTGCTCCCACATGGAGCGGTTGAGGTTGAGAACGGTGAGGGAATAAGGTTCAAGGTAAATGGACAAATGATCAAGGTCTATTTGGGACACGCAAAAAGTGTGCAAGAAGTTGTTGAGGCCTACTATCGTGATGAAGTCTGAGTAATCAAGAGGCATGCGTCGTGCCATGACGTTAAATCAAGCGCTGCTTGGGAGGCAACCCAAGATGTACAATCTAGCCAACTATAGGTTTTTCTTTTCGATCTAGTGGTTTTCTTTGTTTATTGCTTTTCTATGGTCCTTTAGGTAGGTACTTTATTTTTGTTTTAGTGTTGGCTAGATATAGCATAGGGTCCGTGTCTAAAAAGTGTCAAGAAAATGTAACAAGAAATGCCTAATGGTTGCTACATCTGCAGGGAGGAAAAGTAAACTCTATAGAAAATGTCTGGTACATAGGTCTATAGAGACTATCGACGGTCAGTAAGTTTTGCTATGGACCGTGAATGGTAGTCGTAGACCCCATGTAAGTTTCCTAATTTTTTATAAGTGTGTAAGTGACCTACGTACCACATCTACGATCCCTAGGTTGACCTACAGACCGTAGACGGTGTCTCGTGGGTCAGACTCTAGTTCTGCCTGACTCGACCCGGACCTATTTTAAATAAAATTCCTCATTGTTCAAACATTCCCCCAAACTATTTTAGTAACGTCCCCTCTCCTAAAATCCCTCCATATTACCACAATATCCCATTAATCACTCCACCTTCTTTCCCCTATATTCCCAATTCACTCTCCTCTCCCCCAAATTCATTCATTCCCCATTTCTGAAAGGTTTTGTTGTCCGAGTTCGGTGAAAAAGGCGAGTAAGGAGTTGTTGGAAGTCTAAAGTCATCACACCATCACCCACTTCCTTTGCTTGTAAGGTAATCAACTTCCCTTTACTTTGAATTCCGGTTCATTATTGTTATAGAAGTTAGGAAGTGGATCTTGACCTTCGGTGTAAATTTGTATGTGTCCCGCATGATTTGTATGTTAGAAACACCCATGAGACGATAGATAGTGATTGTGTAGTCTTAGTAAGCAAATAACTTTGTGAAAATGTGGTCTAAATGAAAGTTTTGACTTAGGGTTCCTAACTTTGTATGCAATACATGTTGAAAAATGAGTAATTGAAACCCTAGGGATGGCAAACTATCATAAATTGCATTGAAATTCATGATTAGACTTAGGATAAATGATTGAAGTTGTCAAAAAAAAGGTTTCAAATTGAAGCATGTCTGATACCTGGCACAAACCTGATCCACGAGACCCCATCTGTCGACCGTAGGTTAGTCTACAGACCGTAGATCAGGTCCGTGGTCTTTGGCACAAAGCAATTCCAATAAGTGTGGAACCACGGAGGTGGACTACGGTCCGTTGGTCAATCTATGGACTGTTCTGCACATCTGTGGTTCCTATCAGAGCCCAACTTTTTGGGACCTCTGACTTACGGATGGGATCCACGGATCATAGGTCAACCTATGGACCATAGATACCCCACCGTAGGTGGCCACTGAAGCCACTGTCTGAATTATTCTTTTTCGTGTGATCTGTTCTTTGTTCTAATTTTTTTTTGAGTATGTGATAGGTTTATATTGGTACTAATTCTCCCTCCACGGGTACCATGGCTCCAAAGAAAGCTCTAGCTGTCAAGGGTAGATCCAAATCAACTGCATCAACCCATCGGATAATCAACGAGGATACTGATGGTGAGAAAGAACCCAAAAATGTCCCCTCCACTAAGAGGACATCATCCACAGCACCCCGGGCTACTCAGAATCAATCCAAGCTTGTGGTTCCCGACGTAGTCATTGCCTCTCAGTCTGATGAGAAGGATACACTGATCGAATCACCGGATGGGTCTGCTTCCGATTCTGAGTTCGCCTTTGCTTCGGGGTCTACTACTGTCTCCGCCATAAGCTCGAGTTTACATGATCGGGCTACCTCATCTCATGAGGTGCCACCAAACACCGACCCTACTCCAGTTGCTAAGGAGCCCAATAGATGGTGCGTGGAGGGTTAATGGCAAATATACAGGGATGCCTCAATGTTAAATGAGAAGAGAAAGAAGGCCTGACTGATCACTGAGGAGCGCAGAGTTCTCACGGGGAGCCTGCACACCATACCCGACATCCACTAGCTTTATCAGAAACACAAATGCGAGTAAATTGATCGGAGCCCTAGGACCTATAGCGAGGAGATAGTGAGAGAAATATATGCCTCCTATGCTCCCATACTTCGTGGTTCTATAGACAAGAGGTCCACGCTAACAACGCAGGACCCTCTCACTTCTACTCTAGTCTGAGGTTTTTCGATGGACATATCGCAGATCACCATCAGCCGATTCCTCTACAATTCGGGCACAAAGTGGGCACTCAACACCGCTGAATTTGACTACCGGTGGGACATTGTGAGGAGTGGAGTGTTCCAGTTGAATGTAAAGCAGAGGGAGGCCGTATTACTTTGGCCGACCAGACACATAGCTGTGGATGGAGAGTGTGCGGAGTGGGTCAGCACACCGCGCTTGGGTATTCGGAAGGCCACCCTTAATTAGATGGCCAAATTCTTCTGGCTGTTGGTGCGGAACAGGGTATCACCAAATAAGGTCCATAATGCACTTACTTGGGATAGAGCAGTGATGGTTGCGACCTTGGTAGCTGGGTTCGAGATCGAGTTTGCCCGTATGCTATTGGCGGAGATCCATGAGAGGGTATTCAGGACCACCACCACTTTACACTTCCCGTGTATGATCTTCTAGTAGTGCAGGGATTCTGGGGTGCCAATCTGGCATTGTGACACTTTGGTACAGGCGACCGAAACCCTTGATATCAGCCTTATTCGGGATGAGGCCAACATAGCTATCCCACAACGTGATCCACAGATTGAAGTGCCACCATTAGGAGAAGATTTAGTAGCTGATGTGGAGCATATGGAGGGTGATGACCCTGCCTCTCCATCCCACACTGATGATGCCCCGGGATCCCCATCTCAGGCTGCCAGTTGGTCCCTTATCTCATCCAGAGTTACCCCTTCATTAGGATCCGCGGTAATGCCCCTTTCTCGTGTTTAGAAATTGGCGGCACAGATGGCCATGCTACTTCATCATGTGAAGCCTTGGATGTAGTGGTCTATTGCAGAGTCTGAGGCCATGATGAAGAGGAAGACGGAGCACATGATGGATCTAAAGGTCCAGATAAGCGTCTGGATGCCTTCGAGTTGAGAGTCCTGGAGTAACGCTTCCTTATCGCAGATATCTCCTCTTTTCGGACTGAGTTGGATCATTTACGGGCCGATCTTGATGCCATCCTTTCCCCACCCACAGATGAGCCAGAGTCTGCACCTATTGCATTGGCTGATGATATAATGATTGATGCTTTATTCAGCGAGGAAATAGCACAACCCAAACCCACCCGTACTAGTGGGAAGAGGTCCTACTCCAGTCGCAAGTCGAACACTACTAAGGATACTCGAGCAAAGAAGTGAAAGCACCAGCAGAATGAGCAACCTAGGAAAGCTGCCATACTAGATGAGAAATTGCGCCAATAGAGGGTTCGTGAGGGTACTCTTGGTGCCTCGAGTTCTATTCCCACCACGGAGGCTATGACTGGTGTGAGAGATGATGTGAGCACCACTGACAGTGTGGTGAGAGTGATTGATAGCACTACTGAGAGTGCTGTGTTAGAGGATGTGGGCACTACTGAGGGTGGCCCAAGTATTGATCCAGTGGGCTCCAGGAAGTCGGACCCACCCGTTTGTTGAGTTATTCGCGCCACTGGTTTGCTTCACCTTCACCCTACTCTTTATTGCTTATTTTTATGCATTGGGGATAATTGCACTCTATTTTGTTGGGGGTGAGGTAAATGGATTGTTAGTTATAGGGTGAAGTCTGAGTAACCCGACTCATAATTGTCTCTTGGGGATTTCTTGCCTGTGTTCTTTTTCCCCAAGAGGTTGTTTTAATTTCTGTTGAACCGACATGCGTTAGGAGTGTATGTGTAGAAGCATGAGAAAAAAATGAACCATGAGGGCATAATTAAATGTGAAAAATGATACCCGTCCAAAATTTGTGACATGTGCTAAAATCTGTAGGCTAGAATGAGTTGAATGTGTTGGCTCTGAGTATGACATGATAAAGAACCATCTTGATCTCATGACTTAAGCTAAAACTTGAACTGGGTAATCTGTTAATGAAACTATGTGCCAAGAGTGTGAGAATGGTTGATTGTTTAGACAGTTTTGTGCCAATCTAGAACTTGCCCCGTTGGTCCTGCTAGGATGATCTAGGCTAGAAGTTAGGAAATGATCATAGGCCATTGTTCAAATTAGTCCACTTAAGCCTAATATTATCTAACCAAATGGTAGCATTATTCCCTTTTGATCCAAATATTTGAGCCAAAAATTGACCAATTCTTTTGATTCACCTAACTCACTTTCCCTTAAAAACATTATCTTGGCCCCGGTCCCTCCTTAGACATGTGCACCTTGACTTAGGCCAAAAACCTAAGTTGAGAGTGGCTAAGACCAAAAGTTACCTTGATCGTTGCCCTGGTCCAATATCGGACATTGTGCACCTCAACTAATGTAAAATGCATAAAGTTAAGGGTGGCTATGAAAAAGGAAACCAAATGGAAAAGGGTATGAAAAGATTTGTGTTGAAAAGAGGAAAAAATATGAAAGAGGATGTGGCTTTGTGTAAAAGAAGCTAAAGAAAAGTGTTGAAAAAAAATAAAATAAAAGGAAGTGAAAGAAAAAGAAGAAAGTGAGAAATAAGAGTCAAAAAGGCAAGAGTCACATCCTTGGTTGAAAAGAAGTAAGGGAAAGAAATTGAGATGAAAAGTTGCCAAGAATAGGTCAAGGAAGAGGTAAATAGACAATGTAATGTCAAGGAGGGCAGAAAGTCACTAAAAAGTACCTAAATGTACCACACCTGACCTTGAGCCTACGTTACAAGCTAAGAAAAGTGCTATAGTGATCCTAACAACTACTTTGGAGAGTCTAAACAATGAAAATAAAGGCAAGCCTATGGTATTGAGAACTAATTGTACTTGAAATTACTTCTGAGCGTGAGTGTTGAATGAATCCTTGTACACAATATCATATTCATTTTGTGAAAAAGAGATTTCGTTTGAAGTAAGGGTAAGAGATTTCGTTTAAATGGTCGATCTTTGTCATATTTTGATCCGCATGAGTTAGCTTGTTGAGTCTAAGAGAAAAGATTTGCACTCAAAAAGAGAGTCGGGATAGAGAGCCATGTGATTGCTTGTGCTTGAATGCTTGCTCATATACAAGTATCGTTTAGAGTCTTAGTGCGTCGCTTGAGGACAAACAACGAACTTAAGTTGAGGGTGTTGATATATCGTGAGTTTACAGTATTTTTAATACATTTCACTTAAGAGTTGTGTGTTTTTAGAGACATTTTGTATTGGTATTAATGTGTTTTTATCATGTTGAGAGACACAACTGAAGAATGTGCAAAAAAGGGCATCTACGGACGTGACCTACGGATCGTAGGTCCAGTCATGCCCCGTAGATGCTAGACGTAGATGGGCAAGCAAGGCTTGAAGAAAAATCAGGGAATTCTTGACCAAGTGTGGAACCATGACTACAAACCACAGACCGTAGGTCGACCTATGGGTCGTCCTACAACTTCGTCAAATGATTCAGAGAAGGGGGTTCCAGTACCTGATTTCAAAAGTCTAAGTATGGAACTACGGAGGAGGATCCACGAACTGTGGATCGAGTCACGGTCCATTCTACTGGTCCGTCGAATGCAACTGAGAGTGGTAGATTTTGAAGTTGGAAAATTGCCTAAGTCCTAAACCACGGAAGGGACCTACGACCGTATGTCAGTCCACGGTGTGTAGGTCAATGTCGTAGATCGAAACCGCATCCTGAACTTTATTTCCTTATTTCATTTCCTTTTTAGTTGGACTTGTTTTTCTATATATAGGACATGTAAACCTCGTTTTTGGGGGTTAGACCATATTACTTTTGTTCTAGTTTTTGGCTTTGGAGATTAACGTGCAATTTTAGCAATTCTCGATTTCCTAAGTTCGTTTTAAAGATTTTGACTTTGAAATTCATGTTGAGATTCTGGTTTTATTCTTCTCAATACGTAAGTTCATGATTTCTTTATCTAAAAATATGAATTGTTTTCTTGATATTATGGGTAACTAAATCCACAACTAGGGTTGTGGGAACTTTGAGCGATTAACAACGTATGAATAGTAACTAAGTAATTCTTGAATAGTGTTATTTCGTGCATTGATGATTCTTTTGTTTAGAAGTCTTTTTAACGAGTGAACACGTTAGAATTCTCCTTGTTGCTACTTGCCAGACCAAGGAGGTAGTTAATAAGAAAAGAATTATCAACATAGATTTAGCGTGATACTATTTAATAGTCTAATGTCAATTGGTGCGGGGATGAAAACTAAGCCATACATTGATGCGATGTCTAATATGAGGTAAAGGTAAGGGTTAGTAAATTATACACACATAGCTGGACCAAGGTGCAGGGAGAAATTCTCTAGTTGTCAGACCAAGGAATTAGAGATACCTAACTTATCACTTTGCATGTAATACACTAGGAAATAATTGCTATTACTAAGATTACAGCGTTATGAGCTTATGGGGAACACATATACCCTAGTTACTTTCTCTCATTGATAACAACAAAGTTTAATCCTGCTCTCTTGTTACTTAATTACAAACAAGCATTTGTTACACAAATCACCCCCCCCCCCCTTTTACTTACTTGTTTCGGAAATACATTGACTAAAATAATATAATCGTAAGTTATGTTTAAGTCTAAACCATATTCCTCATGGGATCGACCCCAACCTCCAAGTTGGGTTCTTTGCATGATAACAACCGCTTATACTTCTTTAGGGAGGTGTAATTTGAGCGTATCAGCACACTTGATCCACCACTAAGAATTCACCCATGGATGTGGAAACATGTGTGGCATAAGCAGTGAATCAAATTTCAAATAATGTCCAGAATGAAGAAGGTGGTCACATAAGAATGTATGGAAGCAAGGTAGAATAACACAAGATGTTCCTTCCATTTTGCTCATATCAATCATTTCCATTCATCTGACTCCATTTCTCAATTTTCAGCCACCCACAATCAACTAGTATGATCCCCATTACAAACTTAGACATACTTGATTTATCAAACCACACATACTTCTCACTGTACTCCATTGAAGCCAACACTCTTAATACGAACCAACATCATAACCACACCAATCGTTTACCTTACTCTCAAACCGTCACTAGTATCAAAGTCTTCTTAACAAACACTTTGTAGCCTCTAAAAAAAATCAAACTATGGGTCCCTCTCTTTCCATTTAAGCATTCCACGACATGTACGTGTCTCACCTAAGGCTGATGGCACTAATTCCAAATATGATAGTACTTTCCCATCTAGATAAAGCTATTAAATCACCCTCACAGTCAAGTCAACAAAAAATTTCACATACCATGTTTTAACTACCATTTACGCTTGTCATATACCTCATGCCAAAATTTAAGAAAATCCTTAATCACCCCAATGATTATGTATACTATGAGCACATAATCTCTATTTACCATCAAGTGTCAATGTCACATATCAGATAAGTCTGTGCAGTCCCATTTAGTAGAGTAATTTCAATCCCCTCGAAATCCTCAATAACCATGTAATACTATAGGTCCATACTATTGTGCATCCATAAGTCACCTACAATAATTTGAACAATGTATCCCCATATAACAACACAAAATCTTACACACCTCACTGTTTTTCACCAAAATCAAAACCCAATCTTCATAAAAGTCACTAATAACCCCTAGTAAGTCTGTGCCAAACCTGTTCACATCTCATAGATACATCTAAACTCAAAGAAAAAAAATTCATACGCCTATCAACTTCGGACCAAGAATCTGTACGAGAGGTCTTATTCCTTCACCTTTCTTAAATTTTCCCATGATGAAAATTCCAAATAATACACCAGATTCTTATTCTTTTCACCGACTCGCTTACCAATCTTATTCCTTGACCAACAACCCATGACATTTTACCTTATACTCTAAGCCAAAACTTTTAAGTGAAACCCATCCTTAGGTCCTTTAACAATAAAATGTAACAACTTTACGATCTAAACCATGCACAAGTCCTTCGAAATGTTTAACACCCAATACAATAGATCATTTCTTTACCTTACCAATTCATACCTTGACAAAATATAGTACTATGCACGTAAACTCGTAATGAAAAACTTGAATTCTAATTTCAACTATGTACCCAATCCCATAATCTATCAACACTACCTCATACATTGAAGATTTTTATGAATTCATGTATCTTAGCTTATCATTGATCGCCTTTCCATTGACCTTATCATATCCTTCGCTAAAAATCCAACCATGCTCATTATCAAACTCAAAACCACAAAAGAACTTATGATCACACTCGAGCTAAACGTTTGTACACTCTTTTCCTCAAGCCTTATCCAATAATTTTTAAAGAATTTGATGAACCCGTGACACTATTACCATAACCAGAGTAAAACGGATGAAACCATGCATCTCTGAACCCAATTCTCAATCCCATTGAAGATACCTCTTTTGTCCTTGCAATAAGAGAAAATATTCTTGCTCTCACCTCTTTTTGAAGGTTACACCACATCCCACTATTTTTATTATGACTCTAGCTCCTTTAAATTTTATTCGAGTGGTGTTCCAGCATCTCCTAAGACTTTCCATACAACCAAACTACTCACCAAATAGTAACAAACCACAACTTTAGATACCTACAAGTCGTTCTTACCATATCAAATCCATTTAACTGAAAAAATTCATTATCATATGCCCGCATCCTTATCATAATCCATCATAAACTCTTATTACTGTTATACTTAGTAGTCATTGCCATCATCACAAAGTCAACCTTATCATTGACATGACACCTTAAACCAAGTTATACCAAAAAAATCCAAAGGACTAACCTAATCTTATCTGCACTTTTTTACTAAAATCCTCAATTGCCTTCACACAAGTATACTCGTTAGGACTTCTGTTACCCATAAGCTTGACATTTCAACACTGATCCACTCTCTTGGAGCTTATGATGAAATCATCGATCCACATTTAGAAACCTAGGGATACACTTCATAACCTAACACACTAATACCGTAACAAAGATCCACCACTAAAATCTTCTTTATAAACAATGCTTAACCCAAGCGTTTGTAGTAACAAGCTAGTTGTTTACTCAACTACGAACGCAACATCAAATCTCGTTTTACAAATATGTAATAAAATCGATAACTCCTTAAGTAGTTAGCATTCACATGTTACAATTAACGTATTCATTTTCATATACAACTAGTACGAAATCATGAAAATTCTTTGATCCACCACTAGAGCACATCATACCTATCGAGAAGATCGTACCCAAATAACCCATGCATTTCTATTCATTGAATAACTGCAAAAAATTATCAAATCCATTCCGTCTTTATCCTAAGAGATATGCATTCTTTCTTAGATCTGGTCGATAGCAAAAGTAACACATTCCATAACTCTAACCAAGTAAGCATTGATAGTATTGTAGTAGTTGTATAAAGACCCTCTTTGATATACACTCAATCTATGAAATCTTGGTAGAGATTCTGACCTCAATTGGCGTAACATCATTCGCTAAGCCATCCATACATGTTATGACAACTTTACTAACTGTATTTTCCAAAGTTACAATGTTCATTATCTAGCCATCCCTTTAATTACTCCACTTCCAATTGTCGAACCACTCCAAATATTGCCTATACCATAAAAGTATTATTCATGATGATGCAGTAACTAACATGAAAAAGATAACACATTCATGAAGTCCCTCAAACCATTGTTAAACCTCATCATTCGAATATCTTCAAAATGAATCATCGAGCAATCACCTTACATTAACCCTTTCAAATTATTGAACATTCTAAATTTGACCTCACATCTTTTTCATAAGTCTATCATTCCTAAACAAAATCTAACCTCCAAGCCATACACGACACCAACTAATCGCATGAAGAACCATGTACGAAAAAACAATATAAGTGAGTGTGCAATAAAATGATAAGAATAAGAACGAACAAAGGATGCACAATGAGAATTGAGAAGTGAAGATTTTTCCTGAAAGTCACCATAGCCTCTCGAAGATAAGCAACAAACCTCTCCGTGCCGATCCTCTATACTTTATTAGACTTGGCTTGTACACACGTGAAACCTATGAACCTGGGGCTCTGTTACCATTTTTTCACAACCTAAAAATAGACGTGATGGCACTCGTCTTATCCCATCAAAATAGCCTAAAACTCAACCATTACTATAAAGTATGAAAATAAACTATGAATAAAAGTCTAATACTTTAATATAATGCGGAAATTCATAATCAACTTAACCTATACGTAAAACCCTGATTTTCACATGTACAAATATCTAATGTATTATAACAAAAATGAAAGAAAATATAAGGTTTAAATGACATTGTTTCTAGAATAGAACCAGATCATAAATAAGGAGGAAAAAGGTCCGCTGAAATGACAGGTAGCTACCTTACAAACCTCCACAAGAAGCCTCGAACAGGAAGAGAATAAAAAATCACAATGATCCGAGCTCGTAACCTACAAAAATGTAGAAGCAAGGGGTAAGTACCAGACCACACGATACTCAACAAGAAAACTCCAAAACACTGAGCTAAGGGTAAGGAATACGGGTACTTCTTACACCCTAATTGAACCTCCACAGCTACAAACTACATAAAAATCACTCCAACCTATCTATACAGTGAAGTTTTATTGATAAATTCATACTAAATTTGGATTAAATCTTAAATTCATGATACATTGACCAAGTCAAATTACTGGTTAATAAAGTCAAATTCATATTTAAGTCAAAATTATATGACTTAAATCAAGTCCAAATAACATTTGGGTCAGTCCATTAAGTTGACAAGATGAGCCCAACTCATGTTCTTCAGGCCCAGGGGTCAAAATTGCTTGGACCAAGATGCCCTTCAAGCCCTAGTTCAAGCCTATATAAAGAAGTCTTCATAAGACCAAAATACATATACACCCATACATCCACACAAAAATACATAATTGCTCTTCAGTGGTGATCTGCAAGTCATCCGCATACAAAGAAGTCTTCGCTCCAAGTATTGAGCCGCAAGTATTATGCCAAATCAAGAACATCTGTGGAGAGAAGAATCAAGGGATTACATATCTTTTTTAAGAGATTTTATAAAGATTGTAACCTTTGCATTAATGCAAATACAGATATTATTGTTTGCTTGCTATTTTTCTTTTCCTGTTTACTATATTTCAGGATTGAAACTTTAGACCCTTATAAATTGGCACGCCCAGTGGGACAATCTTTACCTCTCATCTCTTCTTTTCAAGACAACCAAAGTTCAAAAACATCGAGATGACTTTCAAGAAGATCAACTCAAAATCTGCATTTGCATCCAAATCTGGATCTATATTCGTATTCGCATCTGTATCCAAATCTGGATCTATATCTATATCCGCATCTGGATCAAAATCTCCATCTGCATCGAAATCTGCATTGGCATCGAAATTCGCATCTGCATCTACAAAAATTGATGGATCCAAGTTCTGCATCAATGTTGAAAACATCCTCGATGTTATTGCGGGAAGCGTGGGACCTATCACAAGGAACCAAGCCAAATTGCTGGGAAAAGAAGCCTCATGAGTGTCTTCTGAATCTGCTATTGTCTTTGGTTTATCTCCAAAACATGTGAAGTCTCCTACAAAAGTTGCAAAGGAAAACATCGCTAAAATGGTCGAGAGGGTTCTTGCCCAATTGAGCCCATCTACATACGAGAAGTCCTTCGCTTTGACCGACAATGATGCCTTAAGCACGGGATCTACCCCACATAATATGTTTGCATCTCATGTTAAGGAAAATCAATGCTACTCTCTGCCACCTACTATGGTAATGAACGCAATGGTGACTAACGCTTCATTTGTAGAAGAACAACTTGTGAGCTTGACAAGAGCTATTGAAGGCGTGACCAAGTATGTTCAAGATCAAGATGCTCGAATTGTTAAGCTAACTGATAGGCTGGAGGGCATGATGGATGAAGAATCAAGTCACGCACCTAGAAAATGTCTGCAAGTCTAAGAGACAGTCAATCGCCCCACAAAGCAAGTTGAATATACTAAAGAGATCCAATTTTCTTCAGAAGGAACGATCCCGATCAACCAAATCAGGGAGTTTATCATGGGTACCATTAAAGAAAAGTACGAGGTTGCTACAAAATCCTCCTTGACATATGCAAGGCCATACACTGCAAGGATTGATAGTTTGAAAATGCCTGTCGGTTATCAACCTCCAAAGTTTCAGCAGTTCGATGGTAAGGGAAGCCCAAAGCAACATGTGGCGCACTTCATTGAAACCTGTAACAATGCTGGAACATACGACGATTACCTCGTCAAACAATTTGTTCGCTCCCTTAAGGGAAATACTTTTGATTGGTACATAGACCTTGAGTCTGGTTCCATTAATAGTTGGGAACAAATGAAGAAAGAGTTTCTTAACCGCATCTATAGCACAAGACGTACTGCAAGCATGGTGGAACTTACAAACACACGTTAGCGAAATGAAGAACTGGTCTTTGACTTCATCAATCGATGGAGGCATGCAAGTCTAAACTGCAAAGATAGACTTAGTGAAGCTTCGGGCATAGAGATGTGCATTCAAGGTATGCATTGGGGTCTCCGCTATATTTTGCAAGGCATAAAGCCTAAAACTTTTGAAGAGTTGGCCACTCGCGCTCATGATATGGAGTTGAGCATGTCGTCGGTCGAAACTGAAGCACCACCTGTCCACGAACTCCGTAAAGTCAAAGAAAGGGAAGAATTCAAGAAAGTGGGAGAATATTTGCCAAAGACTGAAAACAAAGAATCCATGAACGTCAATGCCTCTCATGTGAAATTCACCATAAGGGTGGGCAATACGCAGAGCGCAAAAGAGAATTCTTTTAAAGGAAGGACAAATCAAAAGCTCACCTTGAAGGAAATGCAGCGGAAGGACTACCTATTTCTTGACTCAGATGTTTCCGCAATCTTTGATGAACTCCTTGAGATGAAACTTTTTGAGTTACCAGAGGTGAAATGACCAGATGAAGCAAGGAGGAGTGATAATCCAAAATACTACAACTATCACCGGCTGATTAGACACCCTATCGATAAATGCTCCATCTTCAAGGATAAAATCATGGACTTAGCTCGTGAAGGGAAGATTGAACTTGAAGATGAGAAACTGAGTTCAAACCAAGTCAGTGTCGCTTCTGACTTACCCAATTCGGTCATGACCTGCAATTTTGTTGAAGGAAATATCATTCCAAACACCAATCATACAAGAATGATTAAGTTTGGAGACTTCGAGTCCATTGAAGTAAATAATTTGTTATCTCTTCATATACTAAGTGATATGGCTTCTATAGGAGAGGGATCGACAAGACAAGATGAAGACCTAGTAGATGATCTTGATGATTGGGGCTGGACTCTTGTGACTCACCCTAGACGCAGAAAAGTGAGTTCACATAAGGAGTCAACAAAGCAACACGTCAGGGAAAAGATGGTAAGGAGACCCAAAACCAAAACTTTGATTGTGCATTCAAAGAAGAAGGAAATAAAGGTGCACCACTACCAAGAGCTGCGAAGACCCATTACATTAGGAGAATATTTGCCAAATTGGTGTTACACCAAGTTCACATGTGATGGCACAAAAGCTCTATGTTGTAATGTCGATGAAAAGGAAGCGAAAGATGCAACTCCATCATGTCCATCACTAAAAGATGCTCCAAAGTTGTCTCTAGAAGTTGAAAATCCATCATGTCCATCACCAAAAGATGCTCCACAGTCATCTCCTAGAGTAAAAAATGCATGTATGGCCAAAATCACATTCTCTGACGATGATCTTCTGTTTGGTGACACATTTCATAACCACCCTTTATTCATGGTTGGTTTTGCACGGGAAAAAGGGTGAATAGAATCCTAGTCGATGGAGGATCTGGAATCAACATCCTTCCAATTCGCACAATGAAAGAACTTGGGATATCAACAGCAGATCTTACTGATAGTCGCTTGATGATCCAAGGATTCAATCAAGGAGGACAAAGGTCTATAGGGACCGTCAAAATAGACCTTACCATCGAAGAGTTACAATCAAGTGTGTGGTTACATGTAATTGATGCAAAGACTTCATATAACATTTTTCTTGGTAGGCCGTGGGTACATGAGAACAAAGTAATCCTATCTACCTACCACCAATGTTTGAAGTATTATGAGGATGGAGTTGCAAAAAGGATTATTATGGATGATAATCCATTCACTGAAGCTCAAGCTCAAGCTAACTTTGTTGACGCAAAGTTTTACTTGAAGAAATATTCTATAAAAGTTGATGACATTGCATTCGAAGATGTCAGACTATTTAACAATATGGCTAAGGTAGCAGTTAGTAAGGCAAAAGTCACAAACAAGGAAGATTCAAAACTTGGCAATCCAAACAAGATGCCTAACGTGATTGATGTTTTTTCAAGTAAAAAGGTCACACCCATTCTTCGTTATGTCCCAAAGGCAAAGGAGGACAAAGGATACTCTCTCAAGTAGCGAGAAATGCGCTGGAAGGGTTGACCCTTCCTATAAGGCGAATTGATACGGTGAAGTCATCCACAAAATTACTTGTGAAGTCTGTGGCTCCTAAGCCATTACTTCACAAAAAATTTGTGTCCCCTAAGTCACCCCTATATGAAGCACTCCCAATGAAGTGTACAGAAGAAGGTTTTGATCCTAATGCTTATAGGCTGCTAGCAAAAGCTGGATTCAATCCAAACGAACCATCAAAATTAGGGAAGCTTCCATCAGAACCTGCTATGAGGCAACAACATGAAGGGTTGGGTTACAAACAACCTCCACTTATTCATATCTCCATAAAAAGGGTAAGCAACAACTACATAACTGTGGAAGATGAGTCTACTAATTCTAATAAAAGGCCTTCTGTCTTTGATTTACTTAGAAGCTCAATGAAGAGGATATCTGTTTTTGAGCGGTTAGCGCCATTGAGGAAGGAAAACAAGGTTTGGAGATATAGTAAGAGTATGCAAGCATCTGCTTTACCAAAATCTCAAAATGCTCCTAAAGACTTTCAATGTCTAATCCCTTCTAGAATGAGGCGACAAACGAACATTGTGGTTTCATGTGGAGAAGTACTAAAGGCAAAGTCGCATGTTGTGGTCTACACCAAGCAACGTGATGAAGATAAAGAAAGTGTTGGCTCTTCATATCATGTTTCTACACAAGATGAAAGGCATATTTTTTTTCTCCAATTAAAATTGATGGAGAGTTGGAGAATGTTTCATGGTATTACCATACATCTTTCAATGATGGAGAACCTCAGGAAGATGAAGATGCTAAAGATGTGCCACCCGAACTTGAAGAAAGAGTAAAGGTGACAGTTGATGCATTGAAAGAAATCAACCTTGGAACTGATGAAGATACAAAACCCACTTATGTGAATGCTTCACTGGTGAGTGATGAGGAAAAGTCCTACGTTGACTTACTCAAAGAGTAAAAAGATGTATTTTCCTGGAGTTAAAAAGAAATGTCTGGATTAGACCCGAAGGTAGCAGTCCATCATCTTGTTGTGAAAAGTGGTGCACGTCCTATCAAGCAAGCTCAACGGCGTTTTAGGCCTGAATTGGTTCCCGTGATCGAAACTAAAGTTAACAAGCTTTTTGAGGCTAGCTTTATCCGTGAAGTTAAGTACCCCACATGGGTTTCAAGTATTGTCCCCATAAGGAAGAAGAATGCGCAAATTCGAGTTTGTGTTGACTTTAGGGATCTCAATAACGCATGTCCCAAAGATGAATTTCCATTTCCTATCCTTGAGCTTATGATTGATACCACTACTGGGTATGAGGCAATGTCTTTTATGGATGATTCATCTGGCTATAATCAGATCCACATGTCGCCAAAAGATGAAGAGTTGACCGCATTACGCACTCCTAAGGGCATTTATTGCTACAAAGTAATGCCTTTCGTTTTGAAGAACGCAGGAGCAACATACCAAAGACTTATGCAAAACATCTTTGATAACATTCTTCACAAAAATGTTGAATGTTATGTTGATGATTTAGTAGTGAAATCAAGAAAAAAGTGTGATCACTTGCAAGACTTGAGGATGGTGTTTGATCTACTACGAAGGTATCAACTTAGAATGAATCCTTTGAAATGTGCATTTGGAGTTACCTCTAGAAAATTCCTTGGCTTCATTGTACGACATAGAGGAATAGAAATTTATCAAGTAAAAGTAGATGCAATTCTGAAGATGGTAGAGTCAAGAAACATCCATGAATTGAAGAGTCTGTAAGGGAAGCTAGCATATCTTAAGAGATTCATCTCGAATCTAGCAGGAAAGTGCCAACCACTCAGCCACCTTATGAAAAAGGGAACTCTTTTCGAATGGGACCAAGCTTGTAGTAATGCCTTTGAGAGCATCAAGTCTTACTTGACAAAACCACCAGTTTTAACAGCTCCTGTGTAACAACCTGTATTATGCGTATGCTAGTTCTATTCACGTGATACTTGACATAGCCTTATAATATAGGTGAGGGACCGTGCTCTTTATATGATTAGTGTTGGTTTAAACTAGCTCGCAAGGTTATGTAACACCTTGCACGTTTTAGCATGTGTATGGCAAGTTAGCTCCGACGGAAGTATTTAAACTAAAGGTGGTAAAGTGGTAATTGGGCCAAATGCACTACCACCTACTTGCATTAATTATGGCCCAAATTGACATGAATAGAGGGAAAATTCGGAATAGGGCCCAACAAGTGTTGAAGTTCCCAAAAGCCCAAGTTAAAAGGCCAAGTAGGTGGGGCCAAGTAGGTGGGTCACCTACTTGATAATATATGGCCAAAATTAGTCAAGAATTTCGTCCATTACACCTCCTTTTAAAGGGATAAAGATCAAATCTTTTGCTCCATTTTTCACTTGCAAAAAAATTTCAGATTTCCTAAGTTTCTCTAAGGTTTCTCTTGGCTTCAATCAGCAGCCCTAAGACACCCTAGGTTCTTGAGTATTATCTCCCTTTTCAAGTAAAAGTTTGAAGGAGAGTTTCAGTTCTTGAAGTACAAGTTTAGAGGATAAATTTTCAGAAACTAAGGTAAGGCTACCGCCATATGGTACTTTTGTTTTTAAAAGTTTGGATTTGTAAGAATATGGTCTGCTGATTTAGTAATCCTTCATTATTCTCAAGATAATTTGGAAAAGACAACCTAAACATTGAAGTTAGCAAGTGAGGTTGCTGTCCAACAAGGTGAGTTACTGAAATTTTCATCCCTCTTTTGTGCTTGAATTGGCTAAGGGATTTGGTATGTGTTAATGAACTGAGAATTGTTCCGTTTACATGGTGTGAGATGGGAGAATGTTCAGGTTGATTGTGCATGTTGGGACAGCCATGGAGGGGAGTCCCCTTTAACTCAATTGTTAGCTCATTTGAGCATTTTAAATGTAATGTTAGTTGGATGCTCAAGGGACAAAGTGGTCGGAAACCGTGAGTTCATATACATAAGGAGGCATGTGTAGAAGTCATGAGAACTTGTTAAAGGATAAAACGGTAAGGGTGCGGTAACATACCATCTAATTGGGCGTTGCATGAGCTTTGCTGCCTGCAACCCCTTTGTATACTTGTTTTGCATATGTTACAAATGCCCAAGGAGTTTCGGGGGACCTTATTAGAAGGTCGTATTGTATATGACGTTATTAAAGGAGAAGGGGTGGAATGCATCCCATCGGTTGATAAGTATGGGTTTGCTACCCGATTCTTTGTTTGCCAAGTTCAAGTAGCCCAATCTGTTGGTTAGCTACTAATATTAGTTGTGTTACTTATTTCATTGTAGATTAATAATCGGAAAGGAAGGAGGTTAATTCGTTGTACTATCCGAGTTGTACAGCAAGGTATGTAAGGCTATTCGATTCTATATTCTTTGGCATGAACTCGCTTGTGTCACTACCAACAAGTGAGCTTCCTAAGTGCTCTTTCAAGTAAAAGACAAATAGTGGCAGCGTACAATCCCAACCACAGCTAACAATATTTCCCCTCTCCTTAGTGTGTCGAATTTCTTCAATATATGTGCATCTTTACTTTTCCAAGTATGGGTATGAGAAAGGATAATTGCAGCAGTAGCTTTGTGATTCCTCCTATCAATCAAATGAGGTCCATTGTGTCATTTGAGCTCTTATGTAATTCATTAGTGTTACATTTCCATCTTGTGTTATTGTTACTGCCCTAAGTGCATATTCACATGTTTCCTACTATTGATCCATAGTTTCGACGCTCAAAAATAATTATGACCACCAAAGTAACAATCTCAAAGATTAAAGAAACTATGAAGCGGTATATGTGTAAGGGTGGCAGCCTAGGGGCGAAAGCCTAGCATGGGTCGATCCCAAAATTTATATTTGAGGACAAAGCATCCCGGGGTTAAAATGCCTAGCATGGGTCATCCTCTTTTACCACCGATCGGTTGGTTATTGTATCGCATGCTTTACGGAGATTGCAATGTAAAGAAGATTACGTAAAAGAATATAATGTACATGATCCCACAACATCAGCAGCAAGGGTGGTCTTTTAATCTGATTTATGTATTTACATATTGATACTTGATTTCAATTGAGCTCTTGTTTACATATGTTATTGCCTTACATATTAGCCGCTATTGGTGAGCTCCAAGTTGATTCGGGGCTTAACCGAGTCTTTGGCATCTATTTTGTTACCGTATAGTAGTTAAGGGTAAGGCGGGGCCTGTCCCGACCTAAACTAAGGCTGTTTATCTTGTAGAGGCTTTGTAGACTAATGTATAAAGTTTGGTTGTATCTTGTCTCTTAACAATTGTGGCCTCAACGGCCAAGTGTTATATATAAGTTTTGGGTCTGTCTATGTCGATCTTTTATCACTATAGTGCATATAAGCTTGTCATAGCTTCATAGTTATCATAGTTAAATATATGGTAAGTGCAGGTAGTAAGTTGGTTCTCCCGGCCATTTAGGCATCGGGTGCCTGTCCGTCTTAATCAGATCTGAGGCGTGACATCCTGTTCCTGGAAAGCCATTGATACTTTACATATTAGCTCAAGAAAGATCAGTGGGAGCACTCTTAGCCCAAGAGAATGGCAAAGGGAAAGAAAATTCCCTTTACTACTTGAGTAGGATGATGACACCAAATGAGTTGAAGTACTCGCCAATCGAAAAGCTATGTTTGTCCTTAGTCTTCTCAATTCAGAAGATGAAACACTACTTTCAAGCTCACGTTGTCCGTCTTTTTTATAAAGCCAACCCCATCAAATATGTGATGTCAAAACCTCTCCTTAATGATCGCCTAGCAAGATGGTATCTCCAGTTTCAGCAATTTGAAATTGTGTATGTTCCTCAAAAGGCTATGAAAAGGCAAGCATTGGAAGACTTCTTAGCAGACCACCCGATACCTAATAATTGGGAACTCACTGATGAATTACCTGATGAAGATGCAATGGTTGTTGAAGTTCAACCGCCTTTGAAGATGCATTTTGATGGAGCCTCACATCGCGAAGGAGCTGGCGCTGGGGTGATATTTGTCACTTCTCGAGAGGAGATCTTGTTGTATTTCTTCACCTTAACGAAATGTTGCTCCAATAATGTTGCAGAATATCAAGCCTTAATACTTGGGCTTGAAATGGCGGTTGATATGAAGCAATTGCAATTACAAGTTTTTGGAGACTCTAAATTAGTGAGCAATCAATTGTTAGGTAGCTATGAAGTCAAAAAGCTAGAATTGTGTCTTTATTATGACTATGCACAAAAATTGATTAGATGGCTCAGAGATGTAACTCTTCAACATGTTCCAAGAAAGGAGAATAAGAAACCTGATGATTTAGTCACTTTGGCTTCAACTTTAACTCTATCTGATCAAGCGCAAATCACTATCTGCCAAAAATGGATAGTACCACCGGATGTGGATGAAGAAAGAAAATTTGAACATCTTGTAGCTGTCTCACAAGCTGAGATAGTCAATTGGAGACATGCTCTGATTGATTACTTGTGTTACAATATACTTCGAGAACATCCAAAGAGAAAGACCGAAATTCATCGTCGTGATCCTAGGTTTCTTTACTACAAAGATACTCTATATCGAAGATCATTCGAGGGAGTCCTCTTGCGTTGTTTGGGGGAAGAAGAAGCGATTCAAGGTATGCAAGAAATACATTCTGGAGTTTGTGCATCACATCAATCTGGGCCCAAGTTACACTTTCATATAAAAAGAATGGGGTATTATTGGCCAACAATGGTAAAAGATTGCTTGGATTATGCTCGAAGATGCCAAGCATGCCAATTTCATGTAAACTTTATGCATCAACCTGCTGATGTATTACATTCGACTATTGCATCTTGGCCATTTGATGCTTAGGGGCTAGACGTGGTTGGGCCACTACCTAAATCTTCTGGTGGTCATTTGTACATCTTGGATGCGATAGATTACTTCTCAAAATGGGTTAGCACTCAAAGAAGTAAAGAAGGAAAATGTTGCAAACTTCATCAGGGTGAACATCATCTATCATTTTGGCATTCCTAGTTATATACTAACAGATAATGGAAAGCCATTCACCAATAAATTGATGGATAAGATCTACGACCTTTTTGGCTTCAAGCAACGTAATTCATCAATGTACTATGTATTGCTCCCAATTGCACACGCAAGTGTACGCGGTCGTATAAGTAATATAGTTGCTCTTAAAAGAACCATATTATCGAACCCAAAGGGCTTGTCAATTAACTATTTTTACTAAATTATACTGATCTAATTATTCATTTAAGAGTGTCCAAAGAAAAGAATGCAAGAACAAAATAAGAAAATTACTTACAATAGTTGGAAAATCCCAGGGCTGCAGCATGTATTGAATCTCATGTTTCATATTATAGACTTAGAATCTCATGTTGCAAATGGACTAGCTGAAGCATTTAACAAGACCTTGTGCAACTTGTTAAAGAAGGTTGTCTCCAAATCTAAAAGGGATTGGGCATGATAGAATGGAAGAAGCTCTTTGGGCATACCGGACGACTCATCGCACGCCGACTCAAGCAACTCCTTATTCTCTTGTTTTTGGAACTGAAGCAGTCCTTCCACTTGAACGACAAATACTGTCATTGAGGCTTGCCATCCGAGAGGGACTTACTGAAGAAGAAAATGCTTGTCTGCGCCTTGAAGAGTTAGAATCTCTTGATGAGAAAAGATTGGAAGCTCAACAAAGTCTTGAGTGCTATCAAACTCGTCTTTCTCGTGCTTTCAATAAAAAGGTTCGCCTAAGGTCTTTCCAAGTCGGTGATCAAGTCCTTGCGGTAAGAAGACCAATTATCATATCTCATAAATCGAAAAGCAAGTTCACGTCAAAATGGGATGGACCATATGTCATTCAAGAAGTCTATTCAAGCGGAGTTTACAAAATTGTGGATGCAGACGGCTTGCGAATTGGTCCCATCAATGGAAAATTCTTGAAGAAGTACTATCCTTGAAGCGGCGTCATACTCCTGGCCCGCAAGAGTAAAAACTATGTACGGCTCCAAGAAAAAAAAATTCACTCTCTAAACTACGTAATGACTTGATCCTCTTCACTAAGGTACGTAGGCAGCTTAGAGTATTATTACTCTAGGTTCAGTCATAAAAATAAAAAAAAATGTCGCCATGTGAATATCATGCTAATTCTTTCAAATGAAAATTCAAGCACCAAGATTTTGAGCTGACTTTGAAGAAAAATTTGTATTAATCCGTAAATCCTATAGACGTGATTTTTATATGGATTGAAGATCTCGAAGTCATCTTTCCAACAAAAAAAATAAGCTCATTATTCCGGTGCTTCTACTCCATGTTATGAATTTTCTTCCTCATGTGCGCAAAGCTGAAAAAAGCTGAAAATTCAAGAACCCAGATTTTGAGCTGAATTTGAAGACAAATCTATATTAATCCATAAATCCTATAGACGTTTTTTTTATATCGATTGAAGATCTCGAAGTCGTATTTCCAACAAAAAAAGAAGCTCATTATTCCGGCACTCCTACTCCACGTTATGAATTTTCTTCCACATGTGCGCAAAGCTGAAGAAAGCTGAAAATTCAACCACCCAGATTTTGAGCTAACTTTGAAGAAAAATCTGTATTAATCCATAAATCCTATAGACGTGATTTTTATATGGATTGAAGATCTCAAAATCATCTTTCCAACAAAAAATGAAGCTCATTATTCCGGCGCTTCTACTCCACGTTATGAATTTTCTTCCTCATGTGCGCAAAGCTGAAGAAAGCTGAAAATTCAAGCACACAGATTTCGAACTGACTTTGGAGACAAATCTGTATTAATCCGTAAATCCTATGGACGTGATTTTTATATAGATAGAAGATCTCGAAGTTATCTTTCCAACAAAAAAGAAGCTCATTATTCCGGTGCTCCTACTCCACGTTATGAATTTTCTTTCTCGTGTGCGCAAAGCTGAAGAAAGCTAAAAAGTTAACGTTTTGTTGCTATCCTCATACACACGCTAGCTTATGGAGTCTTTTTTTTCGCTTATGGAAAGAAACAATCAAAATTCAAGAGGAGAAATTTCTTATTGAAGTCACTATTTTATTGCTTCAAAAAAAAAAAAAAAGAATTGTTGCACCATAATGAGCGAATTAGAAAATCCTAAGCAAATAAATAAAAAAAATCTAACTACGGAAAAAGTTTGAAGCTTATGATTTCTTGTCGACTTTTCTCAACCGCCCCTTCTAGCTTGGCTAGTCTCTCAACTTCATCGTTAGACATCACATTATTTGCCTCAATGGTATAAATCTCGCCCTCCGTAATGGTGACATTCTCTTGACTTTTGGAAAGCTTTTCTTGATATTTGTTAATGAGCACGGTGACCTTCTTTTTCTTGTAATTCAAGGCTTTTAAGTCTTTCTCCACACCTGCTAGAGTTGCTTGAAGTTTCTCCATGGATCCATCCAACTTTTCATGTGTCATCTTTGCACCATCGAGACGGCGTTGTGCATCAAAGAGGGCCTTTTCATGTGATTCTTTAGTCATCTTTGATGATCTTAAAGTATCATACTCTGCGTACGACTTGAAGAAATTCTTGACATGATCCTCCAAAGAAGAAACATCAATAATGTTTACCTTTCTAATCTCCTCAAGAGTTGAAGCAATACTTGACTCCAATTTTGTAAAGCCATATGAAGAATCTAAGGAAAATTGTGTAATCCATCCACACAATGCGGCCCACATCTCATAAACAAAGGTTGATTTGGCACGGTAAATGGTTTCTTGTGGCTCAAAAGTAGGAGCACCAGGTCGCAACGGCCTACTTGGTGACTTTCTTGGTGGAGCTACTTCCAATGAAGGCATCACGTCATTAGAAGGTGACTTTCTTGGTTGAACTGCTTCCAATGAAGGCATCACATTATTAATGGAAGAATGAAAGTTTTTTGCAGCCACATCAAGACCATTAAGAGCTACTGTGAAATCTGCAACCGCGCTAATGTTAAGGTCGCCACCATATAGTTCTTGAAGATCCAATTGAAAAAAAAAAAGTAAGAACAAAAAGATGATCAGATTCAAAACTTTGAAAAAAATAAAAAATAAAAAATGAGGGGGCCTTACTTGTTTTGCCAATTCAAACAACGATGCCGAATTCAAATCCACATCAACAAAGTCGTTATCATCAATGACAATTGTATCTAAAATATCAATACCATAACAAACACATCATCTAGCTCTTGTGCCTTTCTTTTTGGACGATTCCAATGCGATCAGTTGGACTAGAAGAGCATTGGGTCGTCCAACACCATCCGATGAGGCATACATATGAGAAATTTCATCACAAGGCGTCTCAAGGTTTGACATTTGGTCATTACCATTGTCTGATGAAACATGAAGTTCATTTGTTCCAGAAGAACTATGGCCAACTTCGGGAGCAAGTGAAGTCGCCTTTGAGGCTAATGTGAGACGCCTCAATTTTGATTTCACAGTCACATCCTCATCTTTCGAGGTTTTAGACTTGGATGAGGTCTTAACGACTTGCAGAGTATCATTTGACTTCACTTGAGATTTGGAAGAAGGATGTGGCTTTTCCTTTGATTGATTAGAAGCCCCTTTAGATGAAATGGATGTAGAGTCTTGCTTCGTCTTCTTCAAAATGATGCAGAGGTTTCCTTGGGAAGTATTCATCCTTTGGGATGGCCACCAGTCTACATACTCGTGGGTCATTAAAGGAGCACCCTCTAATGGGCACATTGGAATCGTGACTTTAGAAAAGGTATTAAGTCGAAAAGAGGAATCTAAAGTTGCACCAATGTTAATAGTGTACCATCGTAAGGACGCTCCATAAGATCTCTGGGAACATCTTGACAAAAACCAAACTGTCGACTAAATCTGATAGGGTTGTAAGACTCCGCGATGAAATTTGAATCATGCCTAAGTGTTACATAGCCTGAACGAAGGCTTATGATATATTCGTTCCACGAATATGAAAGCTTGCCATTATCAGTAAGGTGCAAATCCCTCCCTTGCAGCATTGCTAAATGATGGAGGCGACGGGCATCATCCTATTGGAATAACTTTTGGGTGTCAGTAAAATCAAAACACTTGGCCATCTTCTCGCCAGAAATTTTGCAAAGCGGTATCGATCAATGTGAAGGATTGGCACGATGATGAGTCCCAAAGTATTCCCCAAGCCAACCATATACATAGTGTATGGGGAAAATTATATTTGCCACACTCAAGTTTGAAGAAGTAGAGATTTCTTTCAGGCCGCAATATATGCTTGCAAGAACTGGGACCGCTAAGGAGAATTTCTTTCCATAAGCCATCAAGCTCGCAAATTTAAAAGCACTAGCGCGCACATGGTCAACTTTCTTATTCGGAAGCACAAATTTGCAAAGCCAACAAGCAAAAAAGGCTGCTAAGTTAGTCTCATCTCTAAGTGATTCTTCCACATCTAACTCGAATTGGTGGTCGTTTTGTAGTTGATGACCCAAATGAAATTACCAAACTATGAAAAAATGTCATGCGATAAGTCTTCATGAGCTTGAAACACTTCAAGTCGAAAATGGGTTGATAAACAACCGAAAGTCAAATGATCTCTTACAAATTAGAGAATGTTGTCATGAAGACTCTTGTAAATGTTGACATCAACATATCGGCATAGTCATTTCTCATGAAGCTTCAAATGTCTCTTGAAAGATCAACTACGAAGAAGGAAAAAAAGCATTTGCTTCACAAATACTTCAAGGCTTGTCTTTACAAGTTCGATAAATCGAGCACCCCAACAAGCCTCGAAGCAGGGGGCATTTGTAGACAGTGAAGTTTTATTGATAAATTCATACTAAAATTGGATTAAATCTTAAATTCATGATAATTGACCAAGTCAAATTACTGGTTAATAAAGTTGGATTCATATTTAAGTCAAAATTATATGACTTAAATCAAGTCCAAATAACATTTGGGCCAATCCATTAAGTTGACAAGATGAGCCCAACTCATGTTCTTCAGGCCCAGGGGTCAAAATTGCTTGGACCAAAATACCCCTCAAGCCCTAGCTCAAGCCTATATAAAGAAGTCTTCATAAGACCAGAATACATATACACCCATACATCCACACAAAAATACATAATTGCTCTTCAGTGGTGATCTGCAAGTCATCCGCATACAAAGAAGTCTTCGCTCCAAGTATTGAGCCACAAGTATTCCGCCAAATAAAAAACATCTGTGGAGAGAAGAATCAAGGGATTACATATCTTTTTTAAGAGATTTTATAAAGATTGTAACCTTCGCATTAATTCAAATACAAATATTATTGTTTGCTTGCTATTTTTCTTTTCCTGTATTTCAGGATTAAAACTTTAGACGCTTACAACCTAATAGTTCAAAATTTACATAGAACACAACTCGACAACAACACTCTAACAATTACATATCCTCAACAACAAACTCAATAGTCATCAATCACAAGTTCCACAGAAAGACACTCACAAAATCAACAACACACAAGATAAAGTTCACCAATGATAAAAGATGTGCAAAGTGATGAAATTCAATGTCATGTATAGTGATGCATGTATGACCTAATGATGCACACCGGCTGTCTGACAGTCCAAGACCTAGGGGGACATATCTATACATGCATCCCTCATGGCATGCGACACAACCCTTGATAATAAAATCTATCGCAGTGTGCGACACATTCCTCGATAAAAGAATCCATCAAAACGTCTGACATGTCCCTCAAAGCATAATATCTATCACGGCGCGCGACACGTCCCTTGAAATGGTACATCCTCTTTAATTACTTATTCTTCCTCAATTCACTTAACACTTATCACAACCATGTCTCAGAACCAATGCAAATGCAAATGACATGTTCACACAAATGATGAGGAGATGACCAATTCTATAACAATGCACAATTCATAACAACACAATCGTGATACAACATCAACAATTAATCAATTAGCCTTTCAAACCTTTTTCAACACATCACACACCAATAATTAATCACATTGCCTTTAATCACCCCTTTTCAACATTGGAATTATTCAATACCGACAAGTCAACTCATCACCAAGCCCCATTACTCGCCAACACATACCACAAGAAAATACAAGATTCTATACACTTAACAACGATTGATAAATCCACTTGCCTCAAATAGTCGAAGGACTTTAGCTTTCCTCTTTTGTTGGGCTTCCAACTCAATTTAATATATTCACATTAATAATCACTATAAGATTTTGAAACTAACAACACCCATATTACAATATGCCTAGCCTAGACCCAAAAGTTCATCCAAATCTATACTCAAGTTTCTAATTTTGATGCAAATTAACATGTCAACTCTCATATTCTCAAATTTCAAGTCTAGGGTTAACTCTTAATTTTTCCAAATAATATAATTTTATTCTAAAAACCCTAGACCCAAAACCCCAATTTATCAAAATTATCATATTATATGATATCTGCACATCAGAAGCTAGACATGAAAGTGATTGTTGTCAAACAATCCAATAACCGTCATTAACATTATGCATATACCATCATTATTATCCAAAATTGAATATATTTATATTATTATTTTAATGTTAAATTTCATTAAATTCCCACAGATTACTTGCTTAATAATCACTATCGAAAAATAACTGCTAATGGTCCCTAACTATATATATATATATATATATATATATATATATATATATATATATATGGCATATTATAGTCACTACTAATGGTCCCAAACCATAACTGAATGGAATAATAAAATTCAACAATTACCTTTGTAACGATCCATTTGGTCATTTTGAGTACTAGAGATTTTTATTTCATAAAATACTTTTCGATAGATTTTAGATGAGTATTATGGACTATTCGTAACTACAATTATGAATTTTGTGGGTTAGTTTTAATAATTAATTTAACTGATGGTTAAAGAAGATAACATTATAATTAATAGTGGGTCACTTTTACAACTTTTGTAATTAGTCATATAATAATAATTAGGGTAATAATAATCCGTAGAGAATAAAGAAATTAAAAGCGGCGCATGGTTGTAGAGAAAGATCGGAAGGGCGGCTTCAGGTAAGATCTTTTTTTCTTACTCCAATTTTTCCTAGTACCTTAACTATATGGATTATTGTTATTGGTGTGTGGAAATTATGAAGTGAAAAGAGTAGCGGCTATATGAATGAATTTTATTCACTGGGTGGTTGAACTTTTGGGATAAAAAGTGAGGAAGTTAATGATTTGGTAATGGTTAATGATAAACCATTATTGGCGGATGATATGATGAAAATTGGGTTACTAAGTCTAGTGGATTAAATTGTTATGTAATTGGGTGGCATGAACATGTAAAGATTTTATTGGATAGAAAAAAACAAGGCGGGGAAGATGACAATAATGAATGGAATTTGAATTAAAGATCACAAGCCATATATTTGTGTATTTAAGTTGAATAAAGTTAAGTTTGCAAATTAGTTTTGCAACCACGTGATTTTTTTATTTGAAAATTTGAGACCAAACATTGATGATTGGATTCATGGTAGATGACACTGATTCCGTAATCAATGGCTTCAATTCTTAATTTGTTATCAAATTATAAACTATATTTCGATATATTGAAATAGATAATTAAATAATAGGTGTATCAAATTATTTAAATTTCATTAAAGTTATGATAATTGGAGGAATTTAGGCTTATCCTTAGGTTTGAACTTACGGAAATTGATTATAGAATTAGGCGAGTTTTTGGGTCTAGGCTAGATATAGAATAATATGAGTGTTTATAGACTCGTTAACTTACAAATTATGCACATATACTTGATAGATTGAAAAGGTTTGGAGGCATTGAAGAAAGGAAAAGCATTAGAGAAGTGGTTGGCTTGACTTCGGGTCTTCGGTTGAGGTAGGTTATGGTTTATTCTATGTGATAGATAGACTCTTAATAGAAATTAATAGTCATTGAGTGATATTGCGAATTTCTCTATTTACTTGGTTGTGTTGTTTGGATAATCTATGTGTTTTTTGTGAATCGTTTGGAATCCAAAGACTGTGAAATTTATAATCTCGAACCTTCTCTATCAAAGTGATGCCTTGAATAAAGAAGGCTTGATGAAAGATTGTTAATGAAGTGAAAAATGGTGATAATAAATGATAAATTAACGATATTATTGGATCGGGTGTCAAGTTCCGACATGGTATTATTAGATCGGGTGTCACATTCCGACATGGTATTATTGGATTGGGTGTCACGTTCTGACATGATATTATTAGATCGGATATCACGTTCTGGCACGGTGGAATTAAAGGAAAACATATATAAACAACATAATGTACTCAATGTCAAAGAGCTCAATTCGCAAAAGAGCTTGGTGTGGAGGCATGGGTCCTCATGTGTATTCTTGATATTGTTGACTGATTACGTACTTACTTTAGTGTTGTCATCATTGGTTCATGTTATTTGTTACTTGTCACTTGCTAAGTGCCATAGTTGATTTGTACTATTACTCATTGTATATTAGTCTCTATTTTCAGTTGGCCGATGATATCTACTCAGTAAATGTTGCCCTGTACTGAGCCCTACTTGTGTTTTTCTTTGTTTTTCTTTTGTGGAGTACAACGAGTGTACCATCGACTTTGAATCGACCTCAGCTCTTGATAGTTTTTGGCACATCAAGTTTCAGGGTGAACTATTTATTTCTAGCTCGTGTTGGATTCTCTCGGTCATGACATGATGTCCTTCGTTTTTGGACACAAATTACTTTATTTATTTATTTTGGTGTTTTTGATATTCTTAGACTTAGTATTTGGGATTTTAGATATCCTTGATGTGATGACTTTTATATTTTGGGGAAATAATATTTAATAGACGTTAGATGATTTGTGTTTATTACATTAATAAGATTTAAGCTTCCGCATTATGGTTAGTATTTTGTAAGTTAAACGATAAATATAAGTTAGGGTTGAATTCATTAGTTCGCCCACCTAGGAGGTCAAGTGTGGGTGCCACTCATGACTCATTTTGGGTCGTGACAAACTTGGTATCAGAGCTTTAGGCTCAGTGATCTCATCACACAAGAACAAGTCCTATAAAGTCTTGCAGAATGGTATGGGATCGCCTTTACTTTTCTTTGAGAGGCTATAGAACTTTAAGAAAACTCTTCTCCTTCTTTCTTTTGTGCTATTACTTGAATCCAATTGGTATCTAGGTGATACAAATTGGTATCTTTTCTCCTTCACTTTATTTCACATATGGTCAGAACAAGAGTAACATAAGTGGTAATACCAACATTAGCAAGATAGGATTTATCCTTGGAAACATACATGTTTTCCCGATTCACTGTGGACATGTAATGACTAGTGACCAACATAATCCCTTTATTAATTTTTTAAAGTTGAAACCCTCGGTCTTCAAGAGTATTGAATCTGAAGATGCTTATGATTTTCTTGTTGAATTTCATGTGCGGCTTCATAAGATGGATGTAGTGGAGACTGGAGAGGTTTGGTGTTGAGTTTGTGGCATACCAGTTTTGGGCAGATGCCAAAATATGATGGTGGTGTCATGTTGAGTGTTGACCAGAAAAGGCACTAATTATGACTTGGGCAACATTTTCTAACTTGTTCATGGATAAGTATACCCCCTGAATTTTGAGGGACATGATGTCATGGCCCAGGGGTGCCCCCTAGATGTAACATGATGTACTTGACCCCGAAGGAATCTCATACAAACCCTTAGTATATCATAAACATAAGTAATAGAAATTATGCAGAATTAAAATTTTTTTACAATTGAAGTCTTTTCATAAAACCAAATGGAAGTCTAGACATTATCTGAAAAAGCCATCTATTACAATCGAATATCAAGAAGGGTCTAAGCCCTTTACAACATAGTCTCAAAAGGAAAAGTAGAAGAAACTAGAATTGAACAACTTTCGTCCTCAAATCTTGAGGACTCACCAAAAGTGTGGAGAGAATCAATCCAAGCTTTACTCAAAGATAGAAGTACACCACAACGATCGGAACCTACACTTAAAAAAAATGTAGAAAATATGGGTTAGCATAAAAATGCACTAAGTATGGTATCTATGCATAAAGATCCTTAAAACATTCTCAAAAGGGACCTTTAGTTGAAATCATGCATTTTATCAAGTTTAAAAGTCATCTTGCACATTAGTGAAGAAACATAAGTCAAACCATTTCATAAGCAACCTTAAGCTATGCTTGTGAAATGCATAGGTAAGATCCCATAATCCTACCTAATACTAAGTACACTTTCAGACCACCAACATTATACATATTTTACCTTGACCTCATCCATAGCCAATACTCATAGACAAGGAAACTTTCATGTTCATAGGTTGTAGCAAGTAAAGTCACTCTTAACAACAATACATATCATACATGCATGATTCATAAGTCTTCATAGCATAAGAGAACCACACCACAACCACTCTTAAAGCCTACTTGTGCAATGCATAAATGAAGTCCCATACTCCCACTCATACTAAGTAGAACTTCTTAAGAAGCCATAGGCATAGTTCATGTTCATGTCATGTAGGGAAATATAGCCTTAACCGACGTAGACCATGTGAGCTACATGGAATCCGGTGTCATGTCCCACACTGAAAAGAGATGTCCTACTTGCCTTAGAACTACATGTATTAGCTTCTAGGTGGATCCACTAGCTAAAGACCCATGTGGACACATAGTTATGGGATAGGTAGATTGCTACTAGAAATCCAAACCTATTGTATTGACGGGGGAGCTTCCATCTCATGAGGTTACTTTAGATGACCCGGCCTTTGGAATTGACGGGAGGGCCTCTACCTCACATTCCATATCCACTCAGTGCAAAGCATTACTTTCCCAAAATTTACATATTTAGTCTTGAATTGTATTTACATGTGTGAAGGATTATCTTACCCTTCATTCAACCCAACTCATAAAATAGCTCATGGATTCAATTAGGTGAGACTGGACTTTCAACCTTAAAATCATCGATATGTGAGTAAACCTTTCACATCATGTTCATAGTGTGTTCATGAGAATAGCCTTTCATTCAACACAACAACATCATAATAGTCATAATAATTCATGTATAATAATGTGTAAGGGTATAGGGGAGAATGACCTTTCCAATCAATACCACAATTACACCATAGTCATATGTTCTTCATTCTAAACATGAATCTTGAAGCAAATGCATAATTCTCATATTCATGTACAATTCTCATAATTTACCCATCAAGAATCATGAATCATATTCAACCCAACATATAGAATTTCTACATTAGATATGGGTGATAACATAATTCAATCAATTCAATTAATTCATACAAGACCCATTTACGTGCTTCCAAAATCAATCAATCCCAATTAAGATCACAATTTAGCAATAGAGGGGATCCATGGGTTCTTGGGGGAATTTAACCAAAATTCAATCATAACCCAACATAATTAAATCATTGAAATCACTTTTAAATTGAACTCATGAATTTCGAACAAAACCCTTGAAATTTGGGAAAATTGGAAGTTTTGAAGTCCAGTTTTGAAGGGGCTCTTTGGGTGGAATCTACCCAAAGATGAAAAATACCATACCTTGATAATGAATCCTTGAAGAATTTGATGAAAAATTCTTAATTGCTTGCAGCCCAAGCTTCAATTTTACTTTTCTTGTTCTTCGTTTTTTAGGGAGAGAAATATTGTGAGGAAGATGAACTTTTGATTTTGATTTGGGTCTTTGGGAAAATGATTTTGATTGGGTGTTTAATGACTTAAAATACAGTATATATTTATTTAAAAGTATATAGAATATACCTATTTAAAATAGGACTTAAAAATAAAATTTACAAAATCTCCCTTTGCCCAAGTGGACTTGCCTTAAAAAAACTAAGACAAGTACCAAGGAAGCTTATACGGCCAGTGGAGTGCTCCACCTGTTGTGGACCCTCCCTTAAACTTTTGCATTTATCTTTTTAAAGCTAAGGCTTGTCCATCAAGGTCTACACGGGCAGTAAGCTTGTCCACATGCCGTGGACCCTCACTTGAACATGCACACTGCCTAAGCAAACTAAGGCAGCCTTCACACAACTAAGGCAGCTTCATGAGAGGGGCGCCACGGGCAGTGAAGTCCTTCACACCACATGGAACCTTGCGTGGACTGCCTCTTTGCCAAAATTTGGCTAAGGCATTCTCCACATAAGGTTTTCAGGGGTAGTGAAGTGCTTTCACGCCTCATGAACCTTCACATGGGCTACCTTCCTTGCCTCAAAATGGCTAAGGCAAAGTCCACGAAGGCTTCTAAGGGCAGTGAAGGCTCTTCACGTGCCTTGAAGCCTTCCTTGAACAATGCCTTTTGCCCACACGGCTAGGGCAAAGTTCAAGGGCGCTTGTAAGTGCAGTGATGCCTTTCACCTTCCTTGAACCCTCTCTGAACTTATACTTGGTCAATTTTTTGGGTTATTTTACAACTCCAAATTATGCATAAAATTTTAAGACTCAAACTTTAGGCTTTAGTTTCAACTATTAATTTTATGGGTGTTACACATAAGGAGAGATGAGTTCCTGAATATAGATCAAGGAAAGATGTATGTTGCTACTTATGAGGCTAAGTTTTGTATTTTATCCATATATGATACTCATCCTTGCTTCAGTCTGAAAGAGAGAATTTGTTGCTTTGTGAAGGGATTAAGGTCAGATTTGCAGATTCAAGCTTTATAGGTGGCTGCTTCAGCAAAATATTTTCAGGAAGTGATTGATTTTGTGATGGAGGTAGAAGGGGTGAAGTTAAACAACTTTGCAAAAGTGAAAACATTCAAGAAGTTTCGCAAGGGACCTCTAGATAATGAACACCATTATTTAGAAAAATGTAGTTAGTAAATTTATCATAACATGTATGGGTTGTTTAGCAAATTATGAAATTAAGTTGCGCCAATTGAGGTTAAAATCTCTACTACAATTTCATAGATTTAGTGTATATCAAAGAGGGTCACGATACAACTACTACAACGGTATTGATATGATGTTTACTTGGTTAGAGTTATGAAGTGTGTTACTTTTGTTATCTACCTGACTTAAGAAAGAATGCAAATTGCTCGGGTTAGAGACAGAACGGATTTCATAATGTTATGCAGCTATTCAATGGGTAGAAATATGTGGGCTATTTGGGTATGATCTTCTCGATAGGTATGATGTGTTATGGGGATCTAACGGACTTTCATGGTGTGGTACTAGTTTTATGTGGAAATGAATGTGTCGACTGTCAAATGTGAATAGTAACTACTTAAGGAGTTATTTATTGTATGACATGTTCAGGTAATGATATTCAGTGTTGCATTCACATTTGAGAAACCAACTAGTATTTTACCACGGAGGCTTGGGTTAAGCATATTTTTAAGAAATATTTAAGTGATGGATCTTTATTAGGGTATTAATGCATTTAGGTGGTGAAGTTTATCTTGGTGATTCTAAATGACGACTGGTGATTTTATCATAAGCTTTAAAGGAATGGATTGATACCAGAATGACAAGTTTATGGGTAGTGAAAGTCTCAATGAGTATACGTGGGTGAAGGCAATTAAAGATATTAGTAAGAAAGTGTGTATAAAATGAATTAATCCTTTGGATTTAATTGGTATAACTGGGTTTGAGGTGTCATGTTGATGAAAAGGTTGATTTAGTGGTGATTAAAAGGGCTAACTAAGCATGATGTTAATAATCGTTCGGGATGGATTATGCTTGGGATGCAACTATATGATAAGGATTGTTTGTTAAACAAATTTGTATGGTAATAACGACTGGTGATTATTAAATGTTGTGGTTTTATACGATTTGGTGAGTAGCGTGGTTGTATGAAAAGATTTACGAGATGATGAAACACCGCTCTAATAGAATTTAAAGGAGCTAGAGTCATAATATATATATATATATATAAACAATTGTGGGATGTAGTTTAGTCTTCGGAAAGAGGTGAGTGCAAGAATATTTTTTTCTGATTGCAAGGGCTAAAGATATATCTTTATAGTGATTAAGAATTGGGTTCAAAGGCGATCAATAATAAGCTATGATACATGAATTCATAGAATCTTCAAGGTATGAGCTAATGTTGATAGATAAGGGGATTGGGTTACACAGTTGGTTTTACACTTCAATTTTTTCATTATAAGTCTGAATTCGTGGTGATATGTTTTGTCAAGGTATGAATTTGTAAGGTAATAAATGATCGATTGTATCGGATATTGAGCATTTGGAAGGACTTATACACAATTTATGTCGTAAAGTTTATTACTTTTGATTGTTAAAGTACCTAAGGAAGGGCTCCACTTAAAAGTGTTGGTTTAGAGCAAGGTAAATAGTTGGAGTGTTTATGATGATTGTTAGTATTGAGAGTACGAGCTTTGGTGGAATGATGTGAAGAGTATGTGGAGTCAACATAATGGAAATGGCTAGTATGGGCTCTTTAGAGGAAAGCATTTAGTGTTATTCAACCTTTATTCCATACATTCTTATGGGACCAATTTTTTGTTTTGTACATGGTTTGGAGTATGATTCACTAGCTATGCCCACTTGTGTTTTCACTTTTGTGGGTGAATCCCTAGTGGTGGATCCGGTATATCGATCTTGCGATATCCTCTTAGTCGGGTAGGATGTTTAGGCAGATTTGGTTATCTCAGATGACATATTTACTGTTATCTTGGAGTTGTTGAAGTATTCCAGTGGTTGTACCACCTTGCTTATGAAAATTTATAAAAGAGCTACCTTGGGAATTTACAATTTTACGACAATCTAAATATTCATCTCATCATCGAGGTCACGTTCCGATTATGTTGGTTGAATGTGGGGACTATTGGGTCTAGTTCTATCGTTCTTAAGGGTTATCCACAATCACAACTACTAATCTAGGATTTCAACTATGTTGTTAGAGGTCCTGCATGCTTGGGTGTATCATTCGATGGGTGGTTACTTGATCATTTTCTTTTTGGGTTAGATAAGTTTGATTCTCCCTTGATGAGTACATGATGTCTAAAGATTTTTAAAAAAATTGAAGCTCATGGAAAGTTTAGATTCTAAGAAGAAAATATTGATAAGATCTACGATGGTTTGTGCATTACGAGGGTGTGGTGGTTAGTTCAGGTTCACTTTTGATTGTAGCCAATATTGTTTTAGGATTTTATCATGGTTATGTGAGAAAAGATTCCTCCACATGTTACGCATGTGTGTACGATTGACTGTGGTGATTATTGGAAATAGTTTTTGTTGTCAGGTGGATTTACATACAACAATAGTTATCATTTGAGTATTGAGATGACCCCATTTGAGGCTTTGTATAGGGGAAGTGCAGGTCTCCAATTGATTGGTTTGATGCATTTGAGGTGAAACCTTAGGTATTGATATTTTGAGGGAATTGTTAGAGAAGGTGAAATTTATCCAAGAGAAGTTTCTAGTAGCTTAAAGAAAGCAGAAAGAGTATACAGATCGAAAGGTCAGGGATTTAGAGTTTATGGAGGGTGCACAAGTCTTGCTGAAGGTTTCACCCATGAAGGTTGTGATACGGTTTGGTAAGCGAGGGAAGATTAGTCTGAGGTATATTGGGTCATTTGAAGTTCTTAAGTGCGTGGGAGAGGTGGCCTATGAATTGGCCTTGCCTCCAGGGTTGTCGGGAGTGCACCCGATATTTCATGTGTCCATGCTGTAAAAAATACCATGGTTGAGATTTGGTCATGCTTGATGAGAATCTGTCTTATGAGGAGGAGCTTGTAGCTATTCTAGATAGGGAGGTCCGCAAGTTAAGGTTAAAGGAGATTGCATCTATCATGGTTCAGTGGAAGAATCGGTCAGTTGGAAGAGTCCACTTGGGAGAGTGAGGCTGATATACATAAAAGATATCCACACCTTTTTATCGATTCGGGTACCCTTTCTTACTATCGCCTTCTTTGATCGTTCGTGGACGAACGATGGGTAAATTGGTATCTAATGTAACGACTCATTTGGTCATTTTGAGTACTAGAGCTTTTTATTTCATAAAATATTTTTCGATAGATTTTAGATGAGTATTTTGGACTATTCGTAACTACAATTATGAATTTAGTGGGGGTAATTTTAATAATTAATTTAGCTGGTGGTTAAAAAAGATAACATTAAAATTAATAATGGGTCACTTTTACCACTTTTATAATTAGTCATATAATAGTTTGGGTAATAATAATTAGTAGAGGAAAAAGAAATTAAAAGAGACGCATGGTTGTAGAGAAAGATCGGAAGGGCGGCATCAGGTGTGATCTTTTTTTTCTTACTCCAATTTTTCCTGGTACCTTAACTATATGGATTATTGTTAGTGATATAAGGAAATTATGAAGTGAAAAAAGTAGCGGCTATATGAATGAATTTTATTCACTGGGTGGTTGAACTTTTGGGATAAAAAGTGGGGAAGTTAATGATTTGGTAATGGTTAATGATAAACCATTATTGGCGGATGATATGATGAAAATTGGGTTATTAAATTTAGTGGATTAAATTGTTATGTAATTGGGTGGCATGAACATGTAACAATTTGATTGGATGGAAAAAAAAAAAGCGGGGAAGATGACAATAATGAATGGCATTTGAATTAAAGATTACAAGCCATATATTTGTGTATTTAAGTTGAATAAAGTTAAGTTTGCAAATTACTTTGCAACCGCGTGATTTTTTTATTTGAAAATTTGAGACCAAACATTGATGATTGGATTCATGGTTGATGCCACTGATTCCGTAATCAATGGCTTCAATTCTTAATTTGTTCTCAAATTATAAACTATATTTCGATATTGAGATACATAATTAAATATTAGGTGTATCAAATTATTTAAATTTCATTAAAGTTATGATAATTGAAGGAATTTAGGCTTATTCTTAGGTTTGAACTTACGGAAATTGATTATAGAATTAGGCGAGTTTTTGGGTCTAGGCTAGATATAGCATAATATGAGTGTTTATGGACTCGTTAACTTACAAATTATGCACATTTACTTGATAGATTGGAAAGGTTTGGAGGCATTGTGAAAAGGAAAAGCATTGGAGAATTGGTTTGTTTGACTTTGGTTCTTCGGTGGAGGTAGGTTATGATTTATTTTATGTGATAGATAGACTCTTAATAGAAATTAATAGTCATTGAGTGATATTGTGATTTTCTCTATGTAATTGGTTGTGTGGTTTGGATAATTATGTGTTCTTTGTGAATGGTCTAGAGTCCTGAGACCGTGAAATTTATAATCTTGAACCTTCTCTTTCGAAGTGATGCCCTGAATAAAGAAGACTTAATGAAATATTGATAATGAAGTGAAAAGTGGTGATAATAAATGATAAATTAATGGTATTATTGGATCAGGTATCACGTTCCAACATGGTATTATTGGATCAGGTGTCACGTTCCGGCATGGTATTATTGGATCGGGGGTCACGTGGCATGGTATTATTGGAGTGGGTGTCACATTCCGGCACGGTAACATTAAAGGAAAACATATATAAACAACGTAGTGTACTTAATCTCAAAGAACTTAATTCTCAAAAAAGCTTGGTATGGAGGCATGAGGCCTCATGTGTGTTCTTGATATTGTTGACTGATTACCTACTTATTTTAGCGTTGTCGTCATTGGTTCATGTTGTTTGTTGCTTGCCACCTACTAAGTGTCATAGTTGATTTATACTATTACTCATTGCATATTAGTCTCTATTTTGAATTGGCCGATGATATCTACTTAGTACATGTTGTCCTGTACTGAGCTCTAGTTGTGTTTTTCTTTGTTTTTCTTTTGTGGAGTACACCAAGTGTACAATCGACTTCGAATCTCCCTCAACTCTAGACAGTTTCCGGCACATCAAGTTTAAGGGTGAACTATTTATTTCTAGCTCGTGTTGGATTCTCTCGGCCGTGACATGATATTCTTCGTTTTCGGACACAAACTACTTTATTTATTTATTTTGGGGTCTTTGATATTCTTAAACTTAGTATTTGGCATTTTAGATGTCCTTGATGTGATGACTTTCAGATTTTGAGGAAATGATATTTAATAGACGTTAGTGGATTTGTGTTTATTGCATTAATAAGATTTAAGCTTCCGCATTATGGTTAGTATTTTGTAAGTTAAATGATAAATATAAGTTGGGGTTGAATTCATTGGTTCGTCCACCTAGGAGGTTAAGTGTGGGTGCCACTCATGACTCATTTTGGATCATGACAAACTTAGATTTTTTTCTTCTTCGTGAATATTTACAACTCCACTTCAGACTAGTACCGTCTCTCCATTATAATTCAAAAAAAGTTTTAAACCCCTCTCAACATATGGCCCAAGTGGTAATGAGTGTTAAATAAAGGGAAAATTGTATAAAATAGAAAACTATTAATTCAAATTAAATGCAATAACCAGAGTTTTATTTAATTCTAATCCGTAGCAAACACTTTTCCATCGCCTCTCTCCTCAAAAATCTCTCTTGCCACTCTCCCAGATCTCGCTCGCTACTCTCCCTTACCTCTATCACTTTATACAAACACAAATGCATAAATTGTGTTTCTGTTTGTATAAAGCGAGAGAAAATTATATATACAAATACAAATACATATATTTTCGTCCTATACACTTATAATTATACAAAAACAAATCTTCCGTTATCAATTCTCATTTGCCTTTCTCTTTTTCTCGCTTTATACAAAAACAAATTATACAAAATACTATGTATAATTTTTGTTGTATAAAGCGAGAGAGAGATTTGATATACAAATGTTTTATTTCGATACAATTGTATACATTTAAATTTTATGCAAATATACAAACATCTAGAACATATACATATACAAACACAATTTTCATAGACATAGACACCCGATTTATACAAATCGCTGCAATTATACAAATCAGATGCCTGTGATTTTATACAAATCAAAGTTGCTTGCGATTATACAAATCAGATGCCTGCGATTTTATACAAATCAAAGTTGCATGCGATTATTATACAGATCTGATGTTCCATAGCAGACATAAAACTTGTTATGGAGCGCAATTATTCAAATTATAGCTATAACATACAAATATGATTTTTATATTTGCTAAACCTTAAATTTACTCTTCAATAAATTATGGACTTGTCCCATTTATCATCTAATAAAATTAATTATTTAAAAATTATCCGCTACTTAATTAACTAAAGATAAATGAATAATTCAAAATTTCTAAACCAACTTCACTGACTAATCCTAAATAACCTGGGTCAACTATAGAGAGGGGTGAAATGGTAATTTTAAGAAAATTTCAAAAAACGACTTTCCGAGTCATTACATTTCCTTTCATTGTCAATTCATCTTTCAAGAGAAATATAAGTCTTCTCTCTATTTTATTCTTCTTCTTAATTTATAGTTTTAAACACGTTATCAGCATGAGACTCTGTCATCTCGAGCAAATAATAGGAAATTCTCAAATATATGCGTGCACTACTGCACCAAAGAAATTGGTAATCGATATATGCGTGTACACCTCGATTATGGAATCAACATCATTGCTTATGTGCGTAATAAATATAGTTAATAATAATAGAAGAAAAATGAACAATTTTGATTTGAAAATAAAATAAAATTGTTGTGCACAGAACTTGGACAATTTCGTTTATATATATATAAAAAAAATAGCATATGCTCGTTGAAAAATAAATAAATAAATAGCATATGTTCACTGATCGGTGATCCAAATCTTACATGTGGTGTAGCTTGATCAAATTTAGGTATGCGAAATTCCTAGACTTTGTAGTAATTAAATCCAAGTAGGATATTTAATTTATAAAGTAGTTATTTGATTTTTAAAGTGGTGAAATACTTTTGTAAAAGTAAAATGTATTACATCTTGAGACAAATATTGATAAGAAATTGGGTTTAAGTCCCATCGATTTATGATTTAAGATGTTTTATATGGGTAAGACGTTGGGTTTAAGTCATAATGCACCATAGTGATGATATAGTAATAACTAAGTCATAATAATATGCTTTCGATGGAAATTAAAGAAATTTATCCCACTCTATATGCTCCATTCCACTATTACATGGAGTGAACGTTGTACCAGTGCATTATGTCTGAAAGTAGCAGTGTATAGTATGTAGGAAAGAAGACAAGTGACTGTATAATGTACATAAATATGGAATGAGGTATTACGGTGTCTTAATTTGATAAGTACGGATTATGTTCTATTTAAGAAGAATGAAAACTTTTGATAAATTCTACAAATACATATCAATTCCCTGAAGTAAATGTGGTAGTATTCAATAAAACTTATCAATAAAGATGTGCACTTTTTCGTGATGGTATCACGACTCACCTTCAGAAGAGGTAGAGTAATTGAGAAATAAATCTGAGAAGGAAAAAATCTGAAATTTTCTCCCGAAGTAGTAAATCTAAAATTCATTCAAATAATAATAATAATAAAAAATAGTAAAGCATAAGGAAAGTGTCATGGTAAACTTGAAGTTTACTAGAACAAATAATTGTACTAGTTGACATAAACTATTTGACCATATGAAAAATAAGCACGTTAAGTATTCAACATATATAAAAGAACTAGAAGATTCTTCAAAAAATCTTTATGTTTCTTGTTCTCATGATAAGTTGATTGGATCAACTACTATTGGGATTGAATTCCTAGATTTTAAAAAGCTAAAAGTTGAATATGGACCCGTTCATATGTTATGTGATATGTTAAAGAGATGCATCAATAAGATGATCACGTGTTTGTTTATTGTCAACCTACAGTTTGACATTAGCGAAATTACTTGTGCAAAATAATTGAATTAAGAACACAACTTTCGGATAATGTAATCAAGACAATTCATCTTGATAATGCTGATCAGTATTAAAGCTAGTTTGACATTAAATTCCTAAGATAATTGGTTGAATCATTGCTTATGAAATAAAGCTTCATGTATTGGTCTAAAATATAATATATTGCATACAAAAATAGTTGTATGCGTCAGAGCAATAAATTTTGCTTAATTAATTTTCTTCTCAATTGATTGAGGGACATGAATAAAATATTTTCCATCTAATAGTTTTTTATGTGCGGTATATGATCATGGTTATAGCATGATGCATAAAGATGGATTCACAAAAGTAGATTAGGATGTGTATGAAAGGAAAATGGGCCCAGAAAACAGATCAATAGTCGACTCAAAGTGGTTAGCAGTGGAGTCAAGAAGTTTGTCAAGAACATGAATCAGTTCGTTGGGCTAGGACTATTCTTCCTTCTTTCTCCAGGTTAGCTAGGTGATATGCCCTGAATCGTCCATAAAAGATGTTTCTAGATGGGGGTATGATATGAAATCTAACTATTTTTTTCTATCCTTGTCTAGCCTCCTTTCGTAAGGTTTGGAATACTATATGCTTTCATGGATCCTTCCAGAAAGGGATCATAACATAAGTGAATTCGAAGACTTCCGTCGAAGTCACTTTTGAACTAGAAACACTCAAAGTCCCTAGCCACGATGGCTTATGAATATATCAATGAGAGGGCCCCAATAGAGAGAAAAGTCAGTATAACAAGCGCTCCACCAAGCGGGTGGCTGGAGCAAGGGGCAAGTGCTTGGTAAGCCAATAGTAGTTTGTCTAACATAATGGGAGATAACAAGCGATGAAGAAGTATTTTGTGAATTATCATCAATATGATACCCATTCAAAATATAGTATCAAGCCAAATGATTGAAGCATCTGCAGAGATAAAATTCTTTTCACATTTAGCTGTAAATGCTCCTATTGAATGTGTAACACTCCGGAAATGTGTAGACTTAACTAGAGATAAAATGAATGGGGTAAGAGTCTAGAGAAAGGGGAAGGGCCTAAATCACTTAAGAGAAATAAAGGTAAATAATTTTTGTAGTGGACTTCTTGGCGATGGGGCAGCACCATCATCCAAGCCATTTGACGATCAGCCAAAAGGACCCTCCCTCGCCTAGTGGGCAGCCCCCCTTGGCCTAGCTACTGGAATTTTAGGTGAGCTAGGTCGGGGCTCGCCAACCCACTTAGCGCATTGCCCAAAGGACCCCACATATCCCATGGGAAATGCTCCTTGAGGGAGCATTCTATAAGATTAGGTGAGCCAAGGGTCCATTAGGCGTGTCACCTAGTGCCCTTGGCGAGCCTATGGGTCCATTAGGTGAGCCAAGTCGTGAAGGATGGGAAAAAATTAAGTTGAAACTTAAAGGGTCTCTAGTTTTCTTCCAAAATTGAACCCACATTATTTTTTTCTTTTCCTAGTAAGTATATAAGCTTCTTAGACTAAAATTTCCCCCAATTAAGTCACTCTTATAGAATAAAAAAGAAACCCAAGAACTTCATCTTCCTCACAATATTTCTCTCTCTAAAACTCAAACAAGAAGAAAGGTGGAATTGGAGCTAGGGTTTGGCAAATTCAAGCTTTCTTCCCTAAATTTCTTGGAGATTCTCAATCAAGGTATGGTGGATTTTCATCTATGGTTAGCTTCCACCCATAGAGTCCCTTCAAAAGCTTGATTTCAAAGCTTCCAATTTCCCTAAAATCTTGGGTTTCAATCTGAGTCATGGGTTCTATTTCAAAACATTTTCAATTGTTTATTTATGGTTGATTATGATTGGTTATAGTAGATTATAGTTGAACTGATGAGTAATTGATGATTTATAATAAAATCCCCCCAAGAACCCATGAATCTCCCATAAGGTTAAATTGTGAATTCATATTGTGGGTTGATTGAGTATAGAAGCATGCCAATTGATTATGTTTATGTCGATTGTGTTATTGAATCATTATATTCCCCTATCTAATCTAGTAATTCTAGAAGTTTGGGTTGAGTTTGATTCATAGCATTGAAGGGCAAAGTATGTGGATATGTACATGTTGATGATGATTATGTATGAGCTTGTGATTCACTTAGTTATTGAAGACCCTATGACTATTGTGTAATTGTTGTATTGTTGCAAGATCATTCTCCCTATACCCTTACACATGACTATGTATGAAATGTCTACGACTATGATAGTATTGTTGTGTTGAATGAAAGGCTATTCTCATGAACACATTATGAATATGATGTGAAAGGTTTACTCACATGTTGATGATTATAAGGTTGAAAGGACATTCTCATCGAATGAATCTATGAGCTATTATGATGCTATGTTGGTTTGATTGCCTAGTGCACTCTATCATGAACATGAACTTAAGTAAAGACTTAATATGAATTTAAAGGGAATTATGCTTTGCACCGAGTGAATATGAGTATGAGATGGGTTCCTTCACGCTAGTAGTCCAAGTTCCCAATGTTTTTATCTCATGAGATGGAAACCTCAGCGTTAGTAGTCTGAGTTTCTAGTAGAAATCTCCCTATCTCATAACTATGTGACTACGTAAGTCTTTAGCTAGTGGATCCACCTAAAAGCTAATATGTCAGTTCTACCTTAGGCAAGTAGGACACCTCTTTTCAGTGTGGGGGGTAAGACACCAGATTCCATGTAGCTCACATGGTCTATGTTGATTAAGGCTATATTTCCCTATATGATAAGAATATGAATTATGAAAAGAACATGAACTATAACTATGACTTCTTCAGAGGTACTGCTTAGTATGAGTTGGGGTAAGGGACTCCATTTATGCATTGCACAAGTAGGCTTTAAGAGTGGTTGTGGTAAGGTTCTCTTATGCTAGGAAGACCTATGAATTATGCATGTATGGTATGAATTGTTGTCAAGAGTGACTTTACTTGCTACAAGTTATGAATATGAATATTCCCTTGTTTATGAATGTTGTCAAATGATGAGGTCAAGGTATGATATGTATGAGGTTGGTGACCTAAATGTGTGTATTAGTTTTAGGTAGGATTATGGGATCTTACCTATGCATTGCACAAGTGTAGTTTTGGGTTGCTTATGATATGGTGTGACTTATGTTTCTTCACAAATGTGCATGATGGCTTTTAAACTTGATAAATGCATGGTTTGAACTAAATTTCCTTTTTAAACATGTCTTAAGGATTTTTATGCATGGCTTCCATACTTAGTACGTTTTTGTGCTAACCCATATTTTCTACCTTTTTCCACAAAGTGTAGGTCCGGGTTATTGAAGTTGCTTCTCTTTGGTTGAAGTCTTGAATTGATTCTCTCCTTGCCTTGGTGAGTCCTCATTGAATCAAGGACAAAAGCTATTCTTTCTAGTTTCCTTTCATATGTTCTATTTAGAGACTTTATTGTAAAGGGCTATGCCTTTATCGACATTCTATTGTAGTAGATTGTTCATTGAGAAAATGTTTAGACTCCTAATTTTGATACAAATGAAAAGACTTTGGTTGTAAAAGTGTTAAATTATGCATCATTCCTATTACTTCTGTTTATGATTATGCTAAGGGCTTGTATGAGATCCCTTCAGGGTTGAACATGTTGTATTACATCTAGGAGTTACCCATGGATCGTGACAAACTGTGTAATCAGAGCACAAGGTTTAGAATGATTCTAGGATGATGTCTCATGAACCACATCTAGTAGAGTCTTGCTCATTAGTGTGAAGCGCGCCACACTTATGAATAAGAGGCTATAAGATGTTTAGGAAATTTCACTTCTTTCATCACTCTTTAGTCGTGCCTTAGAGTTTTAACTCTATGAAGTCCTTTTCCTAACCCTTCTCTTGTGTCTATAGGATATGAATACAAGAAGGGCGACCTCAAGAAGGATGGAAGAGGAGAATGTGAATGGGGGAGTTCCTCCCCAAGGTCCTCAAGAGCCTCTAGTTCCTTAAGCTCCTATTGATACGAGGGCTATGCCAAATGTGAAAATAAGGTCAGCTCTCCAAGTATTAACCCAAGACGTGATGGCCTAAGTCAATAGGGATGCTAGGCCTCATATGAACCCAATGTAAGTACAACCGCTTCAAGGATAAGGGATTTCACAAGAATGAACCCTCCTAGGTTCTTTGGTTCCAAAGTGGAGGAAGACCCACAAGGGTTTATCGATGAGATCTTTAAGGTGCTTGATGCTATAGGGGTCTCTCCACAAGAGAAGGCGGAGCTAGCCGCCTACAATTGAAGTATGTGGCTCAAGTATTGTATGAGCAATGAAAGGGTAAGAGACCCGTATGAGTGGGTCTGGTAGATTGGGAATTGTTCAAGTTGGTCTTCCTTGATAGGTTCTTTCCTCTAGAGTTGTGGGAACGAAAGATGCAAGAATTCATCAACCTTCACCAAGGAGGTATGAGTGTGAAAGATTGTGGCCTTAAATTCACTCAATTGTGTAAGTATGCTCCAACCTTGGTGGCGGACTCTAGGGCCAAAATGAACAAATTTGTTATAGGGATATCCGACTTGGTAGTCAATGAATGTCGTTCGGCAATGCTCATCCCATGTATGAATATTTCATGGCTTATGGTTCATGCCAAACAAATCAAGGAACAAAATCTCAAGCAAGTGAATAGGGAAGTGAAAAAAGCAAGGTCCAATGATGGAAATTCTTCCAAGGGTAAATTCTAGGGTCAAGGTAGACCAAGGTTCAAAAAGAGGTTCTCCAACCAAGGCTCCTCTAGTTCCCCAAGGGTCAACAAATATAAGGTGTCTAACCCTAAACCACAAGAAGGTAATAGTGGTGGTTCTTATGTTGATAGGTTTAATTGTGCAAAATGTGGTAAAAAGCATGATGGTAAGTGCCTAGTTGGCACGGATAGTTGTTATAGTTGTGGGAAGAACGGTCATATAAAGAGAGATTGTGCCATGCTTAAGGGCTCAAGGAAGAGAGGGCAAGCAAGTCCCTCCTAGTGGTTCAAATTCCAATGCTCCCAAGAAGAACCGCTTTTATGCTCTTCAATCCCGAGGTGACCAAGAGAGCTCCCTGGATATTGTGATCGGTATGTTTCAAGCCTTTTCTATTGATGTATATGCATAGTTAGACCCGAGTGCCACTTTGTCATTTGTTACACCTTTTGTGGCTATGAAATTTGAAATACTCCCCGATGTGTTATAAGAACCATTTTTGGTGTCTACCCCGGTTGGTGACTCGATTGTGGCAAAAAGGGTCTATAGGAGTTGTCATATTTCTTTGTCCCATAAAGTTACCTTGGTGGATTTGGTAGTATTAGACATGTTATATTTTGATGTAATTTTGGGTTTGAATTGGTTGGATGCATGTTATGCCTCTATTGATTGTAGGACTCGGGTAGTAAAGTTCCAATTTCCAAATTAGTCTACTTTAGAGTGGAAGGGGGAAAATTCTATCCCTAGAGATCAATTTGTTTCTTGTCTCAAAGCTAGGAAAATGATCTTCAAGGGGTGTATTTACCATATTGTTAGGGTTATGGATGTTGAGTCTGAAACCCCTTCCTTAGAGTCGGTCCACACGGTGAGTGAGTTTCTGAAAGTCTTTCCCAATGACTTGCCCAACATTTTTCCCGAATGGGAAATATATTTAGGCATTTATCCCATGCCGGATACGCAACCTATCTCCATTCCTCCTTATAGAATGGCTCTGGCCGAGTTGAAAGAATTGAAGGAACAACTCAAGATTTTGTTAGACAAAGGTTTTATTCAACCGAGTATCTCTCCATTGGGTGCTCCGGTATTGTTTGTTCGCAAGAAGGATGTGTCTCTTATAATGTGTATCGAGTATCGCCAATTAAACAAAGTTACCATAAAGAATAAGTATCCCCTTCCAAGGATTGACAACTTGTTTTATCAACTCAAAGGGGCTAACTATTTCTCCAAAATAGATCTTCGTTCGGGTTACCATCAACTAAGGGTAAGAGGGGTTGACATTCCCAAGACGGACTTTAGGACCCGGTACGGTCACTATGAATTTGTGGTTATTTCGTTTGGGTTGACGAATTCCCCGGTGCTATTCATGGACCTAATGAATAGAGTGTTTAGACACTACCTTGATATGTTCGTAATTGTGTTTATTGACAATATTTTGATATATTCAAAGAGTGAAAATGAGAACATGAACCATTTGAGGATAGTATTGCAAGTCGTTGAAAACCACTTATTGTATGCAAAGTTTAGTAAGTGTGAGTTTTGGCTAAGGTTTGTAACCTTCCTTGGTCATATTGTGTAAAGCAAGGTTATTGAGGTAGATCATAATAAGACGGATGAGGTCAAGAGATTGCCTAGACCTCAAACTCCTACCGATATTAGAAGCTTTTTGGGTTTGGACGATTACTATAGGAGATTTGTTGAGGGTTTTTCCTCTATTGATGGCTTTGACTCAAAAGAAAGCTAAGTTTGTGTGCTCGGAGGCTTGTGAGAAAAGCTTCCAAGAGTTGAAAGATAGACTTACTTCCGCTCCGATGTTGACGTTACCAGAGGATATCGAGGGTTTGTGGTATATTGTGATGCCTTGAGAGTGGGGTTAGGGTGTGCGCTCATGCAACATGGTAAGGTGATTGTCTATGCTTCAAGACAACTCATGGTTCATGAGAAGAATTATCCAACCCATGATATTGAATTAGCGGCGGTGGTATTTGCTTTGAAAAATAAAGACATTACTTGTATGGGTTCCATTGATCGAATAACACTATCAAAGACACTTAATCCAATACTAAGTGTGAACGATCGTTATGTAGTAATAACCCAACTAATTGAGTTGGGGTCGAGTCCCAAGGGAGTGGTACGTAAATAAGAATCAATAGGCAAGTAAAAATATGTTCTAGTCAATCATAGCTAGAAACATTTATGAAGAAAAACATAATTCAAGTTTTAGGTGACACAAGTGTCAAATATCGAGGGGGGTGTGCTTGTATTATCAACTAAAACAACAACTAATACGAGAGTACGAATATGAAGACGGGTTCTTGGGATGTGATTGGATTATGGGCTAAGGTAAACAACTGGGTAATTGAAATTAATAGAGAATAGTTGTAAATCGGTGAATAAGCTAGACTTTAGTGGGGATAAACTTTCTCTCGAACAATTTATCCCGAATCAAATTGGTTTATCTCAAACACCAATAAGCAGCAATTAAGACCAGCCTTCGCCTTAGTCCATTCACTCTATTGAGCTGAATGGGTGGAAAAGGGTTTAGGATTCACTCTCTCGAGTTGAATCCATGACAACCCAATACCCACAGACCATCGATTCAGTAATTTTGGTTTTAAAACCTCTCTCTCTCGCAAGCCAAAAACACAAAGTTAAGATTGTATTTGCAACTACAACCCCATTAAGTTCAACTACAATCACAGAATGAAATTACCTTTAAACAGCAAATAAACTATGAATTAACAATACCTAGCAGTTAAATCAATCCATAATCACATAATCACACCCCAAGAATTGGGGTTTTAGCAAAACATAGTAAAAAGGTAAAAAAATGTTACCAAGTTGTGTTTCCATCAACTGGGTAGGATTGATATAGTCTTTACAAAGGTCTATGATGAAAAATCTTCAACACCCACTTCCAATTTCTTAGAAATGGAAATCTTCAAAGCTAAGGAAAAATGTCTCCAAAAACTCAGTTCTAAGCTCTAAACTTGAAAATTGAATAATAACACTGATAAAAGTTGAATGGAATACTAAACTAAGAATTTAAAAACGTATTTATAATCGCCCAAAAATGTGTTGCGAAGGACCATTCGGCGCAGTTAGTTGGGATCGTTGATCCACCATTTGGTCATTTTCATCGCCTTTCTATTTTGACCTTCAACATCTTCAAGTTCTGTAACTTTGGGCAATGAAGCACTGCTTTACGAAACCATTCGACGGCTGATTTTCTCCTTCAGGGATTGGCACACTTGAACATTAGGCGAGGCCAAGGCCCTTTGGCGACTCACTCAATGGTTTAGGCGATCCTCGAGCCTTCTTTTCTTTGTTCTTTAAGCTTCCTTGTTCCATTTTGCTTATTAGTGTCCATGTTTTGTTCCTCAATCCAAATATCTGAAATTTAAGGATTTACATCAGTTATTAGCCCAAAATATGCATTTGAGGACACTAAATCTATTAAAATGAAGCCCTAAATGAGTCCAAATCGTGGACTCATCATCCATGTGGACGTGTTCACCGATCACAAGAGTCTTAAATATGTGTTTAGCCAAAATGACTTGAATCTCCGGCAAAGAAGGTGGTTGGAACTTTTGAAGGATTACGACATGCGTGTCCTTTACCACCCTGGAAAAGCCAGTGTAGTTGCGGATGCCCTAAGTCAATTTTTCATGGGTAGTGTAGCTCATATAGAGGTTGAGAAGAAGGAGTTAGTTCATGATGTGCGTAGGTTGGCCCAATTAGGTGTCCAACTAGTGGATTCCACCAAGGGTGGAGTCTTGGTCCATAATGGTTTCGAATCATCCTTTGTAATGGATGTGGCTGATATACCGTGAGTTTACGATATTTCTAATACATTTCACTTACAAGTTGTGTGTGTCTAGGGCCTTTTTGTATTGGTTTTTATGTTTTTTTATCATATTTTGCAGGAAAGTTATTCAAGCGTGGAAGTAAAGAGACAGCTGAAAGAAATGCAAAAAAGGGCATCTACAAATCGTAGGTCCATTGATGCTCCGTAGAAGGTGTTCGTAGATCAGCAGGCAAGGCATGGAACGCATGGAAGGCAAATTAGGGAAAAATCTGACCAAGTGTGGAACCACGGTGGCCATTGACGGTTCGTAGATTGATCTACGAACCATACTATTGATCCGTAGATTGATACTGAGAGGGTTCCAGTACCTAATTTTTGAAGATTCTAGGTATGGAGCTATGGAGAAGGATTGACGGACCGTAGATCGATCTACGGTCCGTACCGCAAAGACCGTCGTTTGCTTGAAGGAGAAGCTGAATTTTTTAAGCTAAAAATATTTTCTAAGTCCAGGCTGACGGAAAGGACTCATGGATTGTAGATTCATTGACGGTCCGTGAGTCAGTCTCGTGGAATGAAGACACGTTCCTGAACAAACTTTCCTTATTTTGTTTCCCTTTTAATTTAGGACTTGTTATCTATAAATAGGGTATGTTAACCTCATTTTTTAGGGTTGGAGATTATTACTTTTATTCTAAATCTTGACTTGGGAGATTAACTAGCAACTTTAGCAATTATTAATTTCTTAAGATCGTTTTGAAGATTTTGGAGTTGCAATTCAAGTTGAATTTCTGAGTTTATTATTCTTCTTACGTAAGTTCATAATTCTTTCATCTAAAATAATGAATTGTGTTCATATGATTATGGGTAACTAAACTCCACAACTAGGGTTGTGGGAACCATGAGCGATTAACAAAGTATGAATAGTAACTAAGCAATTCTTGAATAGTGTTGTTGCATGCATTGATAATTCTTTCGCTTAGAAGTCTTTTTAACAAGTGCACACATTGGAACTCGCCTTGTTGCTACTTGCTGGACCAAGGAGGTAATCAACAAGAAAAGAATTATCAACATAGATTTAGTGTGATACTATCTAATAGGCTAGTGTCGATTGGCGTGAAGTAATAACTAAGCCAAACATCAATGTGATGTCTAATATAAGGTAAGGGTAAGGGTTAGTAAGTTATACACACGTAGCCGGACCAAGGTGCGGGGTGAAATTCTCTAGATGTCGGACCAAGGACTTAGAGATACCTAACTTATCACTTTGTATGTAGTACACTAAGAAAGGATTGCTATTACTAGGATTACTATGTTATGAGCTTGTGGGGAACACGTATACCCTAGTTAATTCTCTCATCTTGATAACAACCGAAATTGACTTTTGTTTACTATTACTTACTGAATTCTTACAATTTGTTCCACAAACCCCCCCCCCCCCTCCCTTTAATTACTTGTTTATGGAAGTAATTTAACTAAACGAATATAATTGTTGGTTAAAGTTAAGTCTAAACCATTTTCCTCGTGGGATCGACCCCAACCCATAAGTTGGGTTCTTTACTTGATAACGATCGCTTATGCTTCTTTAGAGAGATGTAATTTGAGAGTATCAAATTTTGGCGCTGCAGCCGGGGAATTTGGCTTTTAGATTAATTTTAACTACATTATTGAACTTTGGTCAAATATTTTCTAATTTTACTTTTTCTTTTTTCTTTTGTCTCTCTCAGGTTCTGACTCTAGTGTATGCCAAGCACTTGGAGCCAAGGTGAACCACTTACTCCTTACGATCCAGAGTTGAACCGAACTTTGCGAAGAATGAACAATCAAGGAGTTCAAGTTAATCCTATCGGAGGCAACCTAGGTGATGAAGTTGAGTTGCAACCTAGGTGATGAAGTTGAGTCGCAACCCCCAAGAGTGGTTGGGGGAGACATCTAGGGTCTAGCTGAAAATCAATTGGGAGATACAGTAAGGGTGCATGGCCCACCAGGCCTATGACTGCATGACAACTATATGGGCAACGTAAATATTACTGACTCAGATGGACCTCTTGTCCTACCCCTTTTGCCTCTAGGGCACACATTTGTAGTAACCAGTAGCTTGATGCAGATGCTTACAGTAAGAGGCTTATTCTCGGGTTCAGCATCGAAGGACCCACATGTTCACATAGCCAAGCTAAGGGTGGTTTGCAAGAGCTGTGTGGGTCGACCAGACTTGGATATGGATGTCATCGGGTTGCAAGTGTTCTCTCTATCACTGACAGGCGATGCTGCTATATGGTTCACTAAGCTTTCTTATAACTCAATATATACATGGGAACAATTTAAGGATGTGTTCTTAGCAAGATATTATCTAGTGTCCAAGAAGCTCAATCACAAATATAGGGTCAATAATTTTGTAGCATTACCTGGAGAGTCTGTGAGTAGCTCTTAGGACAGATTTACTGCATTTGTAAGAGGTGTTCTGAATCACCATATTGATGATGAGTCACTGAAGAAATATTTCTATCGAGGTCAGGATGACAACAATAAAGCAGTGATTGATACTATTGCTAGAGGATTATATGGTGAGAGCACATATGTGTAGATTGCAGAAAAATTAGAGAAGATCTCTTGCAACAATAAAGCATGGAGCACTAGGAGGTCGGATACTGGGAGAAACACATTTGTTGTTCATGCTACGAACAGCCAGTCTACAGAGGAGATTTGTGAGAAGATGGCTTAGATGAGGACCGAGTTGGGGTTGGTATTGAAGCATGTGCGTGGAGGTGCAAAGAAGGTAAATGTTGTGAATTACTTGACTAAAACGCCACCACCAGTTGAAGAGTGTTACTATAAAGAGGATGCTTATGTGGTGAATGATTAGATCGGGGGTTTCTGACCAAATTCCCAAGGACCCAACATGGAAAATTAGCGCCAAGATCAAGGAAACCAAGGTCAAAACTATGGCAACTACAACCGAGAGGGTCAATATGTCTGGGATGGGAACTTCCATCGCGACAACAACTACAACTGGAACAACTATGGCAAACTAAAACGATCGGGTTAGACCCTATGTTCCTCCTCAAAATTGGGAATCTGGTACTAGGGAAGCTGGAGGCAATATGGCACGTATTAAAGATATGATGCATAAGATGATGAGAAGGTTTAATGCAATTGATGAGAATGTGAAGGATATGAGAAACGACTTATCTGGTATTGGTCAAAAGGTTAATGCCCATGCAATGTCAATAAAGCATCTAGAGCAGCAGATGACTCAATTGTCTACTACAATAAACCCAACTTGGCACTCTTCCTAGCAACACCATCCAGAATTCAAAAAATGATGGTCATTGTATGGTAGTTACTACTCGAGGGGGTAAGCAAACCATAGATCCACATATGCCATATGTGGTGGATGTTGAGATTAGAAAAGAAGATGATGTGGTAGAGGTTAGGGAAGAGTCTGAGAATGCAACAGAGAAAGAAGCGGAGATATCTCAGAAAGTGATCCCTATACCTAGACCTCTACCACCTTTTCCATAGAGGTTAGTGAAGAAGACTGAAGATGGTAAATATCAAAGGTTTATTACTATGTTGAAGCAGCTTTCCATCAATGTTCCTTTGATAGAGGCTTTGGAGAAAATGTATGGGTATATGAAGTTTATGAAAGATATGGTGACAAAAAAAAGGTTTGTGAGTTTTGAAGATGATGATAGATTGCAGCATTATAGCGCTATTGCTACAAGATCTCTTGTGCAGAATAAAGAGGACCCTGGTGCTTTCACAATCCCATGTACTATAGGGTTGTTACACTTTGCTAAGGCATTGTGTGATCTTGGTGCTAGCATCAACCTCATGCCATTGTCTATTTTATAAGAAGTTGGGTCTAGGGGATCTAAAGCCTACTACGATGCGGCTACTTATGGCCGATCGAACCGTGAAAAGGCCCATTGGTGTACTCCATGATGTGCTAGTAAAAGTGGAGTCGTTCATCTTTCCAGCGGATTTTGTGATTCTTGACTGTGAGGTTGATTTGGATGTTCTCATCGTCCTTGGGAGACAATTCCTTGCCACAGGTCATGCATTAGTTGATATGGAGAAGGGACAGATGAAGTTCAGACTGAATAATGAAGAAGCAACTTTCAATATTTGTAGGTCCATGAAGCATAGTGGTGGGCTCCAAACGGTATCTGCTATAACTTACAGAGTTGAGAGTGGAACAGACGTGCAAATTAAAGAGCGACTTGGTGTTGAGGTACTAGCAGCAGTTATGATGAATTTCGATAGTGATGGTATGGAAGAGTACGATGAGTTGGTAGCTGCACTAGATAGGTGTGAATATTGGTCAAAACAAAAGAAGTATGAATTAGACATGAAGAATCATGAGTCTCCTCCAGCGAGACCATCTAATGTGGATACACCAAAATTGGAGCTTAAGGCTCTACCACCACATTTGAGGTATGTATTCTTGGGCAGAGATAACACTTTGCTGGTCATCATTGCGGCAGATCTAAATGCGAGACAAGTATAGTGATTGGTGACTATGTTAAAGAGGTTCAAGTGAGCTATTGGGTGGACTATTGCAGATATTATTGGGATTCCTCCTGGTATTTGTTCCCACAAAATCCAACTCATGCCAGATCACAAACCTATTATTGAGCACCAAAGAAGATTAAATCGACCTATGCAAGAAGTAGTTAAAAAGGAGAATATCAAGTGGTTGGATGCTGGAGTTATCTATCCCATTGCAGATAGTAGTTAGGTATGCCATGTTCAATGTGTGCCCAAGAAAAGTGGGATTACTGTGGCGCCTAATGAGAGAAAAAAGCTTATTTCGATGCGGCCCATGACTGGATGGAGAGTCTGAATAGACTATCGAAAGCTAAATGCTTAGACAGAAAAGGACCATTTTCCTATGCCATTCATGGATCAGATGTTGGATAGACTTGCTGGTAAGGGTTGGTATTGTTTTCTTGATGGTTATTCAGGCTACAATCAAATTTCTATAGCTCTAGAGGACCAAGAGAAGACCTTATTCACTTGCCTTTATGGGACTTTCGCCTTCAAACGGATGCCCTTTAGGTTGAGCAATAATCTAGCGACCTTCTAGCGTTGCATGATGTCTATATTCTCTAATATGGTGGAGGACACTATTGAGGTATTATGGATGATTTCTCTATAGTAGGTGACTCTTTTGATAGATGTCTAAATCGTTTGGCTGAGGTTCTGAAAAGGTGTGAAGATTGCAATCTAGTGCTGAATTGGGAGAAGTGCCACTTTATGGTGAAAGAAGGGATAGTTCTGGGTCATCGAATTTTTGAGAAGGGCATTGAGGTTGATAGAGCAAAGGTAGAAGTAATTGAAAAACTTTCACCACCTATCTCTGTAAAAGGAGTTCGAAGTTTTCTTGGACATGTAGGTTTCTATAAAAGGTTCATCAAAGATTTCTCTAATATTGCACATCCTTTGTGCAAACTACTCGAAAAGGAGTATAAGTTTGATTTTGATGATGCTTGCCTGAGAGCATTTGGAGAGTTGAAGGAGAAGTTGGTTACTGCACCTATAATTATTTTACCGAATTGGGGACAACCGTTTGAAGTAATGTGTGATGCGAGTGGAGTGGCGCTAGGTGTAGTATTAGGACAGAGGTGAGAGAAAATTCTCCATCCTATTTACTATGCTAGCAAAGTTCTAAATATGTCCTAGAAGAACTATACTGTGACTGAACAAGAGCTTCTTGCAGTGGTTTTCGCATTCAAAAAATTTCTATCCTACCTGCTTGGTACTAAGGTCATAGTGCATACTGACCATTCGGCATTGAGGTATTTGATAGCGAAGAAGGATGCAAAACTGAGGCTGATTAGATGGGCATTATTGCTGCAAGAGGTTGATTTTGTGGTAAAGGATAGAAAGGGGATCGAAAATCAAGTTGCCAATCACTTGTCTAGATTGGAGGAAGAGGCTATGTTAAAGCTTGGTGATGGGGCTGAAATTAATGATGCTTTTCCAGATGAACAGGTATTGGCTGCTTCTCATAATCTGATTCCTTTGTTCGCAGACTTTGCTAATTATTTGGCAAGCGATATTGTGCCCTCGGATTTGTCTTTTCACCAAAGGAAAAAGTTTATGCATGATGTGAAGAAATTCTTTTGGGATGAGCCTTACTTATATCGTAGTTGTGCTGATGGGATTATTCATCGCTGTGTGCCCAAAGTTGAGATGTTGAGTATACTTGAAGCATGTCATTCATCGCCTGTTGGTGGGCATCATAGTGGTATTCGAACTGCACATAAGACTTTATAGTGTAGGTACTACTGGCCTACTATCCACCAAGATTCTCATGATTTCGCCAAGTCTTGTGATCGTTGCCAAAGAAAAGGAATGATTTCAAAGAGGTAAGAGCTTCCTATGAATCCTATATTAGTGATAGAGTTGTTTGATGTATGGGGCATTGATTTTATAGGTCCATTTGTGAGTTCACATGGGATGAAGTATATTCTTGTTGCGGTTGATTATGTATCGAAGTGGGTGGAAGCAGTTGCGCTCCCCAACAATGAAGGTAAAAGTGTCACCGCATTCTTGAAAAAGAATATCTTCTCCAAATTCGATACACTGAGGGCGATTATCAGCGATGGAGGTTCCCACTTTTGTAATAAGTTGTTCAAGGTGCTACTTGAGAAATATGGTGTCCGCCACAATGTAGCCACTCCTTACCATCCGTAGACTAGTGGGCAAGTTGAAGTGTCTAACAGAGAGATCAAACAGATTTTGGCGAAGACTGTGAATGCTAATAGAATGGATTGGTCAAGGAAGCTTGATGACGCTATGTGGGCCTATCGCACTGCATACAAGACTGTCTCCTTACCAACTAGTATATGGGAAATCTTTCCATTTACCGGTAGAGCTAGAGCATAAGGCTTTGTGGGCGATGACGAAGCTAAATTTGGACTGCGGAGCCACATCTAATCAAAGGATGAATGACTTAAATATGCTGGATGAGTTTCACCTAAAAGCTTATGAAAGTTCAGCCTTGTACAAAGAGAAGATGAAGAGGTATCATGATCAAAGAATTGAAAAACGGGAATTTGTTGTGGGTGATCTTGTGTTTCTATTCAACTCTAGGTTGCGCTTGTTTCCGGGCAAACTCAAATCCAAATGGACCGGGCCATTTTTGCTCACAAAAGTGCTTCCCCATGGAGCAGTTGAGCTTGAGAACAATGACGGAACAAGGTTCATTGTTAACGGGCAAAGGATCAAGATCTATTTGGGAATCGCAGAAAGTGTGCAAGAGGTTGTGGAGGCCTATCATCTTGATGAAGTCTGAGTAATCAAGAGGCCTGCATCGTGCTGCGATGTTAAATCAAGCGCTGCTTGAGAGGCAACCCAAGATGTACAATCTAGCCAACAATAGGTCTTTTGTTTTCCATCTAGCAGTTTATGTGTTTAGTTGATTCTCTGTATTAATTTAGATAGGTGTTTTAGTTTTTTTTTAGTGTTGACTAGAATTAGCATAGGGTACGTGTCTAAAAAGTGTCTAGAAAATGTAAAAACAATAGCCTAATGGTTGCTACATGTGTAGGTACGCTATGAAAATTTTGCAGAAAATGGTCTGGTGCAGAGATCTACAGACCCCACCGACGGTCCGTCGATCCATCCACGAACCGTGGATGGTGTCCCAGATCCCAGGTAATTCCCTTAACTTTTCCAAGTGTAAGAGTGATCTATGGTCCCAATCTATGGACCGTAGATCGACCCATAGACCGTAGACGGCGTCTCGTGGGTCCAAAACCCTAATTCTGTCTGACCCAACCCGGATCCCCTTATTTAAAATCTCCTAATTTTAAATCATTCCACTTCCCTCCATTTACCCCCAAACCATTTCATAACTTCCCAAACTCCTTAAATCATTCCCCTAAATCACTCCATAAATACCCCATAAAATCATCCCCTCCATTCCCCCATAATTCCTATGATTCCTTTCCATTCCGAATACTACTTATTCCATATTCCACAAAAGGGTCCGGTGTTTGGGTTAGTAATGAAGAGGTGGTTTTTGGCCTTGAAAGCATCTGTCATCACACAATCACCCCATTCCCATTGTTGTAAGTTAATAGACTTTCTCTTCAGTTTTAATTTCGATTCATTGATAGATTAAAGAAAGTCAGGGATTGGGTCTTGACCTTGGGTAATTGTTAGATGAAATTGCATGATAAAATTGGAAGTTACAATACCCTTGGAACGATAGATAGTGATTGTGTTGCCTTGTTGTATATGATTATAAGTTTAAATGTAAGTTTCGACTTAGGTTTCCAAAGTTTGTCTTAAACATTGGTTAAAATAATTAATCGAAATCCTGAGAATGACAAACTAGCATGATTAAATGTTGAAATGCATGGTTAGACTAGGAAATTGTTGAAAATGGTCTAAGATGTGGGCTTGAAAATAAAGAATGGCTAAAACCTGGCATAGGTCAAATCTACGATACCCCATTTACGGACCGTAGATTAGGTTCGTTGGTGGATGCACTTGAAAATTTCACCAAGTGTGAAACCATGGATGTGGACTACGGTCTGTAGATCAATCTATGGACCGTTCTGTACATCCGTGGTTTCCATCTGCAACCAATATTATTGGTCCTCTAATCCACGGACTGTAGATCAGTTTACGGACCGTAGGTCCCCTCCGTGGATGACCACTGCAGCCACTGTCTAAAAAAATTTTGGGTTTTTGTTACTGTTCATTTTTAGTTCTAAATTTTTTTTGAGTGTGTTTATAGTTAGTTTTGGCACTAATATCGCTTCCTCAGGTACGATGGCACCCAAGAAACTAGTCACCTACTCAAAACAGGGCAAGTCAAAATATGTTGCTCCTAGCTTCAGGTTAAACGATGAGGACATGGACACAAAAAATGATCTAGCATACGTTCCTCCCAACACAAGGACTTCTCCCACTGCACCTCGAGCCACTAGGGGAACCCCCGGAAGGTGATTCCCGACGTAGTCACTGTTTCCCAGCCTGATGAGGAGCACACACTGATCGGGTCACCAACTGGAGCTACTTCCAGTTCAGCTATTAGGGTAGACTGGCTCCGAGTCTACCCATGCTTTGGGCTCTGCGTCTAGCCATGCTTCAGGGTTTGAGTCTGCCCATGCTTTGGGGTCCAATGCCAAGTTAGCCACAGGGTCTGGCCAGAATGAACAAGCAACCTCATCTGATGAGTTCACTAGCTCAGAGTCGGTACCCGTACCAAAGAATGAGGACCCTACTCCAGTGGCTGGCAAGCTAAATAGATGGTGTGTTGTGGTCCAATGGAAAATCTATCGGGATGCCAAGATGAAAATTGACAAAGAGAAGATGGCCCGACTTATTACAGAGGAGCGCAGAGTCCTCACAGGGAGCTTGCGCACTGTCCCCGACATCCACCAGCCTTTTAACCTTCACAAGTATGACTGGATGGCTCGAGACCCAGGGACTTATAGTGAGAAGATTGTACGGGAGTTCTATGCCTCATATGCTACCACTCTATGTGGTTCGATCTCCAAGCAGTCAAAGCCCATAGCCCAGGACCCTCTCACTTCCACTATGGTCCGAGGTTGTCCGGTGGACATATCACATGCCACCATCAACACTTTCTCCATGGTCCTACCACAGGTCACTCTTGGTCACTAAACATAGCGGAGTTTTATTACAGATGGGACATCGTGCGGAGCGGCGCTTTCTAGAGGAATGTTGAGCAGCGAGAGGCTGTTATACTATGGTTGGCTAGGTACATTGCTGCAGATGGCGAGTGTGCAGAGTGGATCGCCACATCACAGTTGGGTATCCGAAAGGCCACATTAAATTTTGTGGCCAAGTTCTGGTTGTTGGTGCGTAACAGGGTGTCGCCTACAAAAACTGACAACCAACTCACATAGGACAAAGTTGTCATGGTTGCAGCATTGGTAACAGGATTGGAGATTGACTTTGCCCTCATAATGCTGGCAGATATTCACGAGAGGGCATTCAAGACCTCCACTACTTACCCCTTTCCATGTTTGATTTTCCAATTGTGCAGGGACTCTGGAGTATCGATCTGGCATTGTGATAGGTTGATCCACCTTACAGGGACTTTGGATATAGGTCTCATTCGAGATGAGGCAAATGTGGCGTCACCTCGTAGAGAGCCCCATGTTGAGGTACCTCTCTTGGGCGCAGATCTTGTAGATACGGTGGGGCAAGCACAGGGCATTGACCCCATTATACCAGATCACACCGATACTATCCTGGCCTTCTCTTCCCAGGGTGCTAGTAGGGCTCCTAGCTCATCCCGGTCCAAACCACCATTAGGAGTTGTTGTCCCGTTGGCCAGAGTACAGAAATTAGAGGCTTACATGGCCACATTGTTGCATCACATTCAGCCTTGGATGCAAAAGTCGATAGCCAAGTCCGAGGCTAGAATGGAGTGAAAGATGGAGAGCATGATAGATCGAAAGATCCAGGTCATTAATAAGCATTTCGATGGCTTTGAATTGAGAGTCCTCGAGCGACCAGCCCCGACCTGAAACGACCCCAAAAATTATCGAAAATATACTTCGGAAACACCTAAAATTGTAATTTCCATATATCTCAAAATTCGTGCATCATTTCGGAAATTCGACTTCATATTCTTATTCAGGGGGTCAAATTGAGTGGAAAATGGGTCTAACCCGAATTTTGGAGCAACCGTATCAAAATTCGAAAATCGCAAAAAATGCGATTTTAAGGGTCAACTTTAAAGGGGCATATCTCTTAGCACACAAGGAACTGGAAGGAGCTCAAACTATCAAAATTAAATATCTGTGAGTTAGCTTTCCAAAGCAATTTGTTTCGCCTCATTCGGAGTTCGGACGAAGAAGTTATGCCTATTTTCGTAAAATCTGTCCGGCAGAAAATGCAATTTCCAGTAACCGAAAACACTGTTCACCCGCCTCATTTTTTTCTAAGTGTTGGGACTTTTTTTATAAAAAGGGGACATATCCATACTTAGTCATTTAACTTCAAAACACTCAAAAGCACTCTCTAAACCCTCTTCAAAAATTCCACCAAGATCATCCACCAAATTCAAGAATCCCAAGCTTTAATTCCGGATTCAAGATTCAATCTCAAGCAATTCTCCATTCCAATCTTCATCAAGAATTCTCCAAAGTTGAGGTATGTGGGTTTGATTGTGGAAACCTTCCTTTCCACAAGTCCAACCATTTATCCTCTATTACTACTTCAAGTTATGGGTCCTTATGTTTATTTATGAACTCTTGAGTATGGAATCACTATTACACACCCTATTAAGATCTATCTTGCATATTTTCACGAAATGGTATTATTATGTGATGTTTATAGTTTTCATGCCTCCATGAACAAATTATGAAGGTTGTTATATATGTATATATATATGTATGTTGTTGGTGGGCTGTTTTATATGGATTTTGAAATTGGTTGGACTTAGCACTCTTGAAACACATGATTTTATTTACATGAACAATAGCCCACCATGTGTTTGATAAAATGTCATTTATAGAATTCTTATGAAATGGAGGTCAAATGTACGTCCTATGAGTCGGATGGTTATATAATTATTGAAATGAGAATGAAATGGATAAATGTATATGGTTTTCTATATATAGTGTTGTGAGTCGACCAAGCCTAGCTCGGGGGGTTGTAGGCCCGGGTAACCGTATCGAGGGGTTGGTACCTTGGTTGCCTAGTACGGGGGGTAGTAGGCCCGTATAACCATATCGAGGGGTTGGTACCTTGGTTGCCTAGTACGGGGGTAGTAGGCCCGTATAACCATTTCTAGGGGTTTGTATCTTGGTCCCTAGCTCGGGGGTGGTAGGCCCTAGGGTAACCACATTGAGGGGTTTGTACCTCTTTCGCCTCTCCAAGTGGGTGGTAGGCCTTGGAAATACTATATTGATGGTCACTCACTACACATATACTATGCCCTACTAAATATGATTTTTATATAAGCATCATTATACATATCATCTCATTAATATGCTATCTATCGGGTACGATTATGCATTTTTCCTATGATGTTCATCCATTGTTGCATTGCATTGCATCCCATATACTTAGTACATTCAAATGTACTAATGCATACTCTATGCCTACATGATGTCACCATGTAGGGACCGGAGCACCGTCCCGACCATCCTCCTCCGCGTGGCTAATTCGATTTTCTAGCGAGCTTATTGGTGAGTCCTCCATCCCGGGACGTTGCTTATGATCTCATGCTATGTATAAGACTTTTCCTTTTTAATTATATTTTGACTATGAGGGTGAGCCCGGTAGTTTGTCTCGGCCCCCGCTAAGTATCCATGTTTAGAGGTGGTGTTGGACAAGTTGTGTATTATGTTTGAGCTTGACTCATCTATGGTATTTATGTATTATTCTCTTTTTCTCTTGCTCCCTTAGTCCCAATTTCCCCTTGATTATGCTTATCGCTTATGGTCATTTTAATTGCTTCCGCGACCAAGGATGTATAATGATATGCTATGAGGCTTGTTTAGGGTTCCCTCGGGTTCCCCATTCGCCGGTCACGTCTATGCCCTAGGCTTGGGTCGTGACAAACTTGGTATTAGAGCACTAGGTTGATAGATCCTCGGAGTCCAACACACCGTGTTGATTAGAGTCCGATTCATGGTTGTGTTGTGCACCACAATTATGAGTAGGAGGCTATGAGACGTTTTAGGAAATGTTTCCCTTCTTCATGTTCTAAGTCGTGCGGTAGAGTTGAATTAAGTTCTTTTTTCCCTAACGGTTGTTGTTTGCTATGCTAGATCATGCCTAATACAAAAGGAAGACGAGCCCGCACACCCGAGGAACAACCGACCAATAGGGATCTTCGGGATGCCCTTACTTTATTTGCACAAGCTATGGCTAATCAAGCCAACCACGGGGCCCAAACCCCTCAGGCCCCTACCCCGGCATCTCGGGTGAGACACTTCGTGCAGATGAATCCCCCGGAATTCTATGGGTCTAAGTTAGATGAAGACCCTCAAGAGTTCATTGATGAAGTCCACAAGATATTAGCTATCATGGGCGTGAGGTCAGAAGATAAGGCGGAGTTGGCGGCCTAAGGGGGTAAACTATGTGGTGCATTGGGAAGGGTTCAAAACGGCTTTCCTTAATCGATTCTTTCCTCTTGAGCTTAGGGAAGCCAAATTGGTGGAGTTCATGAATTTAAAACAAGGGTCTATGAGTGTGAGGGAGTATCCCCTCAAGTTTAACCAACTTTCAAGATATGCTCCACACTTGGTTGCCGACTCACGGTCTAGAATGAATAAATTCGTGATGGGTGTGTCCGACCTAGTGAGTGAAGAATGCCGATCCGCAATGTTGATTAGTGACATGGACTTGTCCCGCTTGATGGTCTATGCCGAGCAAATGGAGGAGGAGAAGTTGAGGAAGAGGAGGGGTCATGAGGCCAAGAGGGCCCGTTTTGAGGGCAAGTTCCAAAGTCAAAGGGGAGACCGGTTTCATCAAGGCCAAGGGTCTTCTCATGCGCCTCATAGGGGGTTTGCCAATGACATTCCAAGGGCCCAAGGCGTTGGTGGTATGGGTCCTATTGATGTATGTCCGAAGTGTGGTAAGGGTCATGGTGGCCAGTGCTTGAGAAATACCGGTGCTTGCTATAGTTGTGGGGAAATGGGGCACAAGGCAATAGATTGTCCTCGGAATCGCAACAAGGGTAAGGAGGTCCGTCCACAAGGTGCCAATGCGGTTCCTTTGGGGAGAGGGGGCCGACAAGGTGGTGCCCCAAGGCACAATCGATTTTATGCTTTGCATGGGAGGCAAGGGGTCGAGAAAGTCCCCGACGTCGTTACCGGTATGTTGAAAATCTTTGACTTTAATGTATATGCATTAATTGATCCGGGTGCCTCTCTTTCTTTTGTCACCCCCTTTGTTGCCAAAAAGTTTCATATTGAGCCCGACTTGTTGCATGAGTCATATAAGGTGTCTGCTCTTATTGGTGCATATATGATTGCTAGGAAGGTCTATAGAAATTGTCCTATTTGCATCTTGCATAAAATATTGCCTTATGATCTTGTTGAGTTGAACATGGTCGATTTTGATGTTGTTCTTGGGATGGATTGGTTGCATGCATACTATGCTTCCATTGATTGTAGAACCCGTAGGGTCAAGTTCCAATTCCCAAGTGAACCCATTCTTAAGTGGGAGAGCCAAAATGTGGTAGTCAAGGGTAGGTTCATCTCTTGCATTAAAGCCCGTAAGTTGATCTCTAAGGGGTGTCTCTATCACCTTGTGAGGGTTAGGGATGTGGAGTCCAAAACCCTTCTTATAGAGTCAGTTCCGGTCGTAAATGAATTTCTTGATGTCTTTCCTAATGACCTTCCCGGTGTTCCTCCCAAAAGGGAAATAGATTTTGGCATAGACCTCCTCCCCGATACTCAACCTATTTCTATTCCCCTTACCGTATGGCCCCGGCGGAGTTAAAGGAGTTGAAAGAACAATTGAGGGACTTGTTGGAGAAGGGTTTTATTAGGCCTAGCCAATCACCATGGGGTGCACCGGTGTTGTTTGTGAAAAAGAAAGATGGGTCCCTTAGGATGTGTATTGATTACCGGCAACTCAATAAGGTCACCGTCAAGAATAAATATCCTCTTCCTAGGATTGATGACCTGTTCGACCAATTGCAAGGGGCTAGCCACTTCTCTAAGATTGATCTTCGGTCCAGGTATCATCAAGTGAAGGTGAGAGAGTGTGACATTCCTAAGACAGCCTTCCGGACTAGGTATGAGCATTATGAATTTGTGGTCTGTCCTTTGGGTTGACCAATGCACCGGCTATTTTTATGGACCTAATGAATAGGGTCTTTAAACCCTACCTTGATTCCTTTGTTGTGGTCTTCATTAATGATATTTTAATCTGTTCGCATAGCGAGGAAGAACATATGGGTCACTTGAGGGTGGTGTTGCAAAGATTGAGAGAGGAGAAGTTGTATGCCAAGTATGAAAAGTGTGAATTTTGGTTGAGGGAGGTTGCCTTCCTAGGTCATGTGGTGTCGGGGGATGGCATTAAGGTGGACCCTAAGAAGACTAATGTGATTAGAAATTGGCCTAGGCCATTGACCCCATCGGATATTAGGAGCTTCTTGGGCTTAGCGGGTTACTACCGGAGATTTGTGAATGGGTTTTCTTCTATTGCTTCTCCCATGACTAAGTTGACACAAAAGAAGGCTAAGTTTGAGTGGACCGATGAGTGCGAAAGGAGTTTTCAAACCTTGAAAGGTAAACTTGTGTCCGCTCCTATATTGTCAATATCGGATGGGCTTGAGGAATTTGTTGTGTATTGTGATGCTTCTAGAGTTGGTTTGGGTTGTGTTCTAATGCAAAATAGTAAGGTGATAGCCTATGCTTCTAGACAACTCAAAGTGCATGAAAAGAACTATCCTACGCATGATCTTGAATTAGCCGCGGTGGTGTTTGCTTTAAATATTTGGCGTCATTACTTGTATGGGGTACATGTTGATGAGTTTACCGATCATAAAAGCCTCCAATATGTTTTCACCCAAAAAGATCTCAACTTGAGACAAAGAAGGTGGCTAGAATTTCTTAAAGATTATGATATGAGTGTACATTATCATCCCGGTAAAGCTAATGTGGTAGCGGATGCTTTGAGTAGGGTGTCTATGGGTAGCCTAGCTCATGTTGATATTGGTGATAGGGAAATGGCTAGGGAGGTGCATCGATTGGCTAGGTTGGGGATTAGGTTGGAAGAGGTTGGTAATGGTGGTGTGGTCGTTGTTGATGGTGCTAGGTCTTCCTTGGTTGACGAGGTGATAGAAAAACAAGATCTTGACTCTTCCTTGTTAGAATTGAAGGCTTTGGTGAAAGAGGGCAAGGTGGAAGTTTTCTCCCAAGGGGGAGATGGTACTCTTAGGTACCAAGGTAGGTTGTGTGTGCCTTGTGTTGATGGTTTGAGGGAGAAAATTCTTGAGGAGGCTCATAATTCTTCCTACTCCATCCACCCCGGTTCCACCAAAATGTATAGAGATTTGAGAGATGTGTATTGGTGGGGAGGCATGAAGAAGGACATTGCCAAATTCGTCTCCGGTTGTCATAGTTGCCAACAAGTCAAGGCCGAACATCAAAGGCCGAGTGGCCTAACCCAAGACATAGAGATTCCTACTTGGAAATGGGAAGAAATTAATATGGATTTTGTAGTTGGTTTACCCAAGACTAGAAAAGGTTTTGATTCTATTTGGGTGGTGGTGGATAGGATGACGAAATCGGCTCATTTTCTACCGGTAAAGACAACATATGGGGAGGAAGATTATGCAAGGTTATATATTCATGACTTGGTAAGGTTGCATGGGATTCCTCTATCCATCATATCGGACCGTGGTACTCAATTTACTTCACACTTTTGGAAGTCCTTTCAAAGGGGTCTAGGTACGAGAGTTAAGCTTACTACGGCCTTTCACCCGCAAACGGATGGACAAGCTGAAAGGACTATCCAAACACTTGAGGATATGCTTAGGGCTTGCGTATTGGAACTTAAGGGTAGTTGGGATGATCATCTTCCATTGATTGAGTTTGCCTATAACAATAGTTATCATTCTAGCATCGGTATGGCTCCTTTTGAGGCTCTTTTTGGGAGGCGTTGTAGATCACCAGTTGGGTGGTTTGAGGTTGGTGAGGTGGCCTTGTTAGGACCAGATCTAGTTATGGAGGCTCTTGAGAAGGTTAGGATGATTAGAGAAAGGTTGAAGACGGCCCAAAGTCGCCAAAAGTCCTATGCCGATGTGAGGAGAAGGGCTCTTGAATTCCGAGTTGGTGATTGGGTTTATTTGAAGGTGTCACCCATGAAGGGTGTGGTTCATTTTGGTAAGAAGGGTAAGTTGAGCCCAAGATACGTGGGTCCTTATAAGGTGATGAGGAGAATTGGCAAGGTAGCTTATAAGTTGGAATTGCCTAGCGAAATGGATTTGGTTCATCCGGTATTTCATGTGTCTATGTTGAGGAAGTGTGTGGGTGATCCGAATGCCATCGTGCCTCTTGATGTTATGGGTGTTGTTGAATATAATTTGACCTATGAAGAGGTTCCGGTCCAGATTTTAGATAGACAAGTGAAGAGGTTGAAAAACAAAGATGTGGCTTCCGTTAAGGTCCTTTGGAGAAATCAACAAGTTGAAAGTGCTACTTGGGAGGCCGAAGTGGACATGAAAAGGCGATATCCTTATCTTTTCCACTCCACTCAAGCCTAAGGTATTGACCTAAGCCCTTTATAAAATCTCAGGTCTTAAGTTCAGCCACCATGTCATTGCATACATTCATGTTTAAGTTAACAAGTTCATTGTGGTTTTACAACTATGTTGAAGTTTTTGAAATGAGGTGTAAGTGCATTGTTGCATCCTTATGTGGGCTGAATTTGACATGTTTGTGTCTCTCATGAACATTTCTTTGACATTCGGGGACGAATGTTCCCAAGGGGGAGATATCGAAACGACCCCAAAAATGCCCGAAAATATATTTCGGAAACACCTAAAATTGTAATTTCCATATATCTCAAAATCCGTGCATCATTTCGGAAATTCGACTTCATATTATTATTCAGGGGATCAAATTGAGTGGTAAATGGGTCTAACCCGAATTTTAGAGCAACCGTATCAAAATTCGAAAATCGCAAAAAATGCGATTTTGAGGGTCAACTTTAAAGGGGCATATCTCTTAGCACACAAGGAACTGGAAGGAGCTCAAACTATCAAAATTAAATCTCTATGAGTTAGCTTTCCAACGCAATTTGTTTTGCCTCATTCGGAGTTCGGACGAAGAAGTTATACCTATTTTCGTAAAATCTGTCCGGCAGAAAATGCAATTTCCAGTAACCGAAAACACTGTTCACCCGCCTCATTTTTTTTCTAAGTGTTGGGACGTTTTTTTATAAAAAAGGGACATATCCATACTTAGTCATTTAACTTCAAAACACTCAAAAGCACTCTCTAAACCCTCTTCAAAAATTCCACCAAGATCATCCACCAAATTCAAGAATCCCAAGCTTTAATTCCGAATTCAAGATTCAATCTCAAGCAATTCTCCATTCCAATCTTCATCAAGAATTCTCCAAAGTTGAGGTATGTGGGTTTGATTGTGGAAACCTTCCTTTCCACAAGTCCAACCATTTATCCTCTATTACCACTTCAAGTTATGGGTCCTTATGTTTATTTATGAACTCTTGAGTATGGAATCACTATTACACACCCTATTAAGATCTATCTTGCATATTTTCATGAAATGGTATTATTATGTGATGTTTATAGTTTTCATGCCTCCATGAACAAATTATGAAGGTTGTTATATATGTATATATATATGTATGTTGTTGGTGGGCTGTTTTATATGGATTTTGAAATTGGTTGGACTTAGCACTCTTGAAACACATGATTTTATTTACATGAACAATAGCCCACCATGTGTTTGATAAAATGCCATTTATAGAATTCTTATGAAATGGAAGGTCTAATATACGTCCTATGAGTCGGATGGTTATATAATTATTGAAATGAGAATGAAATGGATAAATGTATATGGTTTTCTATATATAGTGTTGTGAGTCGACCAAGCCTAGCTCGGGGGGTTGTAGGCCCGGGTAACCGTATCGAGGGGTTGGTACGTTGGTTGCCTAGTACGGGGGATAGTAGGCCCGTATAACCATATCGAGGGGTTGGTACCTTGGTTGCCTAGTACGGGGGGTAGTAGGCCCGTATAACCATTTCTAGGGGTTTGTATCTTGGTCCCTAGCTCGGGGGGTGATAGGCCCGGGTAACCACATTGAGGGGTTTGTACCTCTTTCGCCTCTCCAAGTGGGTGGTAGGCCTTGGAAATACTATATTGATGGTCACTCACTACACATATACTATGCCCTACTAAATATGATTTTTATATAAGCATCATTATACATATCATCTCATTAATATGCTATCTATCGGGTACGATTATGCATTTTGCCTATGATGTTCATCCATTGTTGCATTGCATTGCATCCCATATACTTAGTACATTCAAATGTACTAATGCATACTCTATGCCTACATGATGTCACCATGTAGGGACCGGAGCACCGTCTGACCATCCTCCTCCGCGTGGCTAATTCGATTTTCTAGCGAGCTTATTGGTGAGTCCTCCATCCCGGGGACGTTGCTTATGATCTCATGCTATGTATAAGACTTTTCCTTTTTAATTATATTTTGACTATGAGGGTGAGCCCGGTAGTTTGTCTCGGCCCCCGCTAAGTATCCATGTTTAGAGGTGGTGTTGGACAAGTTGTGTATTATGTTTGAGCTTGACTCATCTATGGTATTTATGTATTATTCTCTTTTTCTCTTGCTCCCTTAGTCCCAATTTCCCCTTAATTATGCTTATCGCTTATGGTCATTTTAATTGCTTCCGCGACCAAGGATGTATAATGATATGCTATGAGGCTTGTTTGGGGTTCCCTCGGGTTCCCCATTCGCCGGTCACGTCTAAGCCCTAGGCTTGGGTCATGACACGACCATAGATCTATCCTTTCAGTCCGAGTTAGCCAGTCTCCGGGCTGTCGTTGATGTCATTCTTTCCACCCCTATAGTTGAGCCTCAGGTTGCACCTATTGCGTTGGCTGATGATACAGTTCTGGATACTTTATTCAGTATGACCGTCGAGGAGGGGCCTGAGCCTACACATACCAAAGGTAAGAGGCACCGTTCAAGTCGCACTGAGAAGGAAAAAGCCCAAAAGAGACGGCGAAGGCAGGAGTTGGAGGCTAGGAAGGCTTCGATTTTAGATGAAGAGTTGCATTGCTGGGGCATCGAGTTCTGCCCCAGTTGTAGAGGTCCCGCTTATTGTGAGGGACATTGTGAGCACCACTGATGGTGTGGTTAGAGTGACCAAGAGTACTACTGAGGGTGCTTTGATGGATGATATGGGCACTACTGAGGGTGGCCCAAGTATGGTCCCAGTGGACTCCGGGAAACTGGACCCACCCATTTGTTGATGATTCTTCGGCGCAATGCGCCTCAAGTTTGCTTCACCCAGTCCATTATATTTTACTTCTTTTGTATGCATTTGGGACAATCGCATCTATTTTTGTTGGGGTGGGGTAAATGGATTGTGAGTGATAGGGTGAAGTCTTTGTAACCCAACTCATAAATCTTCTTTTTGGGGTTTTCTTGCCTGTGTTCTTTTTCCTCAAGACTCTTTTTAATTTCTATTAAATCGGCATATATTAGGATCATATGTGTAGAAGCATGAAACAGACTGAAGCATGATGGCTTATAAAAAGTGATACCCGTCCAAACTTTATGATGTGTGCTAGAATTTGTAGGCTAAGATAAGTTGAATGTGTTGGCTCTGAGCATGACATGATAATGAATCGTCGTGATGGCATGACTTAAGCTGAAACTTGAACTGGGTAATCTGATCATCTGATAATGAAACTATGTGCCAAGAGTGTGTGAGAATAGTTGATTGTTCAAACAGTTTTTGTGCAAAACTAGAACTTGCCCGGTTAGTCCTGCTAAGACAATTCACTCTAGAGGCTAGTAAGTGATCATAGACCCTTGTTCTGATAAGTCCACAAACTGCCTAAAAGAAGGATCCAACCAAATGAAATAAATGTTCCCTTTGATCCAAATGCTTTGAGCCTAAAAGTAGACCATTTCTTTCTAAACCCCGAACTCACCTTCCCAAAATCGATTATGTTGGCCCCGATTCCTCCTTGGACATGTGCACCTCGACTTAGGCCAAAAGCCTATGTTTAGGGTGGCTAATGTAAAAAGTAACTTCAATCTTGGCCCTGACCCGACATCGGGTATTGTGCACCTCAATCAATGGAAAATCCATAGGTTGAGGGTGGCTATGAAAGAGGAAACCGAAAGAAAAATGGGTATGAAAAGAGTTTGATGTTGAAAAGAAAAAGAGGAAAGGATGTGACTTGTTGAAAGCTAAAAGAAAAGAATAAAATGCAAGAAAAAGTTGAAAGAAAAAAAAATATATATAAAGAGCTACAAAGTCTAAAGTTACATCCATGGTTGAAGAAAATCAAGGGAAAGAAGGTAAAATGGTAGGATGTCAAAAAAAAGGTTGAAGGCCTAGTGTAATGTCAGGGAGGGCATAAAGTCACTAAGAAGTACCCAAATGTACCACACCTTACCTTGAGCCTACATTACAAGCCAAGAAAGTCCTATAGTGATCCTAGAGTCTAGTTTGGAGAGTCTAAGCAGTGAAAATAAGGGCAAGCCTGTGGTACTAAGCACTAACTATACTTGAAGTTATTTTTTAGTGTGAGTGTTGAATGAATCCTTGTACTCAAAATTCATAGTCATTCTGTGAAACAAAAGGGATTTCATTTGAAGTAAGGGCACTAGTTACATTGTTGGAAAGTTGGTACTTTGGTGATAGTGAAAAAGTGTATGTTGTGTGTTGGTTGGTCGATCGTTGTCATGGTTTGATCCACATGAACTAGCTTATCGAGTCTAAGAGAACAAATTTTGCACCCGGAAAGTGAGTGGGATAGAGAGCCATGTGATTGCTTGTGCTTGAAATGCTTGTTTCTATACAAGTGTTGTTTAGAGTCTTAGTGCGTCGCTTGAGGACAAACAACAAATTTAAGTTGAGGGTGTTGATATACCGTGAGTTTACGGTATTTCTAATACATTTCACTTATAAGTTGTGTGTGTCTAAGGCCTTTTTGTATTGGTTTTTATGTGTTTTTATCATATTTTGCAAGAAAGATGTTCAGGCACGAAAGTAAAGAGACAGTTGAAAGAAATGCAAAAAAGGGCATCGACGGAGGTGATCTACGGACCGTAGGTCCATTGACGCTCCGTAGATAGTGGTCGTAGATCAGTAGGCAAGGCATGAAATGGAAATCTGACCAAGTGTGGAACCACGGTGGCCATTGACGGTTCGTAGATTGATCTACGAACCATACTGTTGATCCGTAGATTGATACTGAGAGGGTTCCAGTACCTAATTTTTGAAGATTCTAGGTATGGAGCTATGGAGAAGGATTGACGGACCGTAGATCGATCTACGGTCCGTACTGCAGCACCGTCGTTTGCTTCAGAGAAGCTGAATTTTTTAAGCTAAAAATATTTTCTAAGTCCAGGCTGACGGAAAGGACTCATGGATCGTAGATTCATTGACGGTCCGTGAGTCAGTCTCGTGGAATGAAGACACGTTCCTGAACAAACTTTCCTTATTTTGTTTCCCTTTTAATTTAGGACTTGTTATCTATAAATAGGGTATGTTAACCTCATTTTTTAGGGTTGGAGATTATTACTTTTATTCTAAATCTTGACTTGGGAGATTAACTAGCAACTTTAGCAATTATTAATTTCTTAAGATCGTTTTGAAGATTTTGGAGTTGCAATTCAAGTTGAATTTCTGAGTTTATTATTCTTCTTACGTAAGTTCATAATTCTTTCATCTAAAATAATGAATTGTGTTCATATGATTATGGGTAACTAAACTCCACAACTAGGGTTGTGGGAACCATGAGCGATTAACAAAGTATGAATAGTAACTAAGCAATTCTTGAATAGTGTTGTTGCATGCATTGATAATTCTTTCGCTTAGAAGTCTTTTTAACAAGTGCACGCGTTGGAACTCGCCTTGTTGCTACTTGCCGGACCAAGGAGGTAATCAACAAGAAAAGAATTATCAACATAGATTTAGTGTGATACTATCTAATAGGCTAGTGTCGATTGGTGCGAAGTAATAACTAAGCCAAACATCGATGTGATGTGTAATATAAGGTAAAGGTAAGGGTTAGTAAGTTATACACACGTAGCCGGACCAAGGTATGGGGTGAAATTCTCTAGATGCCGGACCAAGGAATTAGAGATACCTAACTTATCACTTTGCATGTAGTACACTAAGAAAGGATTGCTATTACTAGGATTACTGTGTTATGAGCTTGTGGGGAACACGTATACCCTAGTTAATTCTCTCATCTTGATAACAACCGAAATTGACTTTTGTTTACTATTACTTACTGAATTCTTACAATTTGTTCCACAAATCCCCTTTTTAATTACTTGTTTCTGGAAGTAATTTGACTAAACGAATATAATTGTTGGTTAAAGTTAAGTCTAAACCATTTTTCTCGTGGGATCGACCCCAACCCACAAGTTGGGTTCTTTACTTGATAACGATCGCTTATGCTTCTTTAGGGAGGTGTAATTTGAGCGTATCAGTGTCCAACCAAGACCTTGATCCATGTTAATATAGTTGAAAGAATCGATATTCAACAAATTCACTGAGGCTTTCTCCCAGGGGGGAGATGGAGTGCTTAGGTACCAAGGTTGGTTATCTGTTTTGGATATCGATGGCTTGAGAGAGAAAATTCTAGAAGAAGCTCATGGTTTGCAATATTCTATTCATCCGGGAGCCACCAAGATGTACTGTGATCTATGTGAAGTCTATTGGTGGAATGGTATGAAGAAGGATACAGCGGGTTTTGTAGCCAAATGTCTGAATTGCCGACAAGTTAAGGTCGAACATCAAAAACCCAGAAGTTTGTCTCAAGATATAGATATCCCCACTTGGAAGTGGGAGGATGTGAACATGGACTTTGTAGTGGGCTTGCCTCGTACTGGAAGGCAACATGATTCTATTTGGGTCATTGTGGATTGAATGACAAAATTCGGCCACTTTATTCCCGTCCAGGTTTTATTTTTGGCAGAAGACTATGCCAAATTGTACATCAAGGAGATAGTGAAGTTATGTAGTTTCTTTATCTATTATTTCAAATCGAGATACTCAATTTACTTCACACTTTTGGAAGGCATTCCAAAAAGGGCTTGGTACTAAGGTGAAGCTTAGCACCGCTTTCCACCCTCAAACAGATGGTTACGCGGAACGTACCATTCAAACCTTAGAAGACATGTTGAGGACGTCTGTTATAGACTTCAAGGGTAATTGGGATGATCATCTACCATTGATAGAGTTTGCCTACAATAATAGTTACCATTTAAGTATTGTCGTGGCTTCTTTTGAAGCATTGTATGGTAGGAGGTTGAAACGACCCCAAAAATGCCCGAAAATGTGCTTCGGAAACACCTAAAATTGTAATTTCCATATATCTCAAAATCCGTGCATCATTTCGAAAATTCGACTTCATATTCTTATTCAGGGGGTCAAATTGAGTGGGAAATGGGTCTAACCCGAATTTTAGAGCAACCGTATCAAAATCCGAAAATCGCAAAAAAATGCGATTTTGAGGGTCAACTTTAAAGGGGCATATCTCTCAGCACACAAGGAACTGGAAGGAGCTCAAACTATCAAAATTGAAGCTCTATGAGTTATCTTTCCAACGCAATTTGTTTCACCTCATTCCGAGTTAGGATGAAGGAGTTATGACCGTTTTCGTAAAACCTGTCCGACAGAAAATGCAAATTCCAGTAGCCGAAAACACTGTTCACCCGCCTCATTTTTTTCTAAGTGTTGGGACGTTTTTTATAAAAAGGGGACATATCCATACTTAGTCATTTAACTTCAAAACATCCAAGAACACTCTCTAAGCCCTCTCCAAAAATTCCACCAAGATCATCCACCAAATTCAAGAATCCCAAGCTTTAATTCCGGATTCAAGATTCAATCTCAAGCAATTCTCCATTCCAATCTTCATCAAGAATTCTCCAAAGTTGAGGTATGTGGGTTGATTGTGGAAACCTTCCTTTCCACAAGTCCAACCATTTATCCTCTATTTTACTTCAAGTTTATGGGTCCTTATGATCATTTATGAACTCTTGAATTATGGAATCACTACTACACACCCTATTAAGGTCTATCTTGCATATTTTCATGAAATGGTATTATTATGTGATGTTTATGGTTTTCATGCCTCCATGATCAAATTATGAAGGTTGTTATATATGTATATATATATGTATGTTGTTGGTGGGCTGTTTTATATAGATTTTGAAAATTGGTTGGACTTAGTACTCTTGAAACACATGATTTTATTTACATGAACAAGTAGCCCACCATATGTTTGATAAAATGTCATTTATAGAATTCTTATGAAATGGAAGGTCCAATGTACGTCCTATTAGTCGGATGATTATATAAGTATTGAAATGATGATGAAATGGATACATGTATATGATTTTCTCTATATGGTGTGTGAGTCGACCAAGCCTAGCTCGGGGGTTGTAGGCTCGGGTAACCGTATCAAGGGGTTGGTACCTTGGTTGCCTAGTACGGGGGTAGTAGGCCCGTATAACCATATCGAGGGGTTTGTACCTTGGTCCCTAGCTCGGGGTGGTAGGCCCGGGTAACCACATTGAGGGGTTTGTACCTCTTTCGCCTCTCCAAGGGGGTGGTAGGCCTTGGAAATGCTATATTGATGGTCACTCACTACACATATACTATGCCCTACTAAATATGATTTTTATATAAGCATCATTATACATATCATCTCATTAATATGTTATCTATCGGGTACGATTATGCATTTTGCCTATAATGTCCATCCATTGTTACATTGCATTGCATCCCATATACTTAGTACATTCAAACGTACTAATGCATACTCTATGCCTACATGATGTCACCATGTAGGGACCGAGCACCGTCCGACCATCCTCCTCCACGTGGCTAATACGATTTCCTATCAAGGTTATTGGTGAGTCCTCCATTCCGGGACGTTGCTCATGATCTTTTGTTATGTATAAGACCTTTTCCTTTTTAATTATGTATTGACTATGAGGGTGAGCCCGGTAGTTTGTCTCGGCCCCGCTAAGTATCCATGTTTAGAGGTGGTGTTGGACAAGTTGTGTATTATGTTTGAGCTTGACTCATCTATGGTATTTATGTATTATTCTCTTTTTGTCTTGCTCCCTTAGTCCCAATTTCCCCTTGATTATGCGTATCGCTTATGGTCATTTTAATTGCTTCCGCGACCAAGGATGTGTAATGATATGCTATGAGGCTTGTTTGGGGTTCCCTCGGGTTCCCCATTCGCCGGTCACGTCTAAGCCCTAGACTTGGGTCGTGACAGAGGTATAAATCTCTGGTTGGTTGGTTTGAAGTAGGTGAAATTGCTCTAATTGGTCCCAAACTAGTTTATGAGTCCATTGAAAAAGTTTGACACATTAGAGAAAGGTTGAAGACGGCTCAAAGTGGGCAAAAGTTTTATGCCGATGTTAAAAGAAGGGATCTAGAATTTGAAGTGAATGATTGGGTGTGATGAAAATCTCACCTATGAAAGGTGTGATGAGGTTTGGCAAGAAAGGGAAACTTAGTCCCTGGTATGTAGGACGTGTGGGGAAAGTTGCCTATGAGTTAGACCTGCTAAATGAATTGGCTCTGGTTCACTTGGTATTTTATGTTTCTATGCTTAAGAAGTGTATTGGTGATCCGGTATCCATCATTCCTTTAGAAGGTTTGGGAGTTGATGAGAATCTTTCTTATGAAAAGGTTCCGGTAGAGATTTTATACCGGTAAGTTAAGAGGTTGAGAAATAAGGAAGTAGCTTCCGTAAGGTGTTATGAAGGAATCACTTAGTTGAGAGTGCTACATGGGAGGCCGAGGCCGATATGAAGTTCCGTTATTCTCATCTTTTTTCTCCTACTCCTATCCAACCTTGAGGTAAGTAGTTCTCCTGAGTTTGGTGATTTATGAGTCATGTGTGCTATATGTGTCCTTTATGGTTTTTTCTTATGATATACATGTTCTTGTGAGAATTCATATTTTAGCATAAATTGAGTTTTCATGATTTATATGTCCCTCATGTTGATATGCAGTTTAGTATGATTGCATATTTGACTTCATGAGATGATTTGATGAACATGCTTAGTTATGCTTTTGACGAAATGGCATATTGGCTCCATTATGTTGTGTTGAGTTTTCTTTGAGTTGGAGAAGGTAGTTCCTCCTATGGCTATGTAAAATGATGAGTTTTGTGCATAATGGGTTGTGGATGTAGCTCCCACTTCCTTGTGTTGCAATGTTTATGTTTAGAAATGGAGTCGATGTTTCCTCATTTGCCTTTGGCTTTATTTTTTATATTGCATGCATGATGGGCTGCTAGTTGATGAGTCCACAAATTGGATTATTTAGGGCTATATTTGGATAGAATTAGTGTCCTCAAATGCATATTTTTCTCAATATTTGATGAAAACACTTAAGTTTCAGGTATTTGAAGTTTGAGGGAAAGCATGCACACTACTTAGCAAAAAGGAACAAAAGTAGCTGAAAGATCGAAGAAATGAAGACCTGAGAATCACCGAACCCATTCAGCGTGTCGCCAACAGGTCCCATCCTGACCTTTTGTTCTAGTGAGCTGAGCCCTGAAGGAAAGGATCAAATCGGCAGTGAAAAGGAGCAGTCGACGTATCACCAAGCAGTTCTGCGAAGCTGTACTATGTCGCCCAATTATCCAAACACAACGATGGTAAAGGATAGAGCAAGATAGCGATGAAACCTACCAAAGGGCATATCACCGAGTTGATCGGCGATCTCGACTAACAACGTCGAATGATCCGCTGTAACACAGATTTTTGAAAATAATGAATACTCGTTGAAGAGTTGTAGTTTAGTATCAGATTTTTATTATTTAGTTTTAATATCAGATTTTCTAATATTGAACTTTTAATATAGACTTTTGAGTTCTAAGTTTGGAGTGGCTTTTGAAGAATTTGAAGGTTCAAAGGGTTTCAACTCCAAGAAATTGGACTTGGGTCTTGTGAATTCTTCAATCTTGGCTTGTTTTGAGACTTAAATCTTCATACCCATTTGAATGCAAACTCATTTTGGTATAAATTTCTATCTCTTTTGCATGTCTAGCTAAAACCCCAATTCTTGGGGTGTGATTTTGTGAATATGGGTTAGATCATCACACCTTTCATAGGTGAGATTATGTATAAGCTTGTGATTCACTTAGATATTGAAGACCCTATGACTATTGTGTAATTGTTGTATTGTTGCAAGATCATTCTCCCTATAGACTTACACATGACTATGTATGAAATGTCTATGACTACGATAGTTTTGTTGTGTTGAATGAAAGGCTATTCTCATGAACACATTATGAATATGATGTGAAAGGTTTACTCACATGTTGATGATTATAATGTTGAAAGGACATTCTCACCGAATGAATCTATGAGCTATTATGATGTTATGTTGGTTTGAGTGCCTAGTGCACTCTTTCATGAACATTAACTTCAGTAAAGACTTAATATTAATTTAAAGGGAATTATGCTTAGCACTGAGTGGATATGAGTATGAGATGGGTTCATTCACGCTAGTAGTCTAGGTTCCCAATATAGTTATCTCATGAGATGGAAACCTCCATGTTAGTAGTCCAGGTTTCTCGTAGCAATCTCCCTACAGATTTGGGAACCATTACCCAGTTCATGGCTAGCATAATTGGTAATTGTTTCTTCCTTTTTTATGATGTGTAGATAAAACCATAATTCTTGGGGTGTGATCATGTGATTATTTGTTTAAATTAGCTTATGGGTATTGTGTTTACTGATTTAAATGCTTAATTGAAGTGGGTCTAATCAATAGTTGTGTATTAATGTATGAGTTGTAGTTGCAAATGCAATTCTATTTTAGTGTTCTAGGTTTGCTTGAGAAAGAGGTTTAGAACTAAGGTTTTCAATTGATGATTGTAGTTATTGGGTTGTTGTGGGTTCAGATCGAGAGAGTGAACTCTAAACTCGATTCTACATATCTAGCTCGAGAGAGTAGATAAATTAAGGTATTGGACTATTTATAGTGTTAATCTTGTCGAGGTTCAAGATAACTCGCTTGAATCGTAATAGTTTTTCGAGAGAAAGCTATTGAATCTTTAGTCTAGTCTACCCACTAAGATTTAGAAATTATTATTAAATTAAAATTACCCATATAGCAAAATTAACCTATAATCGATCACATCCCCGAGAATTGATTTCTACTTGTTGTTTCCCCTATTTCAGTAATTATTTTAGTTGCTAATTTACAAACCAATCTCCCCATTTGACAATCGTTGTCAACCCCGTCGATTTATCTAAATATTTTTTGATAATTTTTATTCCTATAGCTGATTAGACCACGTTTATAACTTCGTAACTGAATTCGAACTTGTATCGCTCCTTGTGGGTTCGACCTCAACTCTTCGTTGGGTTTAATACTAGATTATGATTGTCTACACCTAGTATTGGATAAGGTGTAGTTGAGCATTTATCAACATGCGTGCTAGCTGCCATCCGTGAATACGGCACCCATACTCGAACGTGCGTGCAAGCATCCTACCGTCCGTGAATGCGGCAATGGGCGCAAGAATGAGGGAGTGCCTCAGTTGACCACAAAAGGATTAAGGCCCCAAAATTTAAATGGGGTGCCCGGAACTCGTTTGGAACCCCATGTGCGCAAATGAGATATGTTATCCATCAAAAAAGGAATTCAAGACTCAACAAAACAATTGAAACTCCCATTCGAGGTCATTTCGATGAAAGGTGTGTTCCACACAATTTCCATCTTAAACCAAATTCCACAAAGGGCCTCGAAATTAGCCTGGAAGCATCACCACCTAAACTAAGGGTAGTTTTAGACCAAAATCAACATTCAGGAGCCAACCGCACTAACCGAATTCTCATTTGAGCTCATTTACTCCAAATGTTGACCAAAGTCAAACATAGCCTTCAACTTGAATGTTAAAATGCATAACCGCACAAACTCACACTGTAGGCCTTGTGAGTCATGTTGATTATGCTACTAGCCTAAAGTGATCCTTTTGGAGCTGATGAAATTGCTAAAATTGGATTCTAAGGTCATCTTCTTGAACTCCTAATTTAAAATGACCTTTCAAGGTTCAAAAGTTCTCAAAACACTAAAACTCGCATAAAAACCAAACGAACAACTAGGTGACCGAACTGTCAGTCCCAACAAGTCATAAATCATATGGGGTTGCTACAGAAATGCCCAAATCATCCTAGAAAGTCCTCCAAAAGCTAGAAGTGAATTGAGCACCCCGATCTGATATAATGGAGACAGGAACACCATGAAGACGAACCAGCTCAAGAATGTAGATAAGGTCTAACCTCTCAGCTCTAAATGAAAACTTAACAGGGACGGAAGTCTGATGATTTGGTCATTCGATCAACAATGACCCAAATGGTGTCAATACCTCTAGAAGTCCAAGGCCGACCCGCCACAAAGTCGATAGTGATGTGATACCACTTCCAATCCGAAATGGCTTATCTCTGGAACTCACCAACAGGTCTCAAATGCTCAGCCTTCACCAATTGACAACTCAGGCAATGGGACACATAGTCTACAATATCTCTCCTCATGCCAGCCCACAGTAATGTTGCCTCAAGTCACGATACATCTTCTAGTGCCCGAATGAATAAAATATCTTGAATCATAGGCATCCCAAAGTATAAACTGAATCAAACCCCAAACTACCGAGACACAAGTATGACCTAGAAATCTCTAAACCTCATCTGAATCTAAGGTAACCAAACCAGTATCACCCGCTAACACTCGATCTCAAAGTGCCACCAAGGCATATTCCTCAAATTGACGGCTATAAATCTAATCAAGAAGAAAGAACTGAACTCCCACATAGGCAAGAACACACCTACAATCTGAAATATCCAACCACGTCATCTGGTTAGCTAAGGATTGAATATCTAAAGCTAAAGGCCACTCAACAATAGATAAGAAGGCTAGAATTCCCATGCTCACTGCCTTCTGACTCAAGGCATCTGCCATCACGCTCTCCTTTCTCAAATGGTTGAGAATAGAGAGGCCATAGTCCTTCAGAAGCTTAATTCAATTATGCTACCTCAAATTAAGATATACGAGCTCATGATGTTCTAAGGACTCCTATAATCAGTGTAGATCTCACAACGAACCCCATACAGGTAGGGCGTCCACATCTTAAACATGAAAAATACCGCTTCCAACTCCAAATCATGAGTGGGGTAGTTGTGCTCATGTAGCCCAAACCACCTAGATGCATAAGTGATACCACGACCCCGCTACATCAAAAAATAACCCAAACCAACTCCAGGTGTGCCACAATAGACAGGGAAGCCCTCACCCCTAACTTGAAGCGTCAATATAGGAGCAATAGTCAGCAACTCATTAAGCTTCAAAAATCTCAACTTACACTCTTCAAACCACTCCAAAGGAACGTCAAGGTGGGTCAACCAGGTCAAAGGTGTTGCAATAGAGTACAACTCCACAACAAACCAACTATTGTAGCCTGCTAAACTAATAAAGCTCTTAATGTCAGTAACTAAAGTAGGCCTAGCCCAATCAAGAATAGCCTAAATATTTGTCGGATCTACCATATGCCATCCTTGGAGACCATGTGCCCCAAGAATGCTACAGAGTTAAGACAAAACTTGTACTTTGATAACTTTGCATAAACCCACTGATCTCTCAAAGTCTGGAGCACAATCCTCAAATACTGCTCAGGATCACTCCCACTTCGCAAGTATACCAAAATATTATCTATGAACATAATGACGAACAAATCAAGGTAGGGCCTGAACACATGCGTCATCCTATCCATGAAGGTGGCAAGGGCATTCCTCAACCTAAAAGACATCACTAGGAACTCATAATGAGCATATCGAGTCCTAAATGCGATTATAGGGATGTCCATTGCCCTAATCCTCAACAGATTGTAACCAGACCTCAAATCAATCTCTAAAAACACTATGGCGCACTAAAGCTATTCAAATAGATCATCAATCCTAGGCTTGGTGTAATAGTTCTTTGATGTCACTATATTAAACTACCTATAATCAATACACATGTGCATCAAACCATCCTTCTTCTTCATAAATAGAATATGAGCACCCAAGGAGACACACTAGGCCTTATGAACCCCTTATCCAAGAGGTCATGAAGCTGAACAATAAGCTCGCTAAGTTGTGTAGGGTCTATCTGATATGGTAGAATAAAAATAGGTTGATTACCCATCTCAAGCTCGATTGGAAAGTCAATATCACGCTCTGTGGGTAAGATGGACTAAACTGAAGGGACCTCTCTTCTCACATCACGTACATAGGCCAAATAAGACAAACACCCATTATACAGTAGCCTCTAAGCCTAAACAATGATATAACACCAACCGGTGTGCTACTAATTGAGCCCTGCCATACTACCAGCAGAACACCAGGCATGGCTATGGTAACATTGACGAAGAAATAATCTAAAACTGCACGGTAGGGAGATAACCAGTCAATGCCTAGAATCACATCAAAAATCAAGCATATTTAACAATATAAGGTCATCCCAGGTGTTAGGCCACTGGATAGTAACTACGTAGGATCAAAACACCTGATCCACCACTAAAGACTCACCCACAGGGGTGACACGTGAAATGGTGCAGCCATAGGCTCATAATTAATACCCATACAAGAAGCATTATACACACACACATAAGAATATGTAGAATGAGGGTCAAATAAAGTTGAGGCGAGCTTATGGCAAAATAGAATTGTATCATATGATCACATTATATGATACCTCAACCTCCATCCTCGCTTGAGCTGAATAGAAATTTCCATTTCTACCTCTACCCTGACCATCACTCCTACCATCTGATTTGTCTCCTCGGACCACCCCAAATACCCTATTGTAATACCTCATATTCGAAAGGACAAGAAAATATCAGTTTTCAGAAATCTGGTGACAGTTCCTAAAGAAAGAGCCATGGCCCGTGGAATGACCCATGGACCGTAGGTGGTGTCCATGGTTGGCCTGATAGTTTTCCCCAAAAAAAGGTCCAGATCCACTGCAAGGATCAACGAGCCTTGACCTTGTTAGACCTATGGTTCGTGGATGAGGTTCGTTGATTAAGGCCTCAAAATTTTAGTTTTTGACGCCAAATGATGGACTAACAGGACGGGCCATCGATTGAACCACAGTCCGTAGGTCATCACCGTCGTTAGTGTCGGTAGTTATTTCATTAAGGGCTTTTGGGTCATTTCCTAATTATTCTATCCTAATACTATGTTTTTTACCCTTCACCAAAACCCCTATATAAAATTTTTAAGCCCAAAATTTACTCAATTAAAATCATTCTCTCAAAATTACAAAAGAAGAACAAGTCTTCCTCTCAAAATATTTTGTCTCTAGAAAGCTTGAAGAAGAAGGGTTCAGCCTAGGGTTTCAAGTCAAGTATCAAATTCTTCCATTGAAGTTAAGTAATTGGCATTGAGGTATGATAGTTTTCATCCATGGAAGCCTTTCCCCGAAGTTCCCAACTTCTCCAATTTTCAAAGTTAGAATTCCCATTGAGTTAGGGTTTTTTTATACGATGTGGGTTCTCTTAATTATTGATTGAATTATGATCTTTTATGCATGAATTGAGTTAATCTCATGAATTTATGATGATCCCCCATGAACCCATGTAATTCCCATGTTTTCCAAGTTATGATCATATGTTGTGGGTTTTGGATTATGAAAGAAGAGTTTTATGAAATCAAGCATATTCTTATAAAATTTATGTAAATGTTTTAAGGACGCTTTGAAAGTGAAGTATTAGTGATGTTTCTATGGTTGTGTTGTTGAAAGGATTTCTCATATACACATGAAAGCATGATTTATGAAAGGTTTTCTCACATGATAAGGGTTCTTAGCGTTGAAAGGTTTTCTCAACTAAAATGAACCAATGTTTAAAGAGTTATTCTAATGTTGAGGCAAGAGGCGATTACCCATGCTCTCTAATTGAAAGACAAGAGGCGATTACCCATGTCACATGATGCAAGGACAAGAGGCGATTACCCATATTCCTTTAAGAGCTAAGATAAATATGAATAAGAACTATTCCGATGAATTTAAGCTTAGTAACAAATGGAAAAGTGGTGATTTCCCATGTCACATAAACTATGTACCAACATAGGATTGTTTAGATAGACATTAGCTAGTGGATCCACGTAAGCTAGAAGTTCATAGTCCTTACCATGGAAAGTAGGACAACTCTTTTCGGTATGGGAGACAATGAATTCCATGATGATAGCTCTCATGGTCTTATATGTTGGTTAAGGCTACTTCCCACAAGCAAGTTATGATGAACTAAAGTTACTTCAATAAAGTATCCCATACAATGTTTAAGATAATGATTATATGCATTGACCATGTTTTATGACTCCTGTTTTCTAACTCTTTATCTCATGTTTAACTTGGTCATTACATCTCATAAAGGTATGTCTCTCTTTAAGCCTGTTTTTAAATATTTTATGCATGGCTGTCATACTTGGTACATATTTTGTACTAATGCATACTCTTGCCTACATTTTCCCCAAATGTAGGGTCTGACAGTGAGGGTTCCTAGTTTCGTGGCTAGAGTTCGTTGAGGAGATTTTGAGCTTTGGTGAATCCTCATGCTTTGAGGATAGACATTTATTACTTTCATTCTTTCCCTACTTTCAGTTTTGGAATATGATGTACGGGCTTCCCCAGATTCATTCTTAAGTACTAGATGGCTATTGAGATAATGTTTAGATTTTCGCTTTGCTTTATAAAACTTTAATACATTGAAACTGTCTTTTAAATGTCCATGTCTATTTCTTATGTTATGGATACTAAGTGGCTTGTATGAGGCCTCTCGGGGTCCTATACGCCATATTACGCCTAGGGGCTACCTTAGGTCGTGACACATATTGTCCACCATGATGGTAAAAATGTTAACTTTGACCTCTAGCTAGTGGTGCTGCTGGTGTGGCAGGTAGAGCTAGTTGTGGACCTAGAGTTATCTGTCTATGCAAAAGGCAATCTCTTGCCAAGTGACGTAACTGACCACAGTTAAAACAACCCAAAGACGATCTACTCCCAGAAGAACAATCGTTACATCCTGAAGTACTAGTTAAGGAGCCATGACTGTGGCTATAGCTAGCCTCACTCTGGTTATACCGATCACCTTCTGAACTCTACAATAAGGCTTGAATAGGCTAACTAGGTTGGCCCTGTTGAAATTGCTATTAAGTATTATCATTTGAATCTCTATTTTTGGAATTAGACCCGCTATAGCTATCCTCATATCTATATCTCTTGTCGATTCTCCTAGACCTCACGATGGAGTTGTTCAATAGTGTGGGCATGATCAATAATGTCTAGAAATGAGAAACCCATTGATACCACACACTGAACCTCAATCCGCAACTGCAGTCTCAACCCACGAACAAAGCACCGAATGCTCTTCTCCTCAGTAGGTAGAGTCGTGGTAATATTGTGGGAAATCTCGCCTAGTACTTAAAAACTATCACAAAACTCTGTTCCACCTCGGAAACTTATCCCTAAGGTGAACTCTAACACTTTAAGGAATGAACCTGGCCAAGAAGGCCTAAAAAACTCAGTACAAGTGACTAGAAGAGACCCATCTAGTTTAGTCTCAATAAATGTATGCCACCACGGTCTATCTTGCCCAAAAACTGATACGTAGTTCAATCGGATCCTCTCAACTCCACGAGATTCAAGGACTGCTTCTACTTAGAACAAGTAGTCACAAACTCATAGGCATCCTCACCCACAACTCCAAAAAACCTCAAAGGTGAAAGCCTCAAGAACACTCTGACCATCTTCTGATCCTCTAGCGGCATAGCTCCAGCAGTAATCAAGGGTTAGGCACCCTCTGGTGGTACCTGGCCCGAGGTGCCTTTATTGTAGGCTGATTCTTCTGACCTGGTGTTGTTGCAGGTGCTGATACTTGCATTAGTATTAGTTATGAGGCTAGGGTATGCTACATATCCCAAACCATTGTCAAAAGCTGAGTAATAGTTGCTTGGAGCTCTGGAGCCATAGTCAGATGGGTGGAGGCTGAGCTAGTCCCGACCCCAACAGATGCTCTAGAACCTTGGTTGTTGGAGGATCCACTATTGGCTCAGGACCGTGCTCTCTAACTAGTGGTGGCGTTGTACCCCTACCTTGCAAGGAAGGTTGACCCCTACCCTGATCTACCTTACATCGCATACAAGCCATTCTCTGAAAGACACCTTGTAGCCTCGTAAAGATAGGACACAGACGTCTCTATACCGATCCGTAAGACTCTACTCGGTATTAGTTATGTACAAGTGAGACTGATAAACCTGGGGCTTGAATACCAACTAGTCACTACCTGACTCCCTAAGTCATGATGGCACCTACTAAGACCCACCAGCACGTAAGTCGACCTGTGTACCCAGAATGACATGTAGTGAGTACAAGGGTAGAACTAAACAGAAAATAATATTAATAATAAGAAAATGAAGAAACTTAAAGCAAACCCAAAATTGTATTCAATAGATGCCCTCCCAGAACCTGGAAATCACAAGTATAGAGTTGTCTAACAAGACTAAATACACATCCCAAAAATAGACCACATAGAGTGATAGGCTTATCCAAGACGCCACGTGCTCATCCTCATCTCTGATATCCCCAAGTTGTAAAAGATGGCATGAATGATCATCATTGGTAACTGGTACTAGGACTTGCATTAGAAGAAGATGCAGAGTGTGGCATAAGTACCAAAAGAAGGTACCAGTAAGCATCATAGGTCGATCGAGCAAGAAAGGTAAAGAGAATTAAAAAAGATAGAATCTAGACACAAATAGGGGGAAAATGGATAAGGAAGCAAGGAACACAAGCATATCGAAAGTAAATCTAAGTACAACTAAACTAAAACCTAACTATACCCCATAAGCCTAGAAGGTACAATCATGCGCAAGTTAAAATAAAACCTAGACGGACCCCGATAAGCTCGACAGGTACACAAAATAGGTAAATCTACAAGACAGAAGAGTAATCCAGATCCGAAACAAAGAACTAGTCAACTCCTAGACTATCTAGCAAGAGTGATAATTATTTCAACCAGTCAACTCCCAACCCAACTAGCAAGAGTGACAATCAACTCCCAACCCAGTTAGCAAGTTGATAACACTCAACTACACTTTCATCCAATTCTAAGTGTAGACGCTCGCTAACAAGTATAAACCCAACTAAGAGTTAGGTTTGATCCCACAGGGAGTGGTACGGCAATGAATTCAATGAGGAAGTAAAAATGTGTCCTAATCATTTGTAGAAGTAGAGGTTTTGTCACCTGAAAACAAACTATGCGGTTTCAATAATTAATATCAAATGTGGGGAATGAGTAACCGATTTATGACAAAGAATACTTTACACGGGAGGTAGACAATTAGAGATCGGGCCTTAGGAATGTGATCAATCGAATACTAATTTCGCGTAATGGATGATTACTAGTTACTTAAAGTTGTTGAATCTCAATGGGTAGGCAAGGTTTTGAATGCAATAGCAATCTGTCGATCAACTATTATGTTTTAGGTGAGTTCTCTCGAACCTCAACAAGCTTATCATTACTAAACAACCCAATTCATTAATCAACCCACTCTTTCAAGCTGGGTTTGTAAAGACGCAATCAAACCCACTTTCTCAAGATAGATTTTAAAGGCGCAATCAATACAACTATCAATTAATCATTCTACTCTATTACTTCTTTCTCAAGCAAGAATAGAGAGCCAGGCTAGAATTGAATTTGCAATTTCAATTCATAAATTAAAACATGAAAAAATAATTGAACCCACTTTAAAACAACATCAAAATCAACAATTAAAAACATCCATTAGCTAATAATGCATTTGACTACATGATCAAACCCCTAAGGTAAGGGGTTTTAGCTAAACATAGTTGAAAGTAAGAAATTGTTACCAATATTTTTTTCCATCTGAATTGCTAATGATCATCAGTACCCAATGTTGAATCGAAGCAAACTCTTACAATCTCCAAATCTAAATCCCAAACTCCACTAACAATGTACACAATGTAGAAAAATGCAAAAACACAAGAGTAAACAGTGTGGGAACTCCTCTTCTTCTTTCAAAAATTGAATTTAGATGTTACTAAAAACTCAGTACAAAGCCAACTCGGCGAATTTAGTCGGGACCGTTGACCCATTTGGCGATGCACCAAGTTGCTCTTCTTCTCGCCTTTTGTCTTTACTCCTCCATCAAATTATTCTAAAACTTTTGGCGAGCTTGCTCGCTATCCCCGACCCATTCGGCGCGTCTCCGAATCACCTATTTGCTCACCAATTTGGTTTGATACATGGGCTACCTTGCTGGAACTTTAGGCGAGATGGAGGCTCACTCGGTGATTCACCGAGTGGCTTTTACGAGCTCGAGCTTCTCTTTCTTCAGCTTTTCTAACTTTTTCACTCCTTTTTGCATCGTAATGCCCTTGACTCACTCTTAAGCCTACATTGTTGCATATCAACATATTAACATCAGTTATGAACATAAAATAGGCATTGTGGACAATTTATCATTGAATAATAAGCCCTAAATGAGTTGAAATCCCTGATTTATCAACACACCCAACTTAAACTTTTTCTTATCCTCAAATAAAACACAAGATCAATCAGGCCAACGGGGATGTCTACAAATAGTGCTACTTGAGACTCAACATGAATGCATACAACATTCAATCTACACATGTAATGTTCAATTATGCACTAAAAGTTTCAAACTATGACTATCCATCATCAAAAAACGTTCAAGCTCACAATGTTCACTTCAAATGTATATTCATGCTCAACAAGAGTATTTGAATGCCCTCACATCAAGAACGATTACATGCTCTCACAAAGCCAATCAAATATTTTAATTTAAGGAAGCAAAATCAACTCTCACACTCTCAAAGAGAAAAAAAATGCACGATTTTACCCATAGGCTTGCCCGTATTTTCAAACCAACACATCATTCAGCTCATGCAAGATCAAAAAGGTCTTTCAAGGCTTGTAACTGCGCTGAGGGTAAAGGTATGACCATTTTGGATTAGTGACTTATACCTTCATGAAACATGGCTCAAATTTCACTTCTTCTCCTTTTCTTTCATTCTTTTCATCTACACAACCCATCCTTGGCATATTCAAAACACACAAAAAATTTGGTATAGCTCATCGGACACCCCTTTTATTTCCACAATGCACAATTAATACAAATTTTTCATTTCTTTTCTTTTGTTTCTTTTCTCTCCTTTTTTTTATATGGAGGGTCCATATTTTTCCTCAACACAAGTTTCTAAGGATGGATTTCACAAACTTCTTGCTTGATTTCTTTCTCATTCTGACCACACCCCCAACTTAGGCTTTTTGCCTAAGTTGGCTATTCAAAAAGACCAATGCTTCACAAAGGTTTTAGGTGGGGAGGACATGGCCAATTGTGTTCATGTTTCATCCAAAGAAAAGGTTAGGCTCAAATGGTGTCAAGCTAAGTTCATACACTCACAAGGTGGTCACACAAAAGGTATAGTAATTAGGTTCACTTTCGAAAATTCATGTCTAAGATCATTTCCTTCATTCACCAAAATTAGTCAATTGGACCAATGGGGCAAGTTCTACATATCACCACACATATATTTCAAGTTAACCTCACCACATAAGGCATTCAACACAATTATCGATCATGAATCTATAAGTTCAGCTCGCGTGCAACGATCATTCCAAAGCTCACCTCAAAAATTTGGCTAGTCACAATGATCTCTAAGAGTTCACACAAGACTTATGCAACTCAAATTTCCTCGTTGGACTGGCACACCATATTGTTCATCAAGAGCATTATTCAAGCCATCGATATTGGTCACAACCGACACTCAAATGTAAAAGAAAACATCAACAACATTCAAAAATAACCACATTCATTAACATTCATGCACCAAGGAGAGCAATTTTTTAACAAAACACAACAAAAAGAAAACATAACAAAACAACAAAATATCCAAAACAAAATACAACCAAGAGGATAGGTATCCAAATACCTTCACCCCACAAAAATAACTAAATAGTGTCCTCAATGTGAATGAAAAGTGTATGAAAAGTAGATAAAAATGAAGGAGAGTAAGTATCCCCTTGTCAGACTAAGCTTGAGATAAACTCTGTATATCTGGGTTAGCCTCAATCTGGGCATCAGTGCATGACTCTCCTCCAACACTGGATGGCTACGCAGTAAATTTATATATTCCCAAAAACTCAGCACAGAGTCAACTCGATGAAGTTAGTCGAGATCGCCGACCCATTCGGTGATGCGCCGAGTTACTCTTCTTCTCGCCTTTTGGCTTGGCTCCTCCATCAAATTGTTCTAGAAATTTTGGCAAGCTTGATCGTTATCACCGATCCATTTGGTGCGTCGCCAAATCACTTATTTTCTCTCCAAGTTGGTTTGATACATGGGCTACTTCGATGGAACTTTAGGTGAGATAGAGGCTCACACGGCGATTCACCGAGTTAGTTTTGCGAGCTCCTGCTTGACATTTGGTTTGATTAATGCTTCGACGACATTTATGAATTTGATGAATAGGGTGTTTAGACAATACCTTGACATGCTTGTGATTGTGTTCATTTATTGAGCATACCAATCATTTAAGAATTGTGTTGCAAGTCCTCAAGAACCAACAACTCTTTGCAAAGTTAAGAAAAAGTGAGTTTTGGATAAGGTATGTGGCTTTACTTGGGCATATATTTTTCGGTAAGGGTATTGAGTTAGATCCTAAGAAAATAGATGTGGTTAAGATTTTCCCTAGACCTCTATATCCTTCAGATATTAGACGTTTCTCAGGTTTAGCCGATAACTATAGAAGGTTTGTTCAAGAATTTTCTTCAATTGCTTCTCCATTGACAGCATTGAATCAAAAGAAGGTTAAGTTCATATGGTTTGAAGCGTGTGAAAAGAGTTTTCAAGAATTGAAAGATAGACTTACTTCTGCCTCGGTGTTGACATTACCAAAAGGGACTCATGGTTTTGTTGTTTATTGTGATGCCTCAAGAATTGGGTTAGGGTGTGTCCTTATGCAAAATAGGAAGGTTATTGCCTATGCTACTGATGAGTCCACGATTTTGACTCATTTAGGGCTTTATTTTAATAGATTTAGTGTCCTTAAATACATATTTTGTGTGAATAACTTATGTAAATCCTTGAATTTTAGGTGTTTGGATTAAGGAATAAAGCATGGACACTAATAAGCAAAAAGGAACAAGGCAGCTCAAAGAACAAAGAAAAGAAGGCCTGAGGATCTCCTAAACCATTGGGCAAGTCGCCGAATGGCTTTGACCTCGCCTAATGTTCCAATGTACCAAGTCCTGAAGGAGAAAATCAAGTCGGTGATAGAAGAGAGTAGTCAACAAGTCGCCGAACGGTTCCGTGATGCAGTACTTTATCACCCAAAGTTACAGAACTTGAAGTTGTTGAAGGCCAAAGCAGAAAGGCGATGAACCAGACCAAAGGGCGGATCGCCGAGTGGATCAGTGATTCTAACTAACTATGTCAATTGTTCCTTCGCAGCACATTTTTTGGACAACTATAAATCTGTTTTTAAATTCTTAGTTTAGGATGCAATTTCAGGAGAATCAATATTTTTCTAGTTTTTGAAGTCTAGAACTTAGAACTGAGTTTTTGGAGACATTTTTCCTTAGCTTTGAAGATTTGAAGATTTTCATTTTCTAAGAAATTGGAAGTGGGTATTGAAGATTCTTCATCTTTGGCACTTGCAAAGACAATATTAATTGTACCCAGTTGATGGAAACACATTTTGGTATCAATTTCTATCTTTTTACTATGTCTAGCTAAAAACCCCTTTCTTGGGGTGTAATTATGTGATTATGGGTTGATTTAACTGTTGGGTATTTGTCACGACCCAAGCCTAGGGCCTAGACGTGACCGGCGAATGGGGAACCCGAAGGAACCCCAAACAAGCCTCATAGCATATCATTACACATCCTTGGTCGCGGAAGCAATTAAAAGGACCATAAGAGATAAGCTTAATCAAGGGGAAATCAGGACTAAGGGAACAAGAAAAAAAAAGGAGAATAATACATAAATATCATAGATGAGTCAAGCTCAAGCAAAATACACAACTTGTCCAACACCACCTCTAAACATGGATACTTAGCGGGGGCCGAGACAAACTACCGGGCTCACCCTCATAGTCAATACATAATTAAAAAGGAAAAGTCTTATACATAGCAAGAGATCATAAGCAACATCCCCAAAATGGAGGACTCACCAATAAGCTCGATAGAAAATTGTATTAGCCACGCAGAGGAGGATGGTCAGACGGTGCTCCGGTCCCTACATGGTGACATCATGTAGGCATAGAGTATGCATTAGTACGTTTGAATGTACTAAGTATGTGGGATGCAATGCAATACAACAATAGATGGACATCATAGGCAAAATGCATAATCGTATCCGATAGATAGCATATTAATGAGATGATATGTATAATGATGGTTATATAAAAATCATATTTAGTAGGGCGTAGTACATGTGTAGTGAGTGACCATCAATATAGTATTTCCAAGGCCTAATGAGATGATATGTATAATGATGTTTATATAAAAATCATATTTAGTAGGGCGTAGTACATGTGTAGTGAGTGACCATCAATATAGTATTTCCAAGGCCTACCACCCCCTTGGAGAGGCGAAAGAGGTACAAACCCCTCAATGTGGTTACCCAAGCCTACCACCCCCCGAGCTAGGGACCAAGGTACAAACCCCTCGATATGGTTATACGGGCCTACTACCCCCCGTACTAGGCAACCAAGGTACCAACCCCTCGATACGGTTATTCGGGCCTACAACCCCCCGAGCTAGGCTTGGTCGACTCACAACACTATATAGAGAAAATCATATACATGTATCCATTTCATCATCATTTAAATAATTATATAATCATCCGACTCATAGGACGTACATTGGACCTTCCATTTCCTAAGAATTCTATAAATGGCATTTTATCAAACATATGGTGGGCTACTTGTTCATGTAAATAAAATCATGTGTTTCAAGAGTACTAAGTCCAACCAATTCCAAAATTCATATAAATCAGCCCACCAACAACATACATATATATATATATATATATATATATATATATATCAACCTTCATAATTTGATCATGGGAGCATGAAAATCATAAACATCACATAATAATTTCATTTCATGATAATATGCAAAATAGACCTTAATAGGGTGTATAGTAGTAATTCCATACTCAAGAGTTCATAAATAACCATAAGGACCCATAAACTTGAAGTAGTAATAGAGGATAAATGGTTGGACTTGTGGAAAGGAAGGTTTCCACAATCAAACCCACATACCTCAACTTTGGAGAATCCTTGATGAAGATTGGAATGGAGAATTGAAGCTTGAGATTGAGTGTTAAATCCGGAATTAGAGCTTGAGATCCTTGAATTTGGTTGAGGATTTTGGTGGAATTTTTGGAGAGGGTTTAGAGAGTGTTTTTGAGTGTTTTGAAGTTAAATGACCTGGAATTTTCGGGTCTGCACAGACAGGTTTTACGAAAATGGTTATAACTCCTTCATCCTAACTTGGAATGAGGTGAAACCAAGTGCGTTGGAAAGATAACTCGAAGAGATTTAATTTTTATAGTTTGACCTCCTTCCATTTCATTGTGTGCTAAGAGATATGCCCCTTTAAAGTTGACCCTCAAAATCGCATTTTTTGCGATTTTCGAATTTTGATACGGTTGCTCTAAAATTCGGGTTAGACCCATTTCCCACTCAATTTGACCCCCTGAATAAGAATATGAAGTCGAATTTCCGAAATCATGCATGGATTTTGAAATATATGGAAATTACAATTATAGGTGTTTCCGAAACATATTTTCGGGCATTTTTGGGGTCGTTTCAATATCTCTCCCTTGGGAACATTCGTCCCCGAATGTCAAAGAAAAGTACATGAGAGACAAAAACATGGAAAATTCAGCCCACATAAAGATGCAACAATGCACTTACACCTCATTTCAAAAACCTCAACATAGTTGTAAAATCACAATGAACTTGTTAACTTAAACATGAATGTATGCAATGACATGGGGGCTGAACTTAAGACCTGAGATTTTATAAAGGGCTTAGATCAATACCTTAGGCTTGAGTGGAGTGGAAAAGATAAGGATATCGCCTTTGCATGTCCACTTCGGCCTCCCAAGTAGCACTTTCAACTTGTTGATTTCTCCAAAGGGCTTTAACGGAAGCCACATCTTTGTTTCTCAACCTCTTCCCTTGTCTATCTAAAATCTGGACCGGAACCTCTTCATAGGTCAAATTATCTTCAACAACACCCACAACATCAAGAGGCACAATGGCATTCGGATCACCCACACACTTCCTCAACATAGACACATGAAATACCGAATGAACCAAATCCATTTCGCTAGGCAATTCCAACTCATAATCTACCTTGCCAATTCTCCTCATCACCTTATAAGGACCCACATATCTTGGGCTCAACTTGCCCTTCTTACCAAAATGAACCACACCCTTCATGGGTGACACCTTCAAATAGACCCAATCACCAACTCGGAATTCAAGAGCCCTTCTCCTCACATCGGCATAGGACTTTTGGCGACTTTGGGCCGTCTTCAACCTTTCTCTAATCATCCTAACCTTATCAAGAGCCTCCATAACTAGATTTGGTCCTAACAAGGCCACCTCACCAACCTCAAACCACCCAACCGGTGATCTACAACGCCTCTCATAGAGAGCCTCAAAAGGAGTCATACCGATGCTAGAATGATAACTATTGTTATAGGCAAACTCAATCAATGGAAGATGATCATCCCAACAACCCTTAAGCTCCAATACACAAGCCCTAAGTATATCCTCAAGTGTTTGGATAGTCCTTTCGGCTTGTCCATCCGTTTGCGGGTGAAAGGCCGTAGTAAGCTTAACTCTCGTACCTAGACCCCTTTGAAAGGACTTCCAAAAGTGTGAAGTAAATTGAGTACCACGGTCCGATATGATGGATAGAGGAATCCCATGCAACCTTACCAAGTCATGAATATATAATCTTGCATAATCTTCCCCCCGATATGTGGGTCTTAGAACTCCTAACCCCAATTTCTTGTAGATGGCTAACGGCATCAAGTTGATATTGGCTCCTAGATCATACAAAGCCTTTGCAAATGTGATTGATCCAATGGTGCATGGTATAGTGAATGCACCTAGATCTTTCTTTTTCTAAACCAGAGATCTGGTAGCAATGGTGTTGCAATGATAAACATTGTTAGTTAAATCAATACTTACAGCTCTCTTCTTTGTAACCAAGTATTTCATGAACTTTACATATCATGGAATCTACTCCAGAGCTTCCACTAGTGGTATGCTAACTGAAAGCTGCCTCAACATGGTGATGAACTTTTCAAACTTCCCATCTTCAGCTTTTTATTTGAGCCTTTGAGGAAAAGGAAGAGGTGGTCTGGGAATATGTTGTAAAGGCATGTTTCCCTCGACCTATTTCTCTTTTCCTCTCACAGGTTGTGCTATTGGCTGCGTATCTTCCAAGTCCTCTACATGTACAGCTTTATCCTCCTTTCTGCTAGCTTGCTCCATTACCTATTCATGTTTAGTACCTGCAAAAACATAGTCAGTAAGAATTTTACCACTCCTGGTGGCAATGGCCATGCAGTTCCTATCCTTTTTAGGATTTTGGATTATGTCACTTGGTAGTGACCCATTTTTCCTCTGATTTAATGAGGCTGAGAGTTTCCCCAACTTCTGCTCAATTTTCTTGATGGAGGTGGTGTGAGAGTCCACCAGTTGACTCATGCTTGAGAAATCACCTCTCATCTCTTTTACCCCTGCATCAATTGATTCAACTTTCTGGAGTACCTTGGCCATAATGTCTTCCAGCTTAGACCCGCTGGAACTACCACTTGCCCGGTCATTTTTACATGGGGGCACATAGACACCACTACGATCATTCATGTACCCATCTTTGTTCTGCTAGTTTCCCTGCTCTCTATTTGCTGGCCTATCATATTGTACTTCCCTAGCATAGTTCCGACCTACATTTCCAGAATTGTAACCCTAATTTCCAGAGTTATAATTCTGGAAACCTCATTAGTTACCCCGGTAGTTAGCTTCCTCATCTAGATCGATGTCCTGATCTTCATACCTGTTTTGTTGTCCCACAATATTTACCTTTTCAAACTTAGCGACAATATGTTTTGTAAGTAGATATATTTAGGTCCTTGTGTGTGCCATGTCCTAATTCATTTCTTCTTCTCTCTTCCTTTGCTTAGTTGAAAGTTCAAAAGTATACCCAAGATCTCATACTTCTGCATCTCTTGTGTACCATGCCCTATTGTTCATTGACACCTCGTCCAGCAGCTGCATGCTCTCTGAGAATGGTTTTCTCATGAATGACCCTCCGCACACTGCATCAACAACAGGTTTAGTGACATAGTTTAAAGATCTATAGAAGGCTTGTTTAAGATGCCTCTCAGTGAGATCATGGTTAGGGAATTTCTTCAGCTTTTGGCGAAATCTCCACCAAGTGTCATGCATTGCATCTCCTGGTAGCTGCTTATGCGTACTCATTTCATCCTTCATTTGCAGCTATTTTGATTCTAGAAAGAATCGTTCCAAGTAAGCTTCTTTCAGCTCAGTCCAAGTTTTGATGGAGTCATTTGGCATCTCATTCAACCAGTTAGTTGCCTCTCCAGTAAGAGACAGTGGAAACAGCCTCAATCTCATCGTTGTTTGGTTAACTCCAGGGATCTCTTGTGACTTGCAGATTGCCACAAAGTTATCAAATATTGGTTTGCATCATCACCAGTTGCACCCTTGAACATACCTTTCAGATTCAACAGTTGAATAAAGTGTTGGTGATTGTGAACTTAACACTTGGAGGTAGTGCAAGTAACACTATCGCTCCAGTAGCTCCAGCTCCATCCAAATCTGCATCATCTTCTTCATACATCATGTGCATTGGATGCTGAGCTCTACCCCTTGGAGCTATTGGTTGGCGCTGGGGAGGGATTAATCCATCCACTCCTCTATTTTCATCTACCACCCTAGGTTGGTTGTTTGCAGCATTCTGCTGAGCACTTCTTGCTGCGGCTTTAGCTTTCAATCCCAGTCTTTGTCTCTGAGCCTCAAGTTCTTGTGCATTAATACTCTTTCGAAGTTCTGGGTCGTAAGGGATCAATGGAGCTCCTTTACTCCTAGTATTTGGCATACATAGTAGAACTCACCTGAAAGAGACAAAGACAAAGAACAAGACGTAAAATTAGGAAATATAACTACCAATCGAATAAAAGCTTGCAAAACACTTCTGAATTGAAATTCCCTGGCAGTGACGCCAAAATTTGATACGTCTAAACTCACACCTCAATTAAGAGGTGTAAACAGTTGATTTCAATTTACAGAACTCAACTTGAGTTGAGGTCGATCCCACAGAGAATTTCTTTACAAAAAAGGTTTCACTGTCGCATTTATTCGAATGTCATTATTATCTCCTAAGCAAACAATGACGAAAAGTAAATTGGGGTTGGTTATAATGTTCTAGTAACTAAGATTAGAGTAGACTTCCAGATTAACGACTAACATAATATTACGTTATAAAGTTGATTCAATTGATTAAATGAAACTAGGATTGTATTTCTCATAACGCTAGTTTTAGTATGTTCCGTAATTGAGTTTCAGGCAATTCATCTTTACAAAATATATGCGAGTTAATTTCATCTGACACTTCTCAGTCTAGTCAGACAATTCTCACTCACATCCTCTCAGACCTAGAGTGTTACTAACATTTACCCTCGCTTACAATAGTTTGATGTTAAAGTTCTCTTTCTCGAACTCAAACTTTAACTCCAATTCGATAGGTTAATCCAGCTTTTTCCTAACTGTCATTTTTCTCTCGAACAAATGATAGATACAAGCTTTATTTAATGCGTTCACTCATTAGAATACATGAATACAAAAGCTAAACTACAGTTTGTAACCACAAATTGCCATTCACTCATCTTACAGAATCACAATTGGAATTACGTCATGGATCCAACAACCCCAGTCATGGTATTTAGCCATTCATGATTTCACGTAAACCATGAGCAATAAAGAATGAAAACATGTTAAGAAGGACTTACGAGAATAAACAAACCAACAATCACTTTAATAATCTGAGAACCGAAAATCTGAACCTCAAACTCAATTCAATGTTCAATCGAGAATACAAACTTAGAATAATGGAAACTCGTTCGTCTATTAATGAAAAAAAAAGATGAAAAACTAAAAATACGACCTAATAAATTCAAATAAGTGTTTTAAAACAGATTTATACTCGAAGTAGGACTGAAATTCTGACAGATCTATGACCCGTCAAAGGCTTCACGGTCCGTAAAGCCCTCCGTGGTCTTTCCTTGGAGCTTTCCCAAAAAGTGGGTCTTCAAGACTTGACACTGGACAAGGCACTACGGACAACATCACGGACCGTCATAGGGACCATGGTCCGTGAGGTCGTCCGTGATCTTCACTTGGACTTTCCCACACTTAGGCCTGAAATGCTAGCACACTGGATTAGGACCACGATCAACACCACAGGTCATCATGTTGACCACGGCCCGTATAGGTGCCCGTGGTCTTAACTTGGCCCCCATCACTTTGCAACTTCCCTTAGCCTCTTCACCGGTTCCACACCACGACCTGCACCACGGTCCGTAGTGAAGACCACGGCTCGTATAGGTGCTTGTGATCTTAACTTGGCCCCCATCACTTTGCAACTTCCCTTTGCCTCTTTAGTTGTTCCACACCACGACCTGCACCACAGTCCGTAGTAAAGACCACGTCCCGTGAGGTTGTCTATAGTCTTTACTTTAGTTCAGTTCGACTTTATTGGCTTGTTCTTCATTTCTCCCTTCTTTCACTTTTCATCTGTTTCACCTGTACAAAAACTACCAAACACATTATATCTACTTAAATACACTCGATTCTAGTATTAATTCTCAGTTTCCAAGCATCAAATGTGCCAAGATTTTGCGGCACATCAATTTACGAATTAAAATTTTTGAAATTTTTCGAGTAGTCATGAAAAAATGTGACATTTTGATATATTATTCGTATCGATTAAGGTGACTGGTGCAATTCAGAATTTTTTGAGGTATTTTCATGTATTTTTCTTGATTATTATATTTTTCGAACATTGACGAATTAAATTTTTTGATATTTTTCGGGCAATCACGAAAAAATGTGAAATTTTGATATTTTATTCATATCGATATTCTAAGATGACTGGTGCAATTCGGGAATTTTTTGAGGTGTTTTTATGTCTCTTTCTCAATTTTTATATTTTTCAGATGTTTAGGAATTAAAATTTTTGATATTTTTCGAACAGTCATGAGAAAATGAAAAATTTTGATATGTTGTTCGTATCGATATTCTAAGATGACTGGTGCGATTCGGGAATTTTTTTGAGGTGTTTTTATGTCTTTTTCTTTATTTTTATATTTTTCAGACGTTTACGAATTAAATTTTTTGGTATTTTTCGGGCAGTCACGAAAAAATATAAAATTTTGATATTTTATTCGTATCGATATTCTAAGGTGACTCGTGCGATTCGAGAATTTTTTGAGGTGTTTTTATGTTATTTTCTTGATTTTATATTTTTTGGACATTTATAAATTAAAATTATTGATATTTTTTGGGCAGTCACAAAAACATGTGAAATCTTTATGTTTTATTCGTATCGATATTTTAAGGTGACTAGAGCAATTCGAGAATTTTTTGAGGTGTTTTGATGTCTTTTTCTTGATTTTTATATTTTTTGGACGTTTACGAATTAAAATTTTTGATATTTTTTGGGCAGTCACAAAAAAATTGAAATTTTGATATTTTATTCGTTGCAATATTCTAAAGTGACTGATGCGATTCGGGAAATTTTTGAGGTGTTTTTATGTCTTTTTCTTGATTTTTATATTTTTTGGACATTTACGAATTAAATTTTTTTATATTTTTTGGGCAGTTAGAAAAATGTGAAAATTTTATATTTTATTTGTATCAATATTCTAAGGTGACTGGTGCGGTTCGTGAATTTTTTTGAGGTGCTTTTATATCTTTTTCTTGATTTTTATATTTTTCGAACAGTTACAAATTAAAAATTTTGATATTGTTTGGGCAGTCACGAAAAAATTTGAAATTTTAATATTTTGTTCATATCGATATTCTAAGTTGACTGGTGTCATTTTTTGAGGTGTTTTTATGTCTCTTTCTTGATTTTTATATTTTTCAGACGTTTAGGATTTAAAATTTTTGATATTTTTCTAGCACTAACAAAAAATGTAAAATTTTGGTATTTTATTCGTATCAATATTCTAAGGTGACTAGTGCGATTAGTAAATTTTTTGAGATGTTTTTATGTCTTTTTCTTGATTTTATATTTTTTTGGACGTTTACAAATTAAAATTTTTGATATTTTTTGGGGCAGTAATGAAAAAATGTGAAATTTTAATATTTTATTTGTATCGATATTATAAGGTGACTGGTGCGATTCGGGTATTATTTGAGATATTTTTATATCTTTTTATTGATCTTTATATTTTTCAGACATTTACAAATTAAAATTTTTGATATTTTTTGGGCAGTCACGAAAAAATGCAAAACTTTGATATTTTATTCATACCGATATTCTAAGGTGGTTGGTGCAATTCGGGAATTTTTGTGATTTTTTTATGTCTTTTTCTTGATTTCGATATTTTTCAGTCGTTTACAAATTAAAATTTTGAAATTTTTTGGCAATTCGTGAAAAAAATGTGAAATTTTGATATTTTATTCATATCGATTTTCTAAGGTGACAGGTGCGATTCGTGAATTTTTAGAGGTGTTTTTATGTCTTTTTTTTATTTTTTTATTTTTCGGACAGTCACGAAAAAATTTGAAATTTTGATATTCTATTTGTATCTATATTAAGGTGAGTGGTACTATTCGAGAGTATTTTGTGGAGTTTTTATGTCTTTTTCTTGATTTTTATATTTTTTGAACGTTTACAAATTAAATTTTTTGATATATTTCAGGCAGTCACGAAAAAATGTGAAATTTGGATATTTTATTCGTATCGTTACTCTAAGGTGACTGGTGCAATTCAAGAATTTTTTGAGGTGTTTATATTTCCTTTTCTTGATTTTTATATTTTTCAGATGTTTACGAATTTAATTATTTGACATTTTTCGGGCATCCATGAAAAAAATGTGAATTTTGATATCTAATTTGTATCGATATTTTATTTGTATCGATATTAAAAGGTTACATGTGCGATTTGGGAATTTTGATATCTAATTTGTATCGATATTCTAAGGTGACTGGTGCAATTCGGGAATGTTTTGAGGTGTTTTATGTCTTTTTCTTGATTTTTATATTTTTCGGACGTTTACGAATTAAATTTTTTTATATTTTTTGGGTAGTCACGAAAAAATGTGCAATTTTGATATTTTATTCACATTGATAATCTAACGTGACTAGTGCGATTCAAGAATTTTTGTGAGGTGTTTTTATGTTTTTGTCTTGATTTTTATATTATCTAGACATTTATGAATTAAATTTTTTGATATTTTTTGGGCAGTCACCCAAAAATGTGAAATTTTAATATTTTATTCGTATCGATATTCTAAGGTGATTGGGGCGATTCAAAAAAAATTTGAGGTGTTTTTATATCTTTTTCTTGATTTTTATATTTTTCGAACGTTTACAAATTAAATTTTTTGATATTTTTCAAGCAGTCAAGAAAAAGTGTTAGATTTTTATATTTTATTTGTATCGATATTTTAATGTGACTAGTGTGATTTGATAATTTTTTGAGTCAGTTTTATGTCTTTTTCTTGATTTTTATATTTTCCGGACGTTTATGAATTTAAATTTTTGATATTTTTTGTGCAGTCACCCAAAAATGTGAAATTTTAATATTTTATTCGTATCGATATTCTAAGGTGACTGGTACGATACGGGAATTTTTTGAGGTGTTTTTCTTGATTTTTATATTTTTCGGACGTTTACGAATTAAATATTTTTACATTTTTCATACAATGATGAAAAAATATTAAATTTTGATATATTTATTAGTATTGATATTCTAAGGTGAGTGGTACGATTCTAGAATTTTTTGAAGTGCTTTTATGTCTTTATCTTGATTTTTATATTTTTCGGACGTTTACGAATTAAAATTTTCAATTATTTTCGGACTGTCACGAAAAAATCTGAAATTTTCATAATTTATTCGTATCGATATTCTAAGGTGACTAGTGCGATTCTCAAATTTTTTGAGGTGTTTTCATGTCTTTTTCTTGATTTTATATTTTTCGGATGTTTACAAATTAAAGTTTTTGATATTTTTCAGGGGTAGTAACGAAAAAATGTGAAATCTTGATATGTTATTTGTATCGATATTATAAGGTGACTGGTCCAATTCAGGTATTTTTGAGGTATTTTTATGTCTTTCTCTTGATCTTTATATTTTTCAAACGTTTATGAATTAAAATTTTGATATTTTTCGGGCAGTCACGAAAAAATGTGAAATTTTGATATTTTATTTGTATCGATATTCTAAGGTGGCTGGTGCGATTCGTGAATTTTTGGGATGTTTTTTATTTCTTATTCTTGAATTTGATATTTTTCAGACGTTTACAAATTAAAATTTTTGGTATTTTTCGGAAATTCAAGAAAAAATGTGAAATTTTGATATTTTATTCATATCGATATTCTAAGGTGACAAGTGAGATTCGTGAATTTTTGGAGGAGTTTTTATGTATTTTTTTTATTTTTTTATTTTTCAAACATTTACGAATTACATTTTTGATATTTTTAGGACAGTCACGAAAAAAATTGAAATTTTGATATCCTATTCGTATCTATATTCTAAGGAGAGTGGTGCAATTTGAGAATATTTTGAGGAGTTTTTATGTCTTTTTCTTGATTCTTGTATTTTTCGAATGTTTACAAACTAAAATTTTTGATATATTTCAGGCAGTCATGAAAAAATGTGAAATTTGGATATTTTATTCGTATCGATAGTCTAAGGTGACTGGTGCAATTCAGGAATTTTTTGAGGTGTTTATATTTCCTTTTCTTGATTTTTATATTTTTCAGATGTTTACGAATTTAATTATTTGACATTTTTCGGGCATCCATGAAAAAATGTGAAATTTTGATATTTTATTTGTATCGATATTCTAAGATGGCTGGTGCGATTCGAGATTTTTTTGAGGTGTTTTTATGGGTTTTTCTTGATTTTTTTATTTTTTGTACGTTTAGGAATTAAATTTTTTACTATTTTTCACGAAAAAAATTGAAATCTCGATATGTAATTTGTGTCGATATTCTAAGGTGACTGGTGCAATTCGGGAATGTTTTGAGGTGTTTTTATGTCTTTTTCTTGATTTTTATATTTTTCATATGTTTACGAATTAAATTTTTTTATATTTTTTGGGTAGTCACGAAAAAATGTGCAATTTTGATATTTTATTCACATTGATAATCTAACGTGACTAGTGCGATTCAAGAATTTTTGTGAGGTGTTTTTATGTTTTTGTCTTGATTTTTATATTATCTAGACATTTATGAATTAAATTTTTGATATTTTTTGGACAATCACGAAAAAATATGAAATTTTAATATTTTATTCGTATCGATATTTTAAGGTGATTGGCGCGATTCAGAATTTTTTGAGGTGTATTTATGTCTTTTTCTTCATATTTAAAATTTTCAGACGTTTACAAATTAAAATTTTTGATATTTTTCAAGCAGTCAAGAAAAAGTGTTAGATTTTTATATTTTATTTGTATCGATATTTTAATGTGACTAGTGTGATTTGATAATTTTTTGAGTCAGTTTTATGTCTTTTTCTTGATTTTTATATTTTCCGGACGTTTATGAATTAAAATTTTTGATATTTTTTGTGCAGTCGCCCAAAAATATGCAATTTTAATATTTTATTCGTATCGATATTCTAAGGTGACTGGTGAGATTCGGAAATTTTTTGAGGTCTTTTTATATCTTTTTCTGCATATTTATATTTTTCGAACGTTTACGAATTAAAATTTTTGATTTTTTTCGAAAAGTCACGAAAAAGTGTTAAATTTTTACATTTTATTTGTACCGATATTCTGAGGTGACAAGTGTGATTCGATAATTTTTTGAGTCGTTTTTATGTTTTTTCTTGAATTCTATATTCTTTAGACGTTTACGAATTAAATATTTTTATATTTTTCAAGCAATCAAGGAAAAATATGAAATTTTGATATTTTATTAGTATTAATATTCTAAGGTGAGTTGTGTGATTCTGGAATTTTTTGAGGTGTTTTTATGTCTTTTTCTTGATTTTTATATTTTTTGAACGTTTACAGATTAAAATTTGTTATATTTTTCGGGCAGTGACGAAAAAAATATGAAATTTTGATATTTTATTTGTATCGATATTTTAAGGTGACATGTGCGATTTGCAAATTTGTGGAATGTTTTTTATGACTTTTTCTTGATTCTAATATTTCTTAGACCTTTACAAATTAAAATTTTTGATATTTTTTGGGAATTCACAAAAAAATATGAAATTATGATATTTTATTCATATCGATATTCTAAGGTGATAGGTACGATTCGTGAATTTTTGGAGGTGTTTTTATGTCTTTTTTTATCTTTATATTTTTCGGACAGTCACCAAATTTTTTTGAAGTTTTGATATTCTATTCGTTCTATATTCTAAGGTGAGTGGTGCTATTCGAGAATATTTTGAGGAGTTTTTATATATTTTTCTTGATTTTTATATTTTTCAAACGTTTACAAATTAAAATTTTTGATATATTTCAGGCAGTCACGAAAAAATGTGGAATTTGGATATTTTATTCGTATCGATACTCTAAGATGACTAGTGTAATTCAGGAATTTTTTGAGGTGTTTTTATATCTTTTTCTTGATTTATATATTTTTCAGATGTTTACGAATTAAAAATTTTGACATTTTTTGGACAGTCACGAAAAAATATGAAATTTTGATATTTTATTCGTATTAATATTCTAAGATAGCTGGTGTGATTCGAGAATTTTTTAAGGTGTTTTTATGTGTTTTTCTAGGTTCTTTTTATTTTTCAGACGTTTACGAATTAAATATTTTGATATTCTTCGGTTAGTTACGAAACAATTTGAAATTGTGATATCTAATTTGTATCAATATTCTAAGATGACTAGTGCGATTTAGGAATGTTTTGAGGTATTTTTATGTCTTTTTCTTGATTTTTATATTTTTCGGACGTTTAAGAATTAATTTTTTTTATATTTTTTGGGTAGTCTAAAAAAATGTGAAATTTTGATATCCTATTAACATCGATAATCTAAGGTGACTGGTGGGATTCAAGAATTTTTTGAGGTGTTATTATGTATTGTTTCTTGATTTTTATATTTTCCAAACGTTTAAAATTAAATTTTTTGATATTTTTTGGACAGTCATGAAAAAATGTGAAATTTTAATATTTTATTCGTATCGACATTCTAAGGTGACTGGTGCGATTCAAAAAAAAATTGAGGTGTTTTTATATCTTTTTCATTATTTTTATATTTTTCGAATGTTTACGAAATAAAATTTTTGATATTTTTTGGACAGTAACGAAAAAGTGTTAATTGTTTTTATTTTATCAGTATCGATATTCTGAGGTGATAGGTGTGATTCAAAAAAAATTGAGTCATTTTTACGCCTTTTTCTTGATTTTTATATTCTTCAGACGTTTACCAAATAAAAAAATTTGATATTTTTTGGGCACTCACGAAAAAATATAAAATTTTAATATTCTATTCTTATCTATATTCTAAGGTGACTGGTGTGATACAGGTAATTTTTGAGGTGTTTTTATGTGTTTTTCTTGATTTTTATATTTTTTGGACGATTACGAATTAAACATTTTTTTATTTTTCATGCAATTACGAAAAAATATGAAATTTTGATACTTTATTAGTGTTGATATTCTAAGGTGAGTGGTGCGATTCTTTAATTTTTTGCGGTGTTTTTATGTCTTTTTCTTTATTTTTATAATTTTTGAACGTTTACGAATTAAAATTTGTGATATTTTTCGGGAAGTCACGAAAAAATAAAAAATTTGTATATTTTATTTGTATCGATATTCAAAGGTTACATGTGCGATTCATGAATTTTTTAAGTTCTTTTTATGTCTTTATCTTGATTTTATATTTTTCGGACCTTTACGAAATAAATTATTTCATTTTTTTCAGACAATCACAAATAAATTTTAATTTTCAAACCTCATTCGTATTGATAATCTAAGGTAACTCGTGCAATTTGGGGAATTTTTTGTGGTGTTTTTATGACATTTTCTTGATTTTTATTAATCTCGGACGTTTACGAATTAAAATTTTTGATATTTTACGAGCAGTCACGAAAAAATATGAAAATTTGATATTTTATTCGTTATCGATATTCTAAAGTGAAAGGTTTGATTCGGAAATTTTTTGAGATGTTTTCATGTCTTTTTCTTGATTCTTATATTTTTTAAACATTTAAGAATTAAAATATTTGATATTTTTATGCAGTCAAGAAAAAATGTGAAATTTTGATATTTTATTCGTATCAATATTCTAGGTAACAAGTGTGACTGGGAAATTTTTTGAGTTGTTTTTGTATCTTTTTCTTGATTTTTATATTTTTCGGGCATCTATGAATAAATGTTTTTGATATTTTTTGGTGTAGTCACGAAAAAATATGAATTTTTGATATTTTATTTATATCGATATTGTAAGGTGACTGGTGCAATTCAGTAATATTTTGAGGTTTATTTTTTGTCTTTTTCTTGATTTTTATATTTTTTCCGGACGTTTAAGAATTAAAATTATTGATATTTTTCGGGCAATCAAGAAAATATGTTCAATTTTGATATTTTATTCGTGTGGATATTATAAGGTGACATGTGCAATTCGAGAATTTTTTGAGGTGCTTTTATGTTTTTTCTTTATTTTAATATTTTTTGTAGGTTTACGAATTCATATTTTTTATATCTTCCAGAAAGTCGCGAAAAAATGTGAAATTTTAATATTTTATTTGTATTGATATTCTAAGGTGACTAGTGCGACTAGTAAATTTTTTGAAGTGTTTTTATGTCTATTTCTTGATTTTTATAATTTTTGGACATTTAAGAAATAAAATTTTTGATATTTTTCGGGCAGTAACGAAAAATTGTGAAATTTTGATATTTCAATCGTATCGATATTCTAGGGTGACAGGTGCGATACAAAAATTTTTGAGATGTGTTTACTTTTTTTTCTTGATTTTTATATTTTTCAGACATTTACGAATTAATTTTTTTATATTTTTCGGGCAGTCAATAAAATATGTAAAATTTCTATATCTTATTCGTATCGATATTCTAAGGTAAGTGCTTCGATTAAGGAATTTTTTGAGGTGTTTTTATGTCTTTTTTCTTTATTTTTATATTTTTTGGACGTTTATGAATTAATATTTTTTGATATTTTTCTGGTAATCACAAAATAATATGAAATTTGGATTCTTTATTTGAATCAATATTATAAGGCGACTAGTGTGATTAGGAAATTTTTGAAGGTATTTTTTTTGTCATTTTCTTGCTCTTGATATTTTTTGAATGTTTATGAATTAAAATTTTTAATATTTTTAGAGTAATAACGAAAAAATGTGAATTTTTTTTTATCTATATACTTAGGTGACTAGTGCGATTCGGGATTTTTTTGGGTTGGTTTTATGTTTTTTTCTTGATTTTTATATTTTTCAAACCTTTACGAATTAAAATTTTTGACATTTTTTGGGCAGTCACAAAAAAAGTGAATTTTAGATATTTAATTCATCGCGATATTCTACGGTGACTGGTGCGATTTGTGATTTTTTAGGTGTTTTTATATCTTTTTCTTGATTTTAATATTTTTCAGACGTTTATGAATCAAAAATTTTGATATTTTTTAGGCCGTCACTAAAATTTGTGAATTTTTTATATTTTATTCTTATTGATATTCTAAGGTGATAGCTGCGATTCAATAAATTTTTGAGGTATTTTTATGTCTTTTTCTTGAATTTTACATGTTTCGGATGTTTATGAATTAAAATTTGTGATACTTTTCGTGCTGTCACGAAAAAATGTGAAATTTTGATATTTTATTCATATCGATAATCTAAGGTTAGTTGTAAAATTCCAGAATTTTTTGAGGTGTTTTTATATCTTTTTCTTGATTTTTATTTTTCTGGATGTTTACGAATTAAAATATTTGATATTTTTGGGAAGTCACGAGAAAATGTGAAATTTTTATCTTTTATTCGTATAGATATTCTATGGCAACCGGGGTAGGTCGGGAATTTTTTGAGGGTTTTTTATGTCTTTTTCTTGATTTTTATATTTTTCGGATATTTACAAATTAAAATTTTTGATATTTTTTCAGGCAACAACGAAAAAATTTGAAATTTTGATATTTTATTCATATCGATATTCTAAGATGACAGGTGTGATTGAGGAATATTTTGAGGTGTTTTTTTGTCTCTTTCTTGATTTTTCTATTTTTCAGACATTACAAATTAAATTGTTTTATTATATTTTTCGGGCAGTCACGAAAAATTGCAAAATTTTGATATTCTATTTGTATCGATATTATAAGATAACCGGTGCAATTCGAGAATTTTTTGAGGTATTTTTTCATCTTTTTCTTGATTTCTATATATTTCAGACGATTACGAATTAAAATTTTTGATATTTTTTCAGATAGCAACGAAAAAATTTGAAATTTCTATATTTTATTCGTATCGATATAAAAATTAAGAAAAAGACATACAGACAATTCGAAAGATTTCCGAATCGCACTAGTCACCTTAAAATATCGATAGCAAAAAAATATCAAAATTTCACATGTTTTGGCAATTGCCCGAAAAATATCAAAACTTTTAATTTGTTAACATCCGAAAAATATAAAAACCAATAATAAGACATTAAAACACCTCAAAAAATTCTCATATGACACCTGTCACCTTATAATATCGATACGAATAAAATATAAACTTTCAGAAAATATCTTAAATTTTAATTCCTAAACACCTAAAAAATATAGAAATCAAGAAAAAGACATAAGAACACCTCAATGAATTCTCGAATCGCACAAGTAACCTTAAAATATCAATACGAATAAAATATCAAAATTTTATATTTTTTTGTAACTCCCCGAAAAATATAAAAAAATTTAATTTGTAAACGTTCCAAAAATATAGAAGTCAAGAAAAAAATAGAAAAACACCTAAGAGAATTCTCGAAACGCACCATCACCTTAAAATATCATTACAAATTAAATATCAAAATTTCACAGTTTGTCATGACTACCCAAGAAATAACCAAAAATTTAATTCGTAAACATTCAAAAAATATAAAATCAAGAAAAAGACTTAAAAAATTCTCGAGTCGCACTAGTAACCTTAGAATATCGATACGAATAAAATATCGAATTTCACATTTTTCCATGATTGCCTAAAAAATATCAAAAAAATTTAATCATAGACATTCAAAAAAAATAAAAATCAACAAAACGACATAAAAATAACCTTATAAAATTCCCGAATCGCACCTGTCACCTAAAAATATCGATACGAATAAAATATCAAAATTTCAAAAAATTTCGTTGTTGCTTGAAAAAATACCAAATTTTTTAATTTGTAGATGATCGAAAAATATAAAAATCAAGAAAAAGACTTCAAAAAACCCTCAAAAAATTCTCGAAATATCCTAATTGCCTTAGAATATCTATACGAATAAAATATCAAAATTTCACATTTTCTCATGATTGACAAAAAAATATCAAAAATTTTAATTCATAAATATTTGAAAAATATAAAAATCAAGTAAAAACACATAAAAACACCTAAAAAAATCGCGAATCGCACCAGTCACCATAGAATATTAATTTGAATGAAAAATAAAAAATTTCTCATTCTTTCGTGACTGCCTGAAAAATATCAAAAATTTTAATTCGTAAACGTCAAAAAAATATAAAAATCAAGAAAAAGACATAAAAACACCACAAAAATTCTCGAATCACACCAATTACCTTAGAATAAAGATTCAATAAGATATCAAATTTTCACATTTTTTAATGACTGCTCGAAGAATATCAAATGTTTTAATTCGTAAACGTCTGAAAAATATAAAATCAAGAAAAAGACATAAGAATACCTAAAAAAAATTATTGAATAACACTTGTCAACTTAAAATATTGATACGAATAAAATATCAAAATTTCACAGTTTTTCATGACACCCTGAAAAATAGCCAAAAATTTAAGTCGTAGACGTTTGAAAGAGATAAAAATCAAGAAAAAGACATAAAAAACACCTCAAAAAATTCTCGCATCGCACCTGTCACCTTTGAATATCGATATGAATAAAATATAAAAATTTCACATTTTTCTAACCGTAAAAATCAAGAAAAATACATAAAAACACCTCAAAAAATTCCTGAATCGGACCAATCGCCTTAGAATATCGATTCTAATGGAATATCAAAATTACACATTTTTTCGTGACTACCCAAAAAATATCAAAAAATTTTAATTCGTAAACGTCTGAAAAAAATAAAAATCAAGAAAAAGATATGAAAACACCTCAAAAATTTGTCAAATCGCACCAGTCACCTTAGAATATCGATTCAATAATGTATAAAAATTTCACATTTTTTCGAGACTTCCCAAAAAATATATAGGAATTCAATTCATAAATGTCTGAAAAATACAAAAATCAATAAAAAGATATTAAAAACATCAAAAAATTCACAAATCGCACTAGTTATCTTAGAATATCAATTCGAATAGAGTATCTAAATTATACATTTTTTTTACCGCCCAAAAAATATCAAAAATTTTAATTCGTAAACGTCCGAAAAATATTAAAATCCAAAAAAAGACATAAAAACACCTCAAAAAATTGCGAATCGAACCACTCACCTTAGAATATCGATTCAATAATATATCAAAATTTCATATTTTTTCCTGACTGCACGAAAAATGTCAAATATTTTAATTCGTAAATATCCAAAAATATAAAAATCCAAAAAAAAATATTAAAACACTTCAAAAAATTCTCGAATCGCACCAGTCACCTTAGAATATTGATTCAAATAGAATATCAAAATTACATATATTTTTCGTGAATGTCCGAACAATATCAAAAATTTAAATTCGTAAACGTCCCAAAAATATAAAAATCAAGAAAAAGACATAAAAACACGTCAAAAAATTCCCGAATCGCACCAACAACCTTAGAATATCAATTCAATGGTATATCAAAATTTCAAATATTTTTGTGACTGCCCAAAAAATATAAAAAAATTAATTCGTAAATGTCCAAAAAATATAAAAATCAAGAAAGAGATATAAGAACATCTCAAAAAAATTTCAAATTGCACTAGTCACCTTAGAATATCAATTCGAATAGGATATCAAATTACACATTTTTTCGCGACTGCCCAAAAAATATCAAAAAATTTAATTCGTAAACGTTCGAAAAATATAAGAATGAAGAAAAAGACATAAAAACACCTCAAAAATTTGTGAATCACACCAATCACCTTAGAAAATCGATTCAAGAAAATATAATAATTTCACATTTTTTCGTGACTGCCGAAAAATATCAAAAAATTTAATTCATAAATGTTCAAAAAATATAAAAATCAAGAAAAATACATAAAAACTCCTCAAAAAATCCCCGAATTGCAATTGTCACCTTCGAATATCAATTCGAATAGAATATCAAAATTACACATTTTTTCGTGACTACCCAAAAAATATCAAAATTTTTAATTCGTAAACGTTTGAAAAATATAAAATCAAGAAAACGACAAAAAAACACCTCAAAAAATCCAAAATCACACTAGTCACCTTAGAATATCGATTCAATAAGATATCAAAATTTCACATTTTTTCGTAATTTCCCAAAAAATATCAAAAAAATTTCGAATTACACCAGTCAACTTAGAATATCTATTCAATAAAATATCAAAATTTCACATTTTTTCGTGATTTCTCGAAAAATATCAAAAATTTTCCGAATCACACCAGTCACCTTAGAATATCGATACGAATAAAATATCAAAATTTTATTTTTTTCTTGACTGTCTGAAAAAGATAAAAAAAATTAATTTGTAAACGTCTGAAATATATAAAAATAAAAAATAGATATTAAAACAAGTCAAAAAATTATCGAATTGCATTAGTTACCTTAGAATATTCATACGAATAAAATATCACAATTGCACATTTTTATGTGACTGCTCGAAAACTATAAAAATCAAGAAAAAGACATAAAAATACCTCAAAAAATTCACGAATCGCACCAGTCACCTTAGAATATCAATTTGAATGGAATATCAAAATTTCATATTTTTTCGTGACTCCCCAAAAAAATATCAATAATTTTAATTCGTAAACGTTCGAAAAATATAAAAATCTTGAAAAAGACATAAAAGCACGTAAAAGAATACCTGAATCGCACATGTCACCTTAAAATATTGATATGAATAAAATACCAAAATTTTACAGTTTTTCATGATTGCCCGAAAAATTATCAAAAATTTAATTCGTAAACGTTCAAAAAATATAAAATCAAGAAATAGACATTAAAACACCTTAAAAAAATTCTCGAATCACACCAGTCACCTTAGAATATCTATGAGTGAAATATCAGAAGTTCACATTTTTACGTGACTACCTGAAAAATATCAAAATTTTTAAATCGTAAACATCCAAAAGAATAAAAATCAAGAAAAAGACATAAAAATACGTCAAAAAATTCTCGAATCGCAGCCGTCACCTAAGAATATCGATACGAATAAAATATCAAAAATTTCCGAATTGCACCAGCCATAATAGAATATCGATACAAATAAAATATCAAAATTTCACATTTTTTCGTGACTGACCGAAAATATCAAAAAAATTTATTCATAGATGTTCGAAAAATATAAAAATCAAGAAAAAGACATAAAAACAAGTCAAAAGAATTCGGAATCGTATTAGTCAACTTAGAATATCGATAGGAATAAAATATCAAAATTTCACTATTTTTATGACTTCCCGAATTATATCAAAAATTTTAATTTGTAAACATCTGAAAAATATAAAAATCAAGAAAAAGACATTAAAACACCTCAAAAAATTCCTGAATCGCACTTGTCACCTAAGAATATCGATACAAATAAAATATCAAATTTCACATTTTTTCTTAACTACCCGAAAAATATCAAAAATTTTAAATCGTAAACATCCAAAAAATATAATAGTTAAGACAAGGACATAAAAACACCTCCAAAAATTCCCGAATTGCACCAGTCACAATAGTTTATCGATACAAATAAAATATCAAAATTTCACATTTTTCGTCACTGGTTGAAAATATCAAAAAATTTAATTCATAAACTGGCCGAAAAATATTAAAATCAACTAAAATATATAAAACACCTTAAAAAATTCCCAAATCGCACTGGTCACATTAGAATATCAATACGAATAAAATATTAAATTTTTACATTTTTTCATGACTTCCCAAAAAATATAAAAAAATTTAATTCGTAAACATAAAAATCAATAAAAAGACATAAAAACACATCAAAAAATTTCGGAATCGCACCAACCACTTAAGAATATCGATATGAAAAAAAATCAATATTTCACATTTTTTTGTGACTGCATGAAAAATATCAAAAAATTTAATTTGTAAATGTCTGAAAAATATAAAAATTAAAAAAGACATTAAAACACCTTAAAAAATTCTCGAAATGCACTAGTCACCTTAGAATATCCATATGAATAAAATATTAAAATTTCAGATTTTTTTGTGACTGCCCAAAAAATATCAAAAATTTTAATTCGTAAAGGTACGAAAAGTATAAAAATCAAGAAAGATACATAAAAACACCACAATTTTTTTTTAATCGCACCAGTCACCTTACAATATCGATACGAGTAAAATATAAAAATTTCATATTTTTTCGTGATTGCCCGAAAAATATAAAAACAAGAAAAAGACATAAAAACACCTCAAAAATTTACGAAGCGCACCAGTCACCTTAAAATATCTATACGAATATAATATTAAAATTTCATATTTTTTCGTGACTTTCTAAAAAATATCAAAAAATTTAATTCGTAAACGTCCGAAAAATATAAAAATCAAGAAAAAGACATAAAAACACCTCAAAACATTTTCGAATAGCACCATTCAACTTAAAAAATCGATATAGGTAAAATATCAAAATTTCACAATTTTCATGACTGCCCGAAAAATATCAAAAATTTTAATTCGTAAACGTTCGAAAACTATGAAATTAAGAAAAAGACATAAAAACACCTCAATTTTTTTTCCAAATCGCACCATTCAGCTTAAAATATCTATACGAATAGAATATCAAATTTTAACATTATTTTCTAATTGCCCAAAAAATATCAAAAATTTTAATTCGTTAACATCCGAAAAATATAAAAATCTAGAAAAAGAGTTAAAACACCTTAAAAAAATTCCCAAAAAGCACTAGTCACCTTAGAATATCGATACGAATAAAAATTCAAAAATTCAAATTTTTTGTGACTGACGAAAAATATCAAAATTTTAATTCATAAATATACGAAAAGTATAAAATTCAAGAAAAACACATAAAAATACCACATTAAATTCTCAAATCGCACAAGTCACCTTAAAATATTGAATTAAAAAAAATATCAAATTTTCAATTTTTTAGTGACTGTCCGAAAAATATCTAAAATTTAAATTCGTAAACGTCAAAATATAATATTGATACAAATAAAATATCAAAATTTCACATTTTTTTGTAAACTCAAAAATTTCTTAATCACACTAGTAACCTTAGAATATCGATACAAATAAGATATCAAAATTTCATATTTTTTCGTGACTGCCCAGAAATATAAAAAAGTTGATTGGTAAACATGTGAAAAATATAAAAATCAAGAAATAGACATAAAAACACCTCAAAAAATATAAAAATAAAGAAAAAGATATAAAAACACCTCGAAAAATTCCCGCATCACACCTGTCACCTAAACATAATGATACGAATAAAATATCCAAATTTCACAATTTTTCGCAACTGCCCGAAAAATATCAAAAATTATAATTCTTATACGTTCGAAAAATATAAAAGTCAAGAAAAAGACATAAAATCACCTCAATCGCACCTGTCACCTCAGAATATAGATTCGAATAAAATATCAGAATTACATTTTATTCGTGACTGGCAGAAAAATATCAAAAAAATTAATTCGTAAACGTCCAAAAAATATAAAAATCAAGAAAAAGACATAAAAACACCTTCAAAAAAATCCCGAATAGCACCATTCTCCTTAGAATATAGATACGAATAAGATATCAAAATTTCACATTTTTTTTCCTGACTGCCAGAAAAATTTCAAATATTTAATTCGTAAACGACTAAAGTATATATAAATCAAGAAAAAGACATAAAAACACCTCAAAAAATTCCCAAATCGCACTAGTCACCTTAAAAGATCGATTAGAATAAAATATCAAAATTTCAAATTTTTCATGACTGCCTGAAAACATTAAAATTTTTAATTCGTAAACTTCCAAAAAATATAAAAATCAAGAAAAAGACCTCAAAAAATCTCAAATCGCACCAGTCACCTTATCATATCGATACAAATAAAATATCAAAATTTTATATTTTTTCATGACTGCCCAAAAAATATTAAAAATTTAATTCGTAAATGTCTGAAAAATTAAAAAAATCAAGAAAAAGACATAAAAACACCTCAAAAAATCCTGAATTCCACCAGTCACTTATAATATCAACACGAATAAAATATCAAAATCACATTTTTTGTTACTGCTCAAAAAATAACAAAATTTTAATTTGTAAACGTCAGAAAATTATTAAATTCAAGAAAAAGTATAAAAGTTACCTCAAAAAATTCACGAATCGCACCTGTCACCTAAGAGTATCGATATGAATAAAATATCAAAATTACACGTTTTTTCATGACTGCTCGAAATATATCAAGAAATTTATTTCGTGAACGTCCGAAAAATATAAAATCAAGAAAAAGTCATAAAAACACCTAAAAAAATTCTCGAATCGGACCTGTCACCTTAGAATATCGATACAAATAAAATCTCAAAATTTCCCATTTTTTTGTGGCTACCAGAAAAATACCAAATATTTTAACTTGTAAACGTTCGAAAAATATAAATATTAAGAAAAAGAGATAAAAACACCTCAAAAAATTTCAGAATCGTACCAATCACCTTAGAATATTGATACGAAAGAAATATCAAAATTTTACATTTTTTCGTGACTGGCCAAAAAATATCAAAACATTTAATTCCTAAACTTCAAAAAATACAAAAATCAAGAAAAAGACATAAAAATCATCTCAAAAAATTCCCCAATCGGACTTGTCACCTTAGAATATCGATTCGAATAAAATATTAAAATTTCACATTTTTTCGTGAAAGCCAAAAAAATATAAAAAAAATTGATTCGTAGACGTCTGAAAAATATAAATAACAAGAAAAACAAATAAAAACACATCAAAAAATTATCGAATTTCACCAATCACCATATAACATAGATATGAATTAAATATCAAAATTTCACAGTTTTCGTGACTGTTCGAGAAATATGAAAAATTTTAGTTCGTAAACGTCAAAGAAATGTAAAAGTCAAGAAAAAGACATAAAAACATCTCAAAAAATTTCCGAATCGCACATGCCATCTAATAATATCAATACAAATAAAATATCTAAATTTCATATTTTTTCGTGACTGTCCAAAAAATATCAAAAATTTTAAATTGTAAACCTCCGAAAATATATAAAATTCAAGAAAAAGACATAATTCTTTTTTTATAATTTTGGGCAGTCAAACGTTTACGTATTAATTTTTTTTGATATTTTTTGGGCACTCACAAAAAAATGTGAAATTTTGATATTTTATTCGTATCGATATTCTAAGGTGACAAGTGCGATTCGTGAATTGTTTTATGTGTTTTTAGGTTTTTTTCTTTATTTTTGTATTTTTCGGTCAGTCACGAATAAATGTTAAAGTTTGATATTCTATTCGTATCGTTATTCTAAGGTGACTAGTGCGATTCAAGATTTTTTTGAGGTGTAGTTATGTCTTTTTCTTGATTTTTATATTTTTTGGATATTTAAAAATTAAATTTTGTGATATTTTTCAGGCAATCACAAAAAAATGTAAAATTTTGATCTTTTGTTCGTATCGATATTGTTAGGTGACAGGTGCGATTCAGGAATTTTTTTTGGTGTTTTTATGTCTTTTCCTTGATTGTTATTTTTTTTTAGATATTTACGATTTAAATTTTTTGATATATTTCGGGTAGTAATTAAAAATAGTGAAATTTTGATATTTTATTCGTATCAATATTCTTAGGTGACTGGTGCAATTCGAGAATTTGTTAAGGTGTTTTTATGTCTTTTTCTTGATATTATATTTTTTGAACATTTACGAATTAATTTTGTTTTATATTTTTCGAGAAGTCACGGGAAAATGTGAAATTTTGATATTCTATTCGTATCGATACTCTAAGGTGACCGGTGCGATTCGAGAATTTTTTAAGGTACTTTTATGTCTTTTTCTTGATTTTATATTTTTCAAAAGTTTACGAATTAAAGTTATTGATATTTTTCGGGCAGTAATGAAAAATTGTGAAATTTGATATTTTATGCGTATCCGTTTTTTAAGGTGACAAGTGGGATTTGGGAATTCTTTTAGGTGTTTTTATGTCTTTTTCTTGATTTTTATATTTTTCGGACGTTTAAGAATGAATTTTTTTTTATCTTTATCGGGAAGTTACGAAAAATGTGAAAATTTGATACTTTATTCCTATCGATATTCTAAGGTGACTGATGTGATTCGGGAATTTTTTGAGGTGTTTTTATTTCTTTTTCTTTATTTTTATATTTTTCGAACGTTTACAAATTAAATTTTTTGATATTTTTGGGGCAGTCAAGAAAAAATGTGAAATTTTATATTTTATTCGTATTGATACTCTACGGTGACAGGTGCGATGCGGGAATTTTTTACTTGTTTTAATGTCTTTTTCACTTGTTTCAGGAATTTTATGAGGTGCTTTCATGTCTTTATCTTGATTTTTATATTTTTCGGACGTTTACGAATTAAAATTTTCTGATATTTTTTGGGAAGTCACGAAAAAAATGTAAAAATTTGATATTTTATTCCTATCGATATTATAAGGTGACTAGTGCGATTCATGAATCTTTTGAGTTGTTTTATGTCTTTTTCTTGATTTCTATATTTTTGGGTAATCACGAAAAAATGTTAAATTTTGTTATTTTATTTGTCTCGATATTCTAAGGTAACTGGTGCGATTCGAGAATTTTTTGAGGTGTTTTTATGTCTTTCTCTTGATTTTTATATTTTTTGGACGTTTACGAATTAAAATTTTTGATATTTTTTGGGCAGTCACAAAAAAATGTGAGATTTTGATATCTTAATGTAACACCCCGTATCTGAAACAGACCAAATGTGTATATTTTGAGAAGTTGCAGGTGCAACCCACGGTTGCCATCCACGGACCGTATGTCAGATCACACCCTATGCTGGTGGTCCGTGGTTCACCACTGCAACCCCTCCCCAACCCATCTCAGAAAATTGGTTAAGTCTCGACCCACGGACAGACCCACGGTCCGTAGGTCAAACCACGGTCTGTGGTCTGTGTCCGTGGATCAAGACTCCTTTACCCAGCCTCTGACATGAACTACGGTCGACTAGCATGGACCGTCGTTCGATCCACGGTCCGTAGGTCTGACCGTAGATGAGGGTCAGCAGTCAGTTAGGGAAAAATTGTTGAGTGGGTCAACTTCAGATGGTTATAACTCTTACCCCAAAAGGAATTATGTGTCCCATGACCTATGATATGATAGATAATTGAATCCTCTTTTCAACGCCACCGAGTTTGCTAAAATCCAACCTTCGAGTAAAAAGTTATGCTCGTTTTAGTGAAGTATTGTCGGGCAGACTTGACCGACGACCCCAATATACGGACCGTCGATTGACCTACGGCCCGTAGGTCCTGTCCGTCGATCATTCCGACAGCAATTAAGTCAGGGATCTTTTGGTCTTTTCCTATTTCGTTGGACCCCTAAGATACGTCGTTTAGACCCTAAATCATGAGGTTTTAGTCAGTTTAAGTCTAGAAACATAACTAGAACTTACCTAAGTCAGATCATTAATCAAAACATAGAAAATTAGAGGTAAGAGGAGAAGAGAAGTCAAAAACCCTAGTTTAAGAATGTAGCAAGGTTCCTTCAGTTTCAGCCCCAAAATCAAAAGATTTCTCCGTAAAATTCGTCACCAGGTATGTGGGATTTCACTAGTGGGTTCCTTTGGCCCATTAGGTCCCTAGAATTCAGTCAAACTCTTGATTCCGTGATTATGAACAAACCTAGGGTTTCTAGAATTTCAACAGATCATAATGAATTAGTTATTTATATGTTCCAAATCAGATTATCACGTTATTACTCAGTTTATTGCATGAATTTCAGAACCCTAGTTATGTATTTCTTTAGTTCTTGAATTACACATGCTAGGTCAGATATCTCAGTTATTCAAATATACATGCCTCAGTTATTAATACATCATCATCAGATTAATTGTTGCATTCTCAATTTGCATGTTCAGTCTTGAGCTATCCAATATTTACAGAAATTCAGTCATAACCAGTTAACCACTTAATTCATTGGGAGTAGCATAATACCGAGTTGGACTAGGGTTCAGCGTACCTATATAGTCCCAAAACTACGAGCCACGTAGGTGTAAGTCCTCTCTGTGGGCAACATCAGTTTAGTGATCACGCCAATCATGCCTCTATACCTTTGGCCGGGTATATTGGGTCCTCTCGATGGGGCGTATACACCGGACTCCACATTTAGCTCATGTGGTTTTATTGTCGGTTATTAGTAGCTTCCACAGTTCAGTCAGACTCTATTGTATTGCCCACATTTATAGTTCATTCAGTATTCAGTCAGCATGTTATAAATTGGTCATTGCATTCAGTTAGCTCAGTATTCAGTATCTATATCGTGTCCAGATTATTTCATTGCTTTATTGCTTTGTTCAGTTATATGTTATTTTAGCTTTATTCTATCCTGCATGCTCAGTACCTTTCAAGTACTGATGCATATGTGCGTTATATCTTGTCGTGATGTTGGTTCAGATTCTCAGCATCTAGATCACGCTTAAATCGGTTCCCGATCTCCAGTTCAGCAGCATCAGTGGTGAGTCCTCATTCTTCGAGAACAATAGTCAATTCGAAAATATTTTTAGGTGTTTTTATGTCTTCATTTCTTGATTTGTATATTTTTGGGCGTTTAAGAATTAATTTTTTTTATATTTTTCAGGCAGTCACGAAAAAATATGAAATTTTGATATTCTATTTGAATCGATAATCTGATGTGACTGGTACCATTTGGGAATTTTTTGAGAAGTTTTTATGTCTTTTTCTAATTTTTTTTTATTTTTTTGGACGTTTACGAATTAAAATTTTTGATATTTTTCATGCATTCATGAAAAAATGTGAAATTTTGTTAGTAATATTCTAAGGTGACAGATGCGATTCAAAAAAATTTTGAGGTGTTTTTATGTCTTTTTGTTTCTGGATTTCTATATTTTTCGACGTTTACGAATTAAATTTTTTTATATTTTTCGGGATGTCACGACAAAATGTGAAATTTTGATAATTTTTCTTTATTTTCTTTCTTTTTCAGGCGTTTTCGAATGAAATTTTTTGATATTTTTCGGGCAGTCATGAAAAATTTAAATTTTTGATATTTTATTTGTATCGATATTCTAAGGTAACAGGTGTGATTCATGAATATTTTGATGTGTTTTTTTGTCTTTGTCTAAATTTTTATTTTTTTCGGATGTTTATGAATTAAATTTTTTGATATTTTTTTGGAAGTCTCGAAAAAATGTGAAATTTTAATATTTTATTCGTATGGATATTCTAAGGTAACAGGTGCAATTTGGGAATTTTTTTAGATGTTTTATGTCTTTTTCTTGTTTTTTAAATTTTTAGAACATTTACGAATTAAAATTTTTGATATTTATTGGCGCAATCCTAAAAAAATTTGAAAATCTTATATTCTATTCGCACCGATATTTTAAAGTGACTGGTGCGATTTGGGAATTTTTGGAGGTGTTTTTATGTCTTTTCTTTATATTTATATTTTTCATGTAGTCACGAAAAATGTGAAATTTTGATATGTTATTCGTATTGATATTCGAAGGAGAGTGGTGCAATTCGAGAATTTTTTGAGGTGTTTTTTTGTCCTTTTCTTGATTTTTATACTTTTTTAAAGTTTACGAATTAAATTTTTTGATATTTTTCAGGCAATCATGAAAAAATGTGAAATTTTGATATTTTATTCCTATCGATATTTTAAGGTGGCAGGTGCAATTCTGGAATTTTTGAGGTCTTTTAATGTCTTTTTATTTATTTTTATATTTTTCGGGCATTTACGAATTAATTTTTTTTATATTTCTCAGGCAGTCATGAAAAAATATGAAATATTATTATTTTTTTGATGTGTTTTAATGTCTTCTTCTTGATTTTTATATTTTTCGGACGTTTACGAATAAATTTTTTTAATATTCTTGGGGCTGGTAGAAAAAAATTTAAATTTTGTTATTTCATTTATATCGATATTATAAGGTAACTGGTACGATTCAGGATATTTTTGAGGTGTTTTTATATGTTTTTCTTGATTTTTATATTTTTCTTACGTTTACGAAATAAAATTTTTGATACTTTTTGGATAATCACGAAAAAATGTGAAATTTTGATTTTTTTTTAGTATCGATATTCTAAGGAGAGTGGTGTGATACAGGATTTTTTGAGGGATTTTTATGTCTTTTTCTTGATTTTTATATTTTACGGACATTTACGTATTCAAATTTTTGATAATTTATTCATATCGATATTCTAAGAAGACTGGTGCAATTCCAGAAAGTTGAATCAACGGACTCAGGGGTGAAGGAGATGAAAGGAGAATTCTCCAGAGTGAGTCAACTAGTAGACTCTCACACCACCTCCATCAAGTAAATTGAGCAGCAGTTGGGGTAACTTTCAGCCTCATTAAATCAGAGGAACAATAGGTCACTACCTAGTGACATGATCCAAAATCCAAGAAGGATGGGCACTGCATGGCTATCGCCACCACGAGTGGTAAGATTCTTACTAACCCACTTTCTGCAGGCACTAAACATAAGTAGGTGTTGGAGAAAGCTGGAAGAGAGAAAGATGAAGCTGAGCAAGTAGATGACTTGGAGGATGCTCAACCAATAGCCAAACCAACAGGAGCGAGATAAAAAGAGGTTGAGGGAACCTTGCCTTTACAGCAAATCCCAAGACCACCTCCACATTTCCCTCAAAGGCTTAAAAAGAAAGCCAAGGATGGGAAATTCGCTGAATTCATCACCATGCTGAGATAGCTGTCCATGAACATACCATTGGTGGAAGCCCTTGAGCAGATGCCAGGATATGCCAAGTTCATGAAAGACTTGGTCACAAAGAAAAGAGCTATAAGTATTGATTTAACTGACAATGTTCATCACTGTAGTGCTATTGCTACCAAATCTCTGGTGCAGAAGAAGGAGGATCTGGGTGCATTTACCATACCGTGCACCATCGGATCAATCGAATTCGCAAAGGTCTTGTGTGAATTAAAGGCCAGTATAAACTTGATGCCGCTGGCCATCTAAAAGCAACTAGGGTTAGGAGTTCCAAAACCCACAACCATGATGTTGATGATGGCAAATAGGTCAGTGAAGCGACTTGTGGGCATCCTATGTGATGTGCCTAAAAAGGTGGAGACATTCATCTTTTCGACAGACTTCGTTATCTTGGATTGCGAAGTAGATTTTGAGGTTTCCCTTATTTTGAGAAGATCATTTTTGGCCATGAGACGAGCATTGGTAGATATTAAGCGAGGTGAACTGAAATTCAAACTCAACAAAAAGGAGGTAAAGTTTAATATTTGCAGGTCCATAAAGCAGCCACATGACATGAATGTGGTGTCTACATAGATGTTTTTGAGGAAGAAGAAATGGGAGCAACCATTGAAGATAGGCTGGCTGTTGAAACCTTGGTTATAGTGCTGATGAACTATGAAGTTGATTTCCGGTCTGACTATGTAGAGACCGTGAATGCTTTACAGGATATGGGAGCACACTCTTATGATCCAAAGAAATTGGACCTGGATTTGAAAAACAGGCCAAGTCCTCCAGCAAAACCATCCATTGAGGAACCACCTGTGCTGGAATTGAAATAGTTGCCCAGTCACCTGAGGTATGTATTATTGGGAACTAACAACACTTTACCTGTGATTTTGGCTGCAGATTTGAATGATGAATAGGTCCAAGCTGTGATCAAAGTGTTGATTAGGTACAAAAGGGCCATTGGGTGGACCATTGCTGACATCATCGGGATACCTCCGGGTATATGCACCCATAAGATCCAACTTGAGGAGGACTGTAGCCTAAGCATTGAACACCATAAGAGGTTAAACCCACCTATGCAAAAGGTGGTCAAAAATGAGATAATTAAGTGGTTAGAAGCTGGGGTGGTGTACCACATTTCTGACAGTCACTGGTTCAGTCCAGTGCAATGTGTGCCCAAAAAAGGTAGTATGACTGTGGTCGCGAATGCAAAAAATGAGTTGGTCCCACAAAGATCAGTTACTGGATGGCGAGTGTGTATAGACTACAGGAAGCTAAACAAGTGAACCTTGAAGGATCACTTCCCAATGCCTTTCATGGACCAAATGCTTGACAGGTTGGATGGAAAAAGGTGGTATTGCTTCTTAGATGGATACTCTGGCTACAACCAGATATCGATTGCTCTTGAAAATCAGGAAAATACTACCTTTACATGTCCTTATGGCACCATTGCATTTAAACGCACGCCATTTGGACTATGTAATGCACCAGCAACCGTCCAAAGGTGTATGATGTCTATCTTCTCAGACATGGTGGAGGACACTCTGGAGGTCTTCGTGGATGACTTTTCAGTGTTAGGTGATACCTTTGATGATTGTTTGCTGAATCTTAGCAGGGACCTACAGAGATGCAAGGAGGCAAATCTAGTGCTGAACCGGGAGAAGTGTCATTTCATGGTCAAGAAAGGCATAATCCTTGGGCACAAAGTGCCACATAAAGGGATTGAGGTTGACAAGGCCAAAATTGAGGTGATTAAAAAGTTACATCTGCCGATCTGTGTGACGAGTGTTCGGAGTTTCTTAGGACATGCCGGATTCTATAGGCGGTTTATCAAGGACTTTTCCAAAATTTCACACCCCATGTGCAAGCTTTTAGAGAAGGAGGTGAAATTTGTCTTTGATGAGGCATGTCTTAGAGCCTTTGAATGCCTAAAGGAGAAGCTGATTTCTGCACCAGTGATCATTGGCCAATATTGGGTAGAGCCATTTGAGGTAATGTGTGATGCTAGTGGTACTGTTTTAGGAGTTGTGTTGGGGCAGAAGCGCAAAAAGATGTTTCATTCGATTTACTATACTAGTAAGTCACAGAAGTTTTTATATTTTATTCGTATCCATATTCTAAGGTGATTGGTGCGATTCGAGAATTTTTTGAGGTGTTTTTATGTATTTTTCTTGATTTTTACATTTTTCTTACGGTTATGAATTAAATTTTTTTATTTATTTCGGGTAGTCACGAAAAAATGTAAATTTTTGATATTTTATTTGTATCAATATTCTCAGTTGACTAAGTGTGATTCAAGAATTTTTTAAGGTTTTTTTGTATATTTTTCTTGATTTTTATATTTTTTGGACGTTATGAATTACAATTTTTGATATTTTTTGGGCAGTCACGAAAAAATGTGAAATTTTTGATATTTTATTCGTATCGATATTCTAAGGTGACTGGTGTGATTCAGAAATTTTTTGAGGTATTTTAATGTATTTTTTTATTTTTATCTTTTTCGGACGTTTAGAAATTAAAATTTTTGATAATTTTCAGATTGTCACGAAAAATGTCAAATTTTGATATATTATTCGTATCGATATTCTAAGGTGTCTGGTGCGATTCAAAATTTTTTTGAGGTGTTTTTATGTATTTTTTTTATATATTTTTCGGACGTTTACGAATCAAAATTTTTGATATTTTATTTGTATCGATATTCTAAGGTGACTTTTGTGATTCAGAAATTTTTTGAGGTAGTTTTATGTATTTTTCTTGATTTTTATATTTTTCGGCAGTCATGAAAAAATTTGAAAGTTTGATATTTTATTCGTATTGATATTCTAAGGTGACTGATGCAATTCGGGAATTTTTTGCGGTATTTTTATGTCTTTTTCTTGATTTTTATATTTTTCGACCGTTTACGAATTAAATTTTTTCATATTTTTCGGAAAGTCACGAAAAAATGTAAAATTCTCAAACTGCACAAATGACCTTAGAATATCGAAACAAATAAATGATCAAATTTTTTTCTTTTTTGTAACTATCTGAAAAATAACAAAAAAAATTAATTTTTCCTCGTAAATGCACGAAACATATAAAATCAAGAAAAAAGTATATAAAAACACCTCAAAAAATACTCAAACTGTACAAATGACCTTAGAATATCGAAATAAAAAATTATCAAATTTTTTTCTTTTTCGTAACTTTCTGAAAAATAACAAAAAATTTAATTTTTCCTCATAAATGTTTGAAACATATAAAATCCAGAAAAGCGCATCAAAACACCTAAAAAAATTCTCAAACGGCACCAATGATCTTAGAATATTGAAACAAAAAAATGATCAAATCTTACTCTTGTTCATAACTTTCCGATAAATAACAAAAAAAATATTTTTCCTCGTAAATGTACAAAACATATAAAAATCAAGAAAAGTACATCGAAACACCTCAAAAATTCTCAATCTACACCAACGACCTTAGAAAATCAACACAAAAAAATTGATCAAAATTTTACTCTTTTTCGTAACTGTTTGAAAAATAACAAAAAAATTATTTTTTCGTTGTAAATGCATGAAACATATAAAATCAAGAAAAAAGTACATCAAAGCATCTCAAAAAATTTTCAAACTATACCAATGACCTTAGAATATCGAAACAAAAAGATGATCAAAATTTTCACTTTTTCGTAACTTTCTGAAAAATAGCAAAAGAAATAATTTTTCCTCGTAAATACATGAAACATATGAAATCAAGAAATGTACATCAAAACATCTCAAAAATTCTCAAACGGCACTAACGATTTTAGAATATCGAATCAAAAAAATTATCAAAATTTTACACTTTTTCGTAACTTTCCGATAAGTATCAAAAAAATTGTTTTTTCCTCGTAAATGTACGAAACATATAATATCAAGAAAAGTACATCAAAATACCTCAAAAAATTCTCAAACTACACCAATGACCTTAGAAAATCGAAACAAAAACTTGAACAAAATTTTACACTTTTTTGTAACTGTTTGAAAAATAACAAAAAAATTAAATTTTCCTCGTAAATGTATGAAACATATAAAAAGAAGAAAAGTACATCAAAACACCTCAAAAAATTCTCAAACTGCACCAATAACCTTAAAATATCGAAACAAAAAATGATCAAAATTTTACACTTTTTCGTAACTGTCTGAAAAATAACAAAAAAAATAAATTTTCCTCGTAAATGTACGAAATATATGAAATCAAGAAAAGTACATCAAAACACCTCAAAAAAATTCTCAAACAACACCAATAACCTACGAATATCGAAAAGAAAAAATGGTCAAAAGTTTACTTTTTTTCATAATTGTCCGAAAAATATCAAAATTTTTAATTTTTCCTCGTAAATGTACAAATATCAAGAAAAATACAAAAAAAAATCAATTTGCACCAATGACTTGAGAATATCGAAACAAAGAAAAGATCAAATTTATTACTTTTTTCGTAACTGTCCGAAAAATATTAAAATTTTTAATCTTTCCTCTTAAATGTCCAAAAATCAAGAAAAACACATCAAAAACTTACAAAAACACCTCAATTTTTTTTTGGCTTGCATCAATCACTTTAGAATATCGAAAAGAAAAAAATAATCAAAATTTTACTTTCTTCGTAACTGTCCAAAAATTATCAAATATTTTAATTTTTCCTCGTAAATGTCCAAAAATCAAGAAAAACACATAAAAAAAATACAAGAAACACCTCAAAAAAAATTCGATTTGCACCAATCACTTTAGAATATCGAAACGAAAAAGAATCAATATATTATTTTTTTCATAGCTGTCCAAAAAATGTCAAAAAAATTAATTCTCCTTGTAATTGTCCGAAAAACTAATAAAAATATATAAGGAATACAAAAAACATCTCAAAAAAAATTCAATTTGCACCAATGACTTCTGAATATCGAAATGACAAAAAGATCAAAATTTTACTTTTTTCGTAACTGTCCGAAAAATAACAAATTTTTTAATTTTTCCTTGTGAATGTCTGAAAAACAAAGAAAAATAAATTTAAAAAATACAAAGAACACCTCTAAAAAATTTCGACCTACACCAAATACTTTAGAATATTGAAACAAAAAAAATATCAAAATTTTACTTTTTTTCATAATGTCCGAAAAATATCAAAAAATTTAATATTTGTTCGTAAATGTTAAAAAATAAAGAAAAATACATAAAAAAAATAAAAAAAAACACCCTAATTTTTTATTTTCAATCACACCAATGACTTTATAATATCGAGAGGAATAAATGATTAAAATTTTACCTTTTTTAGTAACTGTTCGAAAAATATCAAAAAATTTAATTTTTCCTCTTAAATGTCTAAAAACAACAAAAATATATATATAAAAAGATATATACAAAAAACACTTCAATTTTTTTTTTGACTTGCAGCAAAGTCTTTATAATATCAAGACGGAAAAAAGATTGAATTTTGTTTTCTTATTTGTCTTAAAAATATCAAAATTTTTAAGTTTTCCTCTTAAATGTCCGAAAAACAAAGAAAAATACATTAAAAATAAAATAAAAACACCTCAAATTTTTTTTTGACTTGCACTAATCACTTTAGAATATCGAAATGAAAAAAAGATCCAAATTATACGTTTTTTCATAACAGTCCGAAAAATATCAAATAATTTAATTTTTTCCTAGCACATGTCCAAAAATCTAGAAAAATACATAAAAAAATAAATTCAAAAAACACCTCAAAAAAATTTCGACTTGCGCTAATGATTTTAGAATATCAAAAAGAAAAAAGATGAATATTTTACTTTTTTTCTGAACTGTACAAAAAATATCAAAAATTTAAAATTTTCCTCGTAAATATCCAAAAAATAAAGAAAAATACAAAAAACACCTCAAAAATTTTTTGGCTTGCACCAATGACTTTAGAATATCGGATCGAAAAAAGAGAAAAATTTACTTTTTTTGCGTAATTGTCTGAAAAATATCAAAAATTTTGATTTTTCCGCGTAAATGTCAAAAAATCATGAAAAATACAAAAACAATAATACAATATCATCTCAAAAGAATTTCAATTTGCACCAATTACTTTAGAATAACGAAGTAAAAAAAAAGATCAAAATTTTACTTTTTTTCGTAACTTTCCAGAAAAATATGAAAAAATTAAATTTTTCCTAGTAAATGTCCAAAAATTAAGAAAAACACATAAAAAAAATACCTCAAAAAAGAGTCGACTTGCGCCAATAACTTTAGAATATCAAAATGAAAAAAAAATCAAAATTTTACTTGTTTTCTTAACTGTCTGAAAAATATATTTTTTTTAAAAAATTTTTCCTTGTAAATGCCCAAAAAACAAAGAAAAAGACATAAAAAATACAAAAATCACCTCTAAAAAATATAGACTTGCACCAATGACTTTAGAATATCGAAATGAATAAAAGATAAAGAATTTTACTTTTTTGTAATTGTCCAAAAAATATCAAAAAATTTAATTTTCCTTGTAATTGTCCGAAAAATGTCAAAAAATTTAATTTTGTTCATTAATATCCGAAAAACAAAGAAAAATAACATATACAAAAACACCTCAAGTTTTTTTTCAACCTGCACCAATTACTTTAAAATATCGAAACCAAGAGGAGATCAAACTTTTACTTTTTTCATAACTGTCCAAAAAATATCAAAATTTTATATTTTTCCTCGTAGATGTACCAAAGTCAAGAAAAATACATAAAAAAAATAAATACAAAAACACCTAAAAAAACAAATTCAACTTGCACCAGTGACTTTAGTATATCGAAACGAAAAAAGATCAAAATTTTACTTTTTCTATAAATGTCCGAAAAATTTCAAAATTTTTAATTTTTCCTCGTAAATGTCCTAAAATAAGGAAAAACACATAAAAAAATAATACAAAAAACACCTCAATTTTTTTTTTGACTTGCACCAATCATTTTAGATTATGGAAAGAAAAAAGAATCAAAATTTTACTTATTTCATAATTGCCCAAAAATTATAATTTTTAAAATTTTTTCCTCATAATTGTCCGATAAACAAAGAAAAATATATTATAAAACACAAAAAATTTCTCAGAAAAATTTCGACTTGCACCAATAACTTTAGAATATCGAAACGAAAAAATATCAAAATTTAAAATTTTTTCGTAACTGTCCGAAAATATATCAAAATTTTTAGTTTTACCTCGTAAATGTCTAAAAAACAAAGAAAAATATTGAAGTGAGAAATATATCAAAATTTTACTCTTTTTCGTAACTGTCTGAAAAATATCAAAATTTTTAATTTGTCTTCGTAAATGTCAAAAATTCAAGAAAATACATAAACAAATACGAAAAAAACCTCAAATTATTTTTGACTTGCACCAATGACTTATGAATATCGAAACGAAAAAAAGATTACAATTTTTGGTTTTTTCATAATTGCCTTGAAAATTTCAAAAAAAATTATTATTCCTCATAAATGTCTGAAAAACAAAGAAAAATACATAAAAAGAAATACAAAAAACACCTCAAAAAAATTTCAATTTGCACCAATGTCCTTAGAATATCGAAACAAAAAAAAATTCAAAATTTTATTTTTTTCGTTACTGTCTGAAAAATATCAAAAATTTTAATAAAGAATTTTTTTATTAAAATTAAAATTTGCGAGGAAAAATTAAAATTTTTGATATTTTTCGGATAGTTATGGAAAAAAGTAAAATTTTCATATTTTTTCGTTTCGATATTCTAAAGTCATAGGTGCAAGTCAAAATATTTTTTGAGGTGTTTTTTGTATATTTTTTTTATATATTTTTCTTGATTTGTAGACATTTACAGGGAAAAATTAAAATTTTGATATTTTTCAGAAAGTTACGATAAAAGTAAAATTTTGATCTTTTTTATTTCGATATTCTAAAGGTGTTGGTGCAAGTAGAATTTTTTTAAGGTGTTTTTCTATTTTTTATGTATTTTTCTTTATTTTTTGGATATTTACGAGGAAAACTTTAGATTCTTGATATTTTTCTTACAGTTACGAAAAAAAGAAAAATTCTGATGTTTTTTTCGTTTCGATATTCTAAAGTCATTAGTGGAAGTCGTAATTTTTTGAAGAGGTTTTTGTATTTCTTATGTATTTTTCTTTATTTTTGGGGATTTACGAGGAAAAATTATATTTTTGACATTTTTTGAATAGTTACGAGAAAAAGTAAAATTTTGATCTTCTTTCATTTCAATATTCTAAAGTCAATAGTACAAATTGATTTTTTTTCGAGGGGTTTTTGTATTTTTTTTTTATGTATTTTCTTTGCTTTTAGGACGTTTTTGAGGAAAAAATCAAATTTTTTGATATTTTTCTGATAGTTACGAAACATTAAATTTTGATCTTTTTTCGTTTTGATATTCTAAGGTCATTGGTGCAAGTCAAAAGTTTTTTGAGGTGTTTTGGTATTTTTTTTTGTATTTTTCTTTGTTTTTCGGACGTTTACGAGGAAAAACTAAAATTTTTGATATATTTCAGACAGTCACAAAAAAAATTAAATTTAGATCTTTTTTTCATTTCGATATTTTAAAGTCATTGGTGCAAATCAATTTTTTTTTGAGGTCTATTTTTATTTTTATGTATTTTTCGTTCTTTTCGGACATTGACAAGGAAAAATTAAAATTTTAATATTTTTCGGACATTTACCAAAAAAAGTAAAATTTTGATATTTCTATTTTTTTGATATTCTAAAGTCATTGGTGCAAGTCAAAAAAATATTGAGGTGTTTTTTGTATTTCTTAAGCATTTTTCTTTATTTCCAGACATTTACAAGGAAGCATTACTTTTATTTTTTTTATATTTTTCGAACAGTTACAAAAAAAATTTAAATTTTGATCTTCTTTAAATTTTGATATTCTAAATTCATTGGTGCAAGTCAAAAAATTTTTTAGGTGTTTTTTTTGTATTTTATATGTATTTTTCTAGATTTTCGGAGATTTAAGAGGAAAAATTTAAATTTTTTATATTTTCGGACTTTTACGAGGAAAATTTTAAATTTTGATAATTTTCAAATAGTTACGACAAAAGTAAAATTTTGATCTATTTTTGTTTCAATATTCTAAAGTCATTGGTGCAAGTCGACATTTTTTTGAGGTGCTTTTTGTATTTTTTAAATGTATTTTTATTTGTTTTTTGGACATTTATGAGGAAAAATTAAAATTTTGGATATTTTTTGGACAGTTACCAAAAAAAGTAAAATTTTGATCTTTTTTGTTTTGATTTTTGTTTGAAAACAATTATTTCGGATATTCTAAAGTCATTCATGCAAGTAAAAAAAAATTTAAAGTGTTTTTCCATTTTCTTTATATTTTTCTTGATTTTTATATTTCTTGGACACTTACGAAGAAAAATAATTTTTTTGAATTTTTTGGGACAGTTACGTAAAAAAGTAGAATTTTGATCTTTTTTTAGTTCAATATTCTAAAGTCATTGGTGCAAGTCAATTTTTTTTGAGGTGTTTTTTGTGTGTTTTTAAGTATTTTTTCTATTTAATATTTTTAAAGATATTTACGGAAAAAAAAATAATATTTTGAATCTTTTCTTGAAAACCATTATTTTGGATCTTTTAAAGTCATTGGTGCAAGTCAAAATTTTTTTGAAGTGTTTTTAAATCTAATTTATATTTTTCTTGATTTTTATATTTTCATACATTTACGAAGAAAAATAAAATTTTGAATTTTTTTCGGACAGCTACTGTAAGTGTCTAAAGTTTCAATTTTGAAATACAGTACACAGGAAAAGAAAAATAGCAAGCAAACAATAATATTTGTATTTGAATTAATATGAAGGTTACAATCTTTATAAAATCTCTTAAAAAGATATGTAATCCCCTAATTCTTCTCTCCACAGATGTTCTTGATTTGGCGAAATACTTGTGGCTCAATACTTGGAGCGAAGACTTCTTTGTATGGGATGACTTACAGATCACCACTGAAGAGCAATTATGTATTTTTGTGTGGATGTATGGGTGTATATGTATTCTGGTCTTATGAAGACTTCTTTATATAGGCTTGAGCTAGGGCTTGAGGGGTATTTTGGTCCAAGCAATTTTGACCACTGGGCCTGAAGAACATGAGTTGGGCTCATCTTGTTAACTTAATGGACTGGCCCAAATGTTATTTGGACTTGATTTAAGTCATATAATTTTGACTTAAATATGAATCCAACTTTATTAACCAGTAATTTGACTTGGTCAATTATCATGAATTTAAGATTTAATCCAAATTTAGTATGAATTTATCAATAAAACTTCACTGTCTACAAATGCCCCCTGCTTTGAGGCTTGTTGGGGTGCTCGATTTATCGAATTTGTAAAGACAAGCCTTGAAGTATTTGTGAAGCAAATGCTTTTTTTTCCCTTCTTCGTAGTTGATCTTTCAAGAGACATTTGAAGCTTCATGAGAAATGACTATGCCGATATGTTGATGTCAACATTTACCAGAGTCTTCATGACAACATTCTCTAATTTGTAAGAGATCATTTGACTTTCGGTTGTTTATCAACTCATTTTCGACTTGTAGTGTTTCGAGCTCATGAAGACTTATCGCATGACATTTCTTCATAGTTTGGTAATTTCATTTGGGTCATCAACTACAAAATGACCGCCAATTCGATGAGCAAGGATTGCGTCTACAAGCTTGACTTGGTGATACAGAGCTTGTGACAAATTTTAGGCGTTGCTTTCTTTGGGGTTGAATGCCCTGCCGGTGGTTTTTTTTTCAACTTTGCTCAATCACTTGAATAAAACGCCAGGAATTCAAATTCTCATTAAGCGAGTCTATTCTCCTTCAGAACATTTTTTTTATACTCCCCATGTAATTTCCGAGAAAACCTTACCATAATTTGGTTTCTATGAAATTTCCATAACTCGACTTCTTTGAAAATTTTTCATAATTTGATTCTTATGAAAACTTGCCATAATTTGGTTTCTATGAAATTTCCATAATTTGATTCCCATGGAAAATTTCCATAATTTAATTCCTATGAAAACTTACCATAATTTCCATAATTTGTAGGAACTAAACTTTCCATCATTATAGTTTTCCATAATTTGTAGGAATCAAATTGATGTTTTTATATTTTGAAATCTATATATACCCACATTCACCCAGTGATTGTGTATCGCATTGCCGCATCATCGAGTTCAATTGAGACCTTCTCTCTCAAGTAAATTCTTTTTCAACTCTAATTTTCGTCACCCTTTTTTCAGCTCAGCGCGACTTTGGTAGAAAATTCATATCTCATTGTAGGGATATTGAAATTGTGATCCGTTTGATTTTCCAGAAAATAGACTCATAGAGCTACAACATATCCAAAAATCACGATCAGACAACTCTCGAATTTACTCAGGTGATTTTTTGAACTCAGCCTAAAATTCTGATAAACTGAACGCATCAGTTTTGTGCGACTTCGCGGAAAAATTCATATCTTGACGTAGGAATAACGAAATCACAAGAGGTTTACGGTGTTGGAAATTAAATTCATAGCGCTACATCATATACAAAAACCACGATTAGATTGCATCTGTGTTGATTCAGTTTTCTATTTGAAATCTGCCTTTCACCAACCGCAAAAATTTGAGGTTACCACCTTTACTTTGGACATGTTCATACGAATCTGAACTTTTTTTTTTTTTTTTTTTTTTGGCAGATATTTGATAAATAAATACGACTTCGATCCCACAACATGATGCACTTCCGCGACCGAGATTCGCCGCATCCTCTTCTTGAAATAGTGGGCGACGACCAACAAAATCCAAATGCCAAAGTTCTACTTTTGGAGGTTCAACCTCCTGCTATTGGCGTCTTCTCCCTTGCTAGTGGAGCATATGATGAATCTCTTCTCCTTAAAGAATGGTAAAAAATGGATACCAAAGATGTTATGAGAAACTTCTCGAGCAAGGCTACTAGCATGAAAGTTCCTTTACTGAAATCCGCGATTCATCATGACGCAGCATCTTCAAAATCTGCTCATTCTGATGGAAGTTTCAACAATTGGTGTGTTCCTTCTTCTAACTTTGGCAATGTTTGCTACACACTTGGCTACTGGGAATGGGTAGAGGACGTGCTGCCCCGCCACAAGGAGATTTTGGAGCTCATCAAGGTCTATGACGCTGTATATACTTCTTTGTTCACGTATGACTATGACGACAATGTACTCCATGCTTTTTGTGAACTTTGGCGCCCATCTACCAATACACTTTATACTTTCATTGGAGAGATGTCAATATCTCTTTGGGACTTACAAGCCATTGGAGGTCTCCCCGTACAAGGGTACTTTTATGACGAAGTCATTCCCTTGGCAAAAGAATTGACACAGACGAATACTCAAAAAGAATTGCTTCTTCCCTAAAGTTGTCGATATTTCTTTTCAGCCTTCTACAGATTAGCGAAAGATGATCTCCAGGAGGTGTCCGTCCATGATTGGGTGAAGTTTTGGTTTAGAGGACCTAATAGATATGCCGAGCCTCTGCAAAAGGTATCAAAGATACGAGCCACAAAGCCAAGATTAAACCACAATCCTTCTGGACATATTGATTCAAACTTCCTACCGCAGATTGACGAGGAGAATGCCCCCTTTGTCGAGTTAGATGTGGAAGAATCACTTAGAGATGAGACTAACTTGGCAGCCTTTTTTTCTTGTTGGCTTTGCAAATTTGTGCTTCCGAATAAGAAAGTCAACCATGTGCGTACTAGTGTTTTTAAAGTTGCGAGCTTGATGGCTCATGGAAAGAAATTCTCCTTAGCGGTCCCAGTTCTTGCAAGCATATATCGTGGCGTGAAAGAAATTTCTACTTCTTCAAACTTGAGTGTGGCAAATATAATTTTCCCCATACACTAAGTATATGGTTGGCTTGGGGAATACTTTGGGACTCATCATCGTGCCAATCGTTCACATTAATCGATACCGCTTTGCAAAATTTCTGGCGAGAGAATGGCCAAGTGTTTTGATTTTACTGACGCCCAAAAGTTATTTCAACAAGATGATGCCCGTCGCCTCCATCATTCAGCAATGCTGCAAGGGAGGGATTTGCACCTTACTGATAATGGCAAGCTTTCAAATTCGTGGAACTAATATATTATAAGCCTTCGTTCAGGCTATGTAACCCTTAGGCATGATTCAAATTTCATCATGGAGTCCTACAACCCTATCAGATTAGTCGACAATTAGGTTTTTGTCAAGATGTTCCCGGAGATCTTATGGAGCGTCCTTACGATGGTACACTATTAACATTGGTGCAACTTTGGAATTCCTCTTTTCGACTTCAAGCTTTTTCTAAAGTCATGATTCCAACGTGCCTATTAGAGGGTGCTCCTTTAATGACCCGCGAGTATGTAGACTGGTGGCCATCCCAAAGGATGAATACTTCCCAAGGAAACCTCCACATCATTTTGAAGAAGACAAAGCAAGACTCTACATCCATTTCATCTAAAGGGACTTCTGATCAATCAAAGGAAAAGCCACATCCTTCTTCCAAATCTCAAGTAAAGTCAAATGATACTCTGCAAGTCGCTAAGACCTCATCCAAGTCTAAAACCTCGAAAGATGGGGATGTGCTTGCGAAATCAAAATTGAGGCGTCTCACATTAGCCTCAAAGGCGACTTCACTTGCTCCCGAAGTTGGCCATGGTTCTTCTGGAACAAATGAACTTCATGTATAATCAGACAACGGTAATGACCAAATGTCAAACCTTGAGACGCCTTGTGATGAGATTTCTTATATGTATGCTTCATCGGATGGTGTTGGACGACCCAATGCATCTCCTAGTCCAACAGATCGTCACTGGAATCGTCCAAAAAGAAAGGCACAAGAGCTAGATGATGTTTGTTGTGGTATTGATATTTTAGATACAATTGTCATTAATGATAACGACTTTTTTGATGAGGATTCAAATTCGGCGTCGTTGTTTGAATTGGCAAAACAAGTAAGGCCCCCTCATCTTTTTTTTCAAAGTTTTGAATCTAATCATCTTTTTGTTCGTACTTTTTTTTTCTTTTCAGTTGGACCTTCAAGAACTATATGATGGCGACCTTAACAACGGCGTGGTTGCAGATTTCACAGTAGATCTTAATGGTCTTGATGCGGCTGCAAAAGACTTTCATTCTTCCATTAATAATGTGATGCTTTCATTGGAAGTAGTTCCACCAAGAAAGCCACTTTCTAATGACGTGATGCCTTCATTGGAAGTAGTTCCACCAAGAAAGTCACCAAATAGGCCGTTGCGACCTGGTGCTACTACTTTTGAGTCACAAGAAACCATTTACCGCGCCAAATCAACCTTTGTTTCTGAGATGTGGGGCGCATTGTGTGGATGGATTACACAATTTTCCTTAGGTTCTTCAGATGGCTTTACAGAATTGGAGTCAAGTATCGCTTCAACTCTTGAGGAGATTAGAAAGGTAAACATTATTGATGTTTCTTCTTTGGAGGATCATGTTGAGAATTTCTTCAAGTCGTACGCAGAGTATGATACTTTAAGATCATCAAACATGACTAAAGAATCACATGAAAAGGCCCTCTCTGATGCACAACGCCGTCTCAATGGTGCAAAGCTGGCACATGAAAAGTTGGATGGATCCATGGAGAAACTTCAAGCAACTCTAGTAGTTGTGGAGAAAGACTTAAAATCCTTGACTTACAACAAAAAGAAGGTCACGCGCTCATTAACAAATATCAAGAGAAGTTGTCCAAAAGTCAAGAGAATGTCACCATTATGGAGGGCGAGATTTATACCATTGAGGCAAATAATGTGATGTCTAACGATGAAGTTGAGAGACTAGCCAAGCTAGAAGGGGCAGTTGAGAAAAGTTGCCAAGAAATCATAAGCTTCAAACTTTTTTCGTAGTTAAATATTTTTTTATTTATTTGCTTAGGATTTTCTAATTCGCTCATTATGGTGCAACGGTTTTTTTTTTTAAGCAATAAAATAGTGACTTATATTTCAATAAGAATTTTCTCCTCTTGAATTTTGATTGTTTCTTTCCACGAGCCCCCTTTCCTTATTAAAAAAAAAGACTCCATAAGCTAGCGTTTATATGAGGATAGCAACAAAACGTTAACTTTTCATCTTTCTTCAGCTTTGCACACACGAGGAAGAAAATTCATAACGTGGAGTAGGAGCACCGGAATAATGAGCTTCTTTTTTTGTTGGAAAGATAACTTCAAGATCTTCAATCTATATATAAATCGCGTCCATAGGATTTACGGATTAATACAAATTTGTCTTCAAAGTCAGCTCGAAATTTGTGTGCTTGAATTTTCAGCTTTCTTCAGCTTTGCACACATGAGGAAGAAAATTCATAACGTGGAGTAGAAGCGCCGGAATAATGAGCTTCTTTTTATTGTTGGAAAGATGACTTCGATATCTTCAATCCGTACAAAAATCACGTCTATAGGATTTACGGATTAATGCAGATTTTTCTTCAAAGTCAGCTCAAAATCTAGGTGCTTGAATTTTCAGCTTTCTTCAGCTTTGCGCACATGTGGAAGAAAATTCCTAACGTGGAGTAGGAGCACCGGAATAATGAGCTTATTTTTTTGTTGGAAAGATGACTTTGAGATCTTCAATCCATATAAAAATCACGTCTATAGAATTTACAGATTAATACAAATTTGTCTTCAAAGTCAGCTCAAAATCTGTGTGCTTGAATTTTCAGCTTTCTTCAGCTTTGCGCACATGAGGAAGAAAATTCATAACGTGGAGTAGAAGCGCCATAATAATGAAGCTTTTTTTTTTTTTGAAAATATGACTTCGAGATCTTCAATCCATGTAAAAAATCACATCTATAGGATTTACGAATTAATACATATTTTTTTTCAAAGTCAGCTTAAAATCTGGGTGCTTGAATTTTCATTTGAAAGAATTAGCATGATATTCACATGGCAACAGTTTTTTTTTTTAATTTTATTCTTATGACTGAACCTAGAGTAATAATACTCTAAGCTGCCTATGTACCTCAGTGAAGAGGATCAATTCATTACGTAGTTCAGAGAGTGAATGTTTTTTTTTGGAGCCGTACATAGTTTATACTCTTGCGGGTCAGGAGTATGATGCCGCTTCAAGGATAGTACTTCTTTAAGAATTTTCCATTGATGGGATCAATCTGCAAGCCGTCTACATCCACAAGTTTGTAAGCTCCGCTTGAATAGACTTCTTGAATGACATATGGTCCATCCCATTTTGATGTGAACTTTCTTTTCTATTTATGAGATATGATAATTGGTCTTCTTATTGGAAGGACTTGATCACCGACTTGGAAAGACCTTACGCGAACCTTTTTATTGAAAGCACGAGAAAGACGAGCTTGATAACACTCAAGACTTTGTTGAGCTTCCAACCTTTTCTCATCGAGAGATTCTAACTCTTCAAGGCGTAGACAAGCATTTTCTTCTTCAGTAAGTCCCTTTTGGATGGCAAGCCTCAATGACGGTATTTGTCGTTCAAGTGGAAGGACTCTTCAGTTCCAAAAGCAAGAGAATAAAGAGTTGCTTGAGTCCGCGTGCGATGAGTCGTCTGGTATGCCAAAAGAGCTTCTTCCATTCTATCATGCCAATCCCTTTTAGATTTGGAGACGGCCTTCTTTAACAAGTTGCACAAGGTCTTGTTAAATGCTTCAGCTAGTCCATTTGCAGTAGGATAATACATTGATGAATTACGTTGCTTGAAGCCAAAAGATCGCAGATCTTATCCACCAATTTATTGGTGTATGGCTTTCCATTATCTGTTAGTATATAACTAGGAATGCCAAAACGATAGATGATGCTCACCCTGATGAAGTTTGCAACATTTTCCTTATTTACTTTTTTAAGGGCTACAGCCTTAGCCCATTTTGAGAAGTAATTTGTTGCAGCCAAGATGTACAAGTGACCACCAGAAGATTTAGGTAGTGGTCCAACCACGTCTAGCCCCCAAGAATCAAATGGCCAAGATGCAACAGTCGGATGTAATACATCAGCAGGTTGGTGCATAAAGTTTGCATGAAATTGGTATGCTTGACATCTTCGAGCATAATCCAACCAATCTTTTACCATTGTTGGCCAATAATACCCCATTCTTTTTATATGAAAGTGTAACTTGGGCCCATATTAATGTGATCCACAAACTCCAGAATGTGCTGCTTGCATAGCTTGAATCGCTTCTTCTTCCCCCAAACAATGCAAGAGGACTCCCTCGAATGATCTTTGATATAGAGTATCTTTGTAGTAAAGAAACCTAGGAGCACGACGACGAATTTTGGTCTTTCTGTTTGGATCTTCTGGAAGTATATTGTAACACAAGTAATCAATCAGAGCATGTCTCCAATCGACTATCTCAGCTTGTGAGACATCTACAAGATGTTCAAATTTGCTTTCTTCATCCACATCCGGTGGTACTATCCATTTTTGGCAGATAGTGATTTGCGCTTGATCAGGTAGAGTTAAAGTTGAAGCCAAAGCGGCTAAAGCATCAGCTTTCTTATTCTCCTTTCTTGGAACATGTTGAAGAGTTACATCTCTGAGCAATCTAATCAATTTTTGTGCATAGTCATGATAGAGGCACAATTCTGGCTTTTTGACTTCATAGTTACCCAACAATTGATTGATCACTAATTCAGAGTCTCTAAAAACTTGTAATTGCAATTGCTTTATATCAACTACCATTTCATGCCCAAGTATTAAGGCTTGATATTTTGCAACATTATTGGAGCAACATTGCGTTAAGGTGAAGGAATACGGCAAGATCTCCTCTCGAGAAGTGACAAATATCACCCCAACGCCAGCTCCTTCGCGATGTGAGGCCCCATCAAAATATATTTTCCAAGGCGGTTGAACTTCAACAACCATTGCATCTTCTTCAGGTAATTCATCAGTGAGTTCCCAATCATTAGGTATCGGGTGGTCTACTAAGAAGTCTGCCAATGCTTGCCCTTTCACAGCCTTTTGAGGAACATACACAATTTCAAATTGCTGAAACTGGAGATACCATCTTGCTAGTCGATCATTGAGGACAGGTTTCGACATCACAAATTTGATGGGGTTGGCTTTAGAAATAAGATGAACGACGTGATCTTGAAAGTAGTGTTTCATCTTCTGAATTGAGAAGACTAAGGCCAAACATAGCTTTTCGATTGGTGAGTACTTCAACTCATTTGGTGTCATCATCCTACTCAAGTAATAAAGGGAATTTTCTTTCCCTTTGCCATTCTCTTGGGCTAAGAGTGCTCCCACTGATCTTTCTTGAGCTGATATGTAAAGTATCAACGGCTTTCCAGGAACAGGAGTTGCTAAAACTGGTGGTTTTGTCAAGTAAGACTTGATGCTCTCAAAGGCATTACTACAAGCTTGGTCCCATTCGAAAAGAGTTCCCTTTTTCATAAGGCGGCTGAATGGTTGGCACTTTCCTGCTAGATTCGAGATAAATCTCCTAAGATATGCTACCTTCCCTTGCAGACTCTTCAATTCATGGATGTTTCTTGGCTCTACCATTTTCAGAATTGCATCTACTTTTACTTGATCAATTTCTATTCATCAATGTCATACAATGAAGCCAAGGAATTTTCCAGAGGTAACTCCAAGCGCAAATTTCAAAGGATTCATTCTAAGTTGATACATTCGTAGTAGATCAAACACCATCCTTAAGTCTTGCAAGTGGTCACACTTTTTTCTTGATTTCACTACTAAATCATCAACATAACATTCAACATTTTTGTGAAGAATGATATCAAAGATATTTTGCATATTTCTTTGGTATGTTGCTCTTGCGTTCTTCAAACCGAAAGGCATTACTTTGTAGTAATAAATTCCCTTAGGAGTGCGGAATGCGGTCAACTCTTCATCCTTTGGCGACATGTGGATCTGATTGTAGTCGGATGAACCATCCATACAAGACATCACCTCATACCCAGTATTGGCATCAATCATAAGCACAGTGATAGGAAGTGGAAATTCATCTTTGGGACATGCATTATTGAGATTCCTAAAGTCAACGCAAACTCAAATTTTCCCTTTCTTTTTCCTCACGGGGACAATACTTGAAACCCATGTGGGGTACTTAACTTCACAGATAAAGCCAACATCAATAAGCTTGTTAACTTTAGTTTCGATCAAGGGAACCAATTCAGGCCTAAAATGCCGTTGAGCGTGCTTGATGGGACGTGCACCGCTTTTCATAGCAAGATGATGGACTGCTACCTTCGGGTCTAATCCAGGCATTTCTTTGTAACTCCAGAAAAATACATCTTTATACTTTTTGGGTAAGTCAACGTAGGACTTTTCCTTATCACTCGCTAGTGAAGCATTCACATAAGTGAGTTTTGGATCTTCATCAGTTCCAAGGTTGATTTCTTTCAATGCATCAACTGTCACCTTTACTCCTTCTTTAAGTTCAGGTGGCGCATCTTTAGCATCTTCATCTTCTTGTAAATGAAGAGCCAACACTTTCTTCATCTTCATCACGTTGCTTGGTGTAGACCACAACATGCGACTTTGCCTTTAGTACTTCTCCACATGAGACCACAATGTTTGTATGTCGCCTCATTCTAGAAGGGATTAGACTTTGAAAGTCTTTAGGAGCATTTTGAGATTTTGGTAAAGCAGATGCTTGCATACTCTTGCTATATCTCCAAACCTTGTTTTTCTTCCTCAATGGCCCTAACCTCTCAAATACAGAAATCCTCTTTGTTGAGATTCCAAGTCGATCAAAGACAGAAGGCCTTTTGTTAGAATTAGTAGACTCATCTTCCACAGTTATGTAGTTGTTGCTTACCCTTTTTATGGAGATGCAGATAGGTGGAGGTTGTTTGTAGCCCAACCCTTCACGTTATTGCCTCATAACAGGTTCTGATGGAAGCTTCCCCAATTTTGACGGTTCGTTTGGATCGAATCCATCTTTTGCTAGCAGCCTGTAAGCATTAGGATTAAAACCTTCTTTTGTACGCTTCATTGGGTGTGCTTCATATAGGGGTGACTTAGGGGCCACAAATTTTCCGTGAAGTAATGACTTAGGAGCCACAGACTTCCCAAGTAACTTTGTGGATGACTTCACCGTATTAATTCGCCTTACAGGAAGGGTCAACCCTTCCAACGCATTTTCTCACAACTTGAGAGAGTGTCGTTTGTCCTTCTTTGCCTTTGGGACATAATGAAGAATGGGTGTGACCTTTTTACTTGGAAAAACATCAATCACGTTAGACATCTTGTTTGGATTGCCAAGCTTTGAATCTTCCTTGTTTGTGACTTTTGCCTTACCGACCGCTACCTTAGCCATATTGTTAAGGAGTCCGACATCTCCGGATGCAATGTCATCAAATTTTATGGAATATTTCTTCAAGTAAAACTTTGCGTCAGCAAAGTGAGCTTCAACTTCAGTGAATGGATTATCATCCGCAATAATCCTTTTTGCAACTCCATCCTCATAATACTTCAAACATTGGTGGTAGGTAGATGGGATTACTTTGTTCTCATGTACCCACGGCCTACCAAGCAAAATGCTATATGAAGTCTTTGCATCAATTACATGTAACCACACACTTGATTGCAACTCTCCGATGGTAAGGTCTATTTTGACGGTCCTTATGGACCTTTGTCCTCCTTGATTGAATCCTTGGATCTTCAAGTGACTATCAGTAAGATCTATTGTTGATATCCCAAGTTCTTTCATTTTGCGAATTGAAAGGATGTTGATTCCATATCCTCCATCGACTAGGATTCTATTCACCCTTCTTTGATGTGCAAAACCAACCATGAATAAAGGGCGATTATGAAATGTGTCACCAAATAGAAGATCATCGTCAGAGAATGTGATTTTGGCCATACATGCATTTTCGACTCCAGGAGATGACTATGGAGCATTTTTGGTGATGGACATGATGGATTTTCAATTTCAGGAGACAACTTTGGAGCATCTTTTGGTGATGGACATGATGGAGTTGCATCTTTCGCTTCCTTTTCATCAACATTACAACATAGAGCTTTTGTGCCATCACATGTGAACGTGGTGTAACATGAATTTGGCAAATACTCTCCTAATGTAATGGGTCTCCGCAGCTCTAGTGGTGCACCTTTATTTCCTTCTTCTTTGAATGCACGATCAAAGTTTTGGTTTTGGGTCTCTTTACCATCTTTTCCCTGACGTGTTGCTTTGTTGACTCCTTATGTGAACTCACTTTTTCACGTCTATGGCGAGTCACAAGAGTCCAGCCCCAATCATCAAGATCATCTACTAGGTCTTCATCTTGTCTTGTCGATCCCTCTCTTACAGAAGCCATATCACTTAATATAGGAAGAGATAACAAATTATTTACTTCAATGGGCTCGAAGTCTCCAAACTTAATCATTCTTATCTAATTGGTGTTTGGAATGTCTTGCTCCATATTTCCTTAAACAAAATTGCAGGTCATGATCGGATTGGGTAAGTCAGAAGCAACACTAACTTGGTTTGAACTCAATTTTTCATCTTTAAGTTCAATCTTCCCTTCGCGAGCTAAGTCCATGATTTTATCCTTGAAGACGAAGCATTTCTCGATAGGGTGTCCAACTAGCCGGTGATATTTGTAGTATTTTGGATCATCACTCCTCCCTGCTTCATTTGGTCGTTTCATCTTAAGGAGTTCATCAAAGATTGCGGAAACATCTGAGTTAGGAAATGGGTAGTCCTTTCGCTACATTTCCTTCAAGGTGAGCTTTTGATTTGTCCTTCTTTCAAAAGAATTCGCTTTTGCACTCTGCGTATTGCCCACCCTTGTGGTGAATTTCCCATGAGAGGCATTGACATTCATGGATTCTTTGTTTTCAGTCTTTGGCAAATATTTTCCCACTTTCTTGAATTCTTGCCTTTCTTTGACTTTGCGGAGTTCGTGGACAGGTGGCGCTTCAATTTCGACCGACGACATGCTCAACTCCATATCATGAGCGTGAGTGGCCAACTCTTCAAAAGTTTTAGGATTTATGCCTTACAAAATATAGCGGAGACCCCAATGCATACCTTGAATGCACATCTCTATGCCCGAAGCTTCACTAAGTCTATCTTTGCAGTTTAGCCTTGCATGCCTCCATCGAATGATGAAGTCAAAGAACGGTTCTTCATTTCGCTGACGTGTGTTTGTAAGTTCCACCATGCTTACAGTACGTCTTGTACTATAGAAGCGATTGAGAAATTCTTGCTCCATTTGTTCCCAACTATTAATGGAACCAGACTCAAGGTCTGTGTACCAATCAAAAGCATTGTCCTTAAGGGAGCAGACAAATTGTTTGACGAGGTAATCGCCGTATGTTCCAGTATTGTTGCAGGTTTCAATGAAGTGCGCCACATGTTGCTTTGGGCTTCCCTTACCATCTAACTGCTAAAACTTTGGAGGTTGATAACCAACATGAATTTTCAAACTATCAATCCTTGTGGTGTATGGCCTTGCATAAGTCAAGGAGGATTTTGTAGCAACCTCGTACTTGTCTTTAATGGTACTTATGATGAACTCCCTGATTTGGTTGATCGGGATCGTTCCTTCCGAAGAAACTTGGATCTCTTTAGCATATTCAACTTGCTTTGTGGGGCGATCGACCGTCTCTTGGACTTGTGAACGTTTTCCAGGTGTGTGACTTGATTCTTCATCCTTCATGCCCTCCACCCTATTAGTTAGCTTAACAGTTCGAGCATCTTGATCTTGAACATACTTGGTCAAGCCTTCAATAGCTCTTGTCAAGCTCACAAGTTATTTTTCTATAGATGAAGCGTTAGTCACCATTACGTGCATTACCATAGTAGGTGGTGGAGAGTAGCGTTGATTTTCCTTAACATGAGATGCAAACATGTTATGTGGGGTAGATCCCGTGCTTAAGACATCATTGTCGGCCGAAGCGAAGGACTTCTCATATTAGATGGGCTCAATTAGGCAAGAACCCTCTCGACCATTTCGACGATGTTTTCCTTTGCAGCTTTCGCAGGAGACTTCACATGTTTTGGAGATAAACCAAAGACAGTAGCAGACTCGGACGGCACTGGTGAGGCTTGTTGTCCCAGCAATTTGGTTTGGTTTCTTATGATAGGTCCCATGCTTCCCGCAGTAACATCGAGATGTTTTTGACATCGATGCAGAACTTGGATCCATCAGTTTTTGCAGATGGAGATGCGAATCCAGATGCATATGGAGACTTTGATGCAAATGGAGATTTTGATCCAGATTTGGATGCAGATGCGGATACGGATATAGATCCAGATTTGGATGCAAATGCGGATTTCGAGTTGATCTTCTAGAAAGTCATCTCGGTGTTTCTGAACTTTGGTTGTCTTGAGAAGAGATGAGAGGTAAAGATTGTCCCACTGGGTGTGCCAATTTGTAAACATCTAAAGTTTCAATCCTGAAATACAGTAAATACGAAAAGAAAAATAGCAAGCAAACAATAATATTTGTATTTGAATTAATGTGAAGGTTACAATCTTTATAAAATCTCTTAAAAAGATATGTAATCCCCTAATTCTTCTCTCCACAGATGTTCTTGATTTGGCGGAATACTTGCGGGTCAATACTTGGAGCGAAGACTTCTTTGTATGCAGATGACTTGCAGATCACCACTGAAAGAGCAATTATGTATTTTTGTGTCGATGTATGGGTGTATATGAATTCTAGTCTTATGAAGACCTCTTTATATAGGCTTAAGCTAGTGCTTGAGGGGTATTTTGGTCCAAGCAATTTTGACCCCTGGGCTTGAAGAACATGAGTTGGGCTCATTTTGTCAACTTAATGGACTGGTCCAAATGTTATTTGGATTTGATTTAAGTCATATAATTTTGACTTAAATAAGAACCCGACTTTATTAATCAGTAATTTGACTTGGTCAATGTATCATGAATTTAAGATTTAATCCAAATTTAGTATGAATTTATCAATAAAACTTCACGGTCTACAACTATGATAAAAGTAAAATTTTGAACTGTTTTTGTTTCGATATTTTAAAGTCATTGGTGCAAGTCAAATTTTTTTGAGGTATTTTTTTGTACTTCTTATCTATTTTTCTTGATTTTATATTTTTTCAGATATTTACGCAAAAAAAATAAGGTTATGATTTTTTACTTGAAAACCATTATTTTGGAAATTTTGAAGTCATTGGTGCAGGTCAAATTTTTTTTTGAAGTGTTTTTATATTTTCTTCATATTTATCTTGATTTTTATATTTTTCCGACACTTACGAAGAAAAATATTTTTTTGATTTTTTTCAGACAGTTAAGAAAAAAAATAAAATTTTGATCTTTTTTTCGTTTCAATATTCTAAAGTCGTTGTTGCAAGTCAGAATTATTTTGATGTGTTTTTTTTTGTAATTTTTATATATTTTTCTTGATTTGATCTTTTTCGGATATTTACGGAAAAAAAAAGGTTTTGATTTTTTTTTCTTGAAAACCATTATTTTGTATATTTTAAAGTCATTGGTGCAAGTCAAATTTTTTTTTTTTGAAGTTTTTTTATACTTTCTATATATTTTTCTTGATTTTTATATTTTTCGAACATCTACGAAGAAAATTAATGTTTTTGATTTTTTTTCATACAGTTACAAAAAAGTAAAATTTTGATTTTTTTCGATTCGATATTCTATGTTCAATGGTGCAAGTCGAAATTTTCTAGGTTTTTAAAATATTTTTTATGTATTTTTCTTCATTTTAATTTTTTTCGGATATTTACGGAAAAAAATTAGGTTTTGATTATTTTTGAAAACCATTTTTTTGGATATTTTAAAGTCATTGCTACAAGTCAAAATTTTTGTGAAGTATTTTTATACCTTCTTTATATTTTATTTTTATATTTTTCGGACATTTACGAGGAAAAATAGATTTTTTGATTTTTTTTCCGGACAATTACATAAAAAACTACAATTTTGATCTTTTTTTCGTTTTGATATTTTAAAGTCATTGGTGCAAGTTGAAATTTTGAGGTGTTTTTGTATTTCTTTTTTATGTATTTTTCTCGATTTTATATATATATTTTTGGTTATTTACGGAAAGAATAAGGTTTTTATTATTTTCTTGAAAACCATTATTTTAAGATATTTTAAATTTATTGGTGCAAGTCAATTTTTTTTGAAGTGTTTTTATATTTAATTTTTATTCTTATATTTTTCGGACATTTACGAAGAAAAGTAAATTTTTTGATTTTTTGGGACAGTTACAAAAAAATTAAAAATTTGAACTCTTTTTTGTTTCGATAATCTAAAGTCAATGTGCTCGTAGAAAATTTTTTGAGGTGTTTTTTTTATATTTTCTATTTATGTTTCTTGAATTTATATTTTTCGGATATTTACGGAAAAAGTAAGGTTCTTATTTTTTTTTTTTGAAAAACATTAGTTTGGATATTTTTAAGGCATTGTTGCAAGTCAAAAAAATAAATAAAAGATGGTAAGTAGGTATGATAGCCTAAGGTGGTACTTAGTGTTGATGATCTATTAATGAATATGCTCATGGCTATGCTTATGATGTATGTTTGATGGATTGTTGCTATAGTTGCCTTCCATGATATAAATGACTAAAGGTGATAGATTCCCTTGTCCATGATAAGTAAGCTAAGGATGAGATCAAAGATGGTAAGTAGGTATGACGGCCTAAGGTGGTAGTTAGTATGGGTGAGATTATGGGTCTTATCCATGCATTGCACAAGTATGACTTGAAGCTGCTTATGTAATGTTTCTCTTATGTTATGAAGAACTAAGTATTGACTATGTATATGGATTATGCTTTATGATGACTAATGCTTACATTATATCTATCTTGGAGATTATGCTTATGACTTATGTTATTTTCTCTTATGATTATGGTATATGTCTTAGGTTGACTAATGCCTTTTGTATGCTCATGTTGATGTTATGCTAACTATCATATTTAATACTTTTGTACTAACACATACTCTTGCCTACATTCTCATCAAATGTAGGGTTTGACGATTTTGAGTTCCATTCTTGAAGATAGGTTTCTAGAAGTGCAAGGAGTCGAAGACTTGGTGAGTCCTCATAGTATCGAGGATAAAGCCACCATTTTCCTTTATGCCTTTTATTTTTCATATTTTTGAGACTATTGTATGGGTTGTGTCCCAAGAATTATTCAAAGTTGTTATAGATGGTTTGAGACAAGTGTAGTAAGACTTCCTCTTTATTTTTATAATGACTTTGATTGTGTGGAAAAAGTTTTAAATTTCTACACTTTTCTATTATCTTATGTTGTGGTATGCTAAGGGCTTGTATGAGACCCCTTTGGGTCAAGTATACCATGTTACATCTAAGGTTTACCCCTGGGTCATGACATGTTACCACACCATATTGATTGTTTCTAAAAATGTGATTCCTAACATTTTTAGCACCGCAACACCTTTGTGGACACAACTCACACCTATTATTTATGAACATCAATGATTTTAGCATCAAGTGATACGATTTCAACTATACCCATATACAAACACTTTCGCTTTTCCAAAATGCAACGTATTTTACCACTATACTTACATGAGCACAATTCACTTTATTAATTTGTAATCAAATTCACATCCCCATCATAATAAATTACAAACCCCACACAGATTAATGAAACCCACAAAACAAAATTTCCGATTTCAACCAATTTCAACATACCCACAACGATTAAATACTAAAAGCGACAATTCATCACTAAACAATGCAAAAATTCGACCAAATAATAGCAGTTCTAATTTGTCTATCGATAAGATCAAACTTATAACAAGTATACAGATGAACTTACTTAAAATTTGTCCAAAGTTTCGCTCAACAGAGAAAGAAATGAACTCCACTTTGATTTCTTGGCACTAGAGACCTAGGGTTTCGAATCTTTGATTGATTTAGAGGTTATGGAAGATGAGTAACCGTTTAATAGTGCCCTAAACCGTTATAAATGAGAGGAAAGAGAGAAAAAAACCTGAATGTTGGCACTTTGAAGACTATATAAACGATTTAAAAAACCCTTTACTTTCACGTGGGTCAGTTTGGATCAACATGGTACTGTTGGACTACTATGACGGAGCATGATGATGCTCGTGAAGAGAATCACAGTCCGTGGGATTGTGCGTGAACATTAATTAGGCGAGAATACAAACCTGGGGTTCACGAGAGGCTAAACAGTCCGTCCAAGGTCTGAAGGGCCCATAAACCATTTCGTGAACCTATTGTTGCAATTTACAGTAGATCCTCTAAGGCTTTTGGTGACTGATACGGGCTGTGAGGTTGCTCATGAAAAGCACCACGGCTTGTGAAAGTACCCGTGAAAAGCTTCCTGATCCTAGCTCCTCAGTTCTTTGTCCAACTCTTTCCTACACATACCAACAAACAGTGACACTATAAAAACAATGAAAAATCTGCTAAAATAGAAACTACCTATTACATTGACAGTCATGGGTTGCCTCCCAAGCAATGCACAGTTTAACGTCGCGGCGCGACACAAGTTACTTGATTACTCAAACTTCATCAAGCTTGCATTCCTCTAATATTTTCACTTCCTCTAGGACTCCCATGTATGCCTTGATTCGCTGACCATTGGCTTTGAACCTCCCTCCTTTGTCATTCTCAAGTTCAACAGCACCCGACTGAAATACCTGAGTTACCTTGAATGGTCCAGACCATTTGGATCTCAATTTCCCAGGAAATAGACGAAGCGTGGAGTTGAAAAGTAACACTAAGTCACCAGGACCTTTTCTCAATGTGCTTATCATGATACAACTTTATCATTTCCTTGTATAGTGTAGACCTCTCATAAGCCCTCAAACAGAATTCATCCATTTCATTTATCTGGTCCAGTCTCAGGTTTGTTGTTTCACTCCAACTGAGGTTCAACTTTTTTAATGCCCAAAGTGCCTTATGCTCCAGCTCGACAGGCAAAATGACATGCCTTTCCAAACACCAACTGATATGGAGATATACCAATGGGTGTCTTGAAAGCTGCCCGATATGCCCACAGAGCATCATCCAACTTCCTTGCCCAATTTGTTCTATTGGCATTTATTGTATTTGCCAATATCGCTTTAATATCCTGATTCCATACCTCGACTTGACCACTTATTTGCGGATGATACGGTGTTTCCACCTGGTGCTTTTTAACCCCATATTTAGCCAAAAGTGCACACACTTTATTACAGAAATGTGAGCCTCCATCGTTGTTAATCGCTCTAGGTGTGCCAAACCTTGAGAATGTGTTCTGTTTCATAAAACCAGCAACACTTTTAGCATCATCTTTAGGAAGACCGATGCTTCAACCCCTTTGTACATATAATCCATTTCCATCGGTATATACTTTTGCCCATAGGAGCTTACAAATGGTCCCATAAAGTCAACTCCCCACACATTAAACAATTCCACCTCCAAAATAGGTGTCATTGGCAGTTTATGCCGATGAGAGCTGAATCCTTGCCTTTGACAAACATCACACCCCTTGACTAAGTCGATGGAGTCTTAATGGATTGTAGGCCATTAGTACCCACTCTAGAGTACTTTGTGCACAGTCCGTGCATCCCTATGATGAACACCTACCGGAGATGAGTGACAAGCGTCTAAGATATTCAACATCTCAGTCTCCAGGATACATCGCCTGATGATGTTTTCAGCACACACCCTGTATAAATATGGTTCATCCCAGAAATACTTACTCACATCATGTATGGATTTCTTCCTTTGTTATAATATCAGCCTTTCAGGCATCAACTCGCTGAAAAGAAAATTAGCAAAGTCAGCAAACCAAGGAATGAGATCCAGAGTGGTGGCTAATACATGCTCATTTGGGAATGAGTCATTTATGTCTAACTCAAGTTCTTCTTTCGTTTTTGCTTTCAACCTAGATAGGTCATCAGTCACCTAATTTTCACAACCTCTTCTATCTCTTACTTCAAAATAAATTTTTTGAAGTAGCAACACCCATCTTATCAATCTCGGCTTAGTATCTTTCTTTGTAATTAAATATCGCAGTGCTGCATGGTTAGTGTGAACTATCACTCTGGTTCCCAGCAAGTATGCCCTGAACTTCTCAAGTGCATACACCACAACAAGTAGCTCCTTCTCAGTAACAATGTAGTTTCGTTGTTCCCCATTTAGAGATTTGCTGGCATAGTAATTCAGGTGGAAATTCTTGTTGCGCTTCTACCCCAACATTATTCCCAAAGGCAGTAACACTTGCATCACACATCACCTCAAATGGTTTCGACCAATCTGAGCCAATGACCAATAGGACAGAGACTTGCTTTTCTTTCAAGAACTCAAAGGCTTTAAAACATCCTTCATCAAAGGAAAATTTCACCTATTTCTCTAACAACTTGAACAAAGGGTGTGTGATTTTTGAGAAATCCTTGATGAATCCCCTATAAAATCTTGCATGACCCAAAAAATTTCGAATACCTTTTACATAAATAGGCTGAGGCAACTTTTCAATTACCTTAATCTTTGCTAAGTCTACCTCCATCACCTTCTGTGACACCTTGTGGCCTAAGACTATGCCTTCCTTTACCATGAAATGACACTTCTCCCAGTTAAGCACCAAATTAGCCTCCTCGCATCTCTGTAGTGCCCTGCTAAGATTTAACAAACAATCATCAAATGTGTTACCTACCACAGAGAAATAATCCATGAACACTTCCAAAGTGTCCTCTACCATGTCCGAGAAGATGGACATCATACACCTCTGAAAAGTTTTTGGTGCATTACATACTCCAAATGGCATGAATTTAAACGCAAAGGTACCATAAGGACATGTAAATGTGTTCTTCTCCTAATATTTTGGCGTAATTGATATTTGGTAATACCCAGAGTATCCATCTAAGAATTAAATACCACCATTTACCAGCCAACCTGTCAAGCATCTGATCCAACGACATTTGAAAGTGATCCTTCAAGGTCTACTTGTTCAACTTCCTGTAATCCATGCATACACGCCAATCTATGACTGGTCTTTGCGGAATCAACTCATTCTTTGTGTTGGAAACCACTGTCATACCACCCTTCTTGGGAACACACTGCACTGGGCTAACCCAATGACTATCAGAAATGGGGTACACCACCCATGCATCCAACCACTTTATGATTTCCTTTTTAACCACCTCTTGCATCGGCGAATTCAACCTCCTCTGGTGCTCTATGCTTAGGTGACAATCCTCCCCGAGTTGGATTTTATGAATACAAATACCCGGAGGTATCCCAATGATGTCAGCAATAGTCCAACTAATAGCCCTTTTGTACCTCACCAAGACTTTGACTATCGCTTGCACCTATTCATCATTCACATCTGCAGCCAATATGAAAGGAAATGTATTATTAGTACCCAAAAAGACATACCTTAGGTGGTTGGGTAATTTCTTCAGTTCAAGTGCAGACGGTTCCTCAATAAATGGCTTTGTTGGAGGATTTAGACTGTTTTCAAGGTTCAATTTCTTCGGAGCATAAGAATGTGACCCCATGCCCTGTAGAGGATTTAGAGTCTTCACATAATCATTCCTGAGGTCTACTTCAAAATTCATTAGTATGACTGCCAATGTTTCAACCGCAAAACTTTCCTCAATAACAACTTCCAACTCCTTTTCATCAATGACTTCTATCGCAGACACCACATTCATGTCTTGTAGTTGTTTCATAGACCTGTATATTTTAAACTTTACCTCCTCATTGTTGAGCCTGAACTTCAGCTCTCCGCTCTCAACATCGACCAAAGCTCGACCTGTGGCCAAAAATGGCCTTCCCAAAATTATGGGAACCTCAAAATCTACTATGCAGTCCAGAATCACGAAGTCTGTCAAAAAATTAAAGCTGTCCACTTTTACAAGCACATCACATAAAATACCCATAGGTCGTTTCACTAACCTATCTGTCATCATTAACCTCATTGTGGTGGGTTTTGGAACACCTAAGCCCAACTGCTTGTAGATGGCTAGCGACATCAGATTTATACTTGCCCCTAAATCACCCAGGGCCTTTGCAAACTCAAATGATCTAATGGTGCATGGTATAGGTAATGCACCTGGATCCTCCTTTTTTTGCACCAGAGATCTTGTAGCAATAAACTACAATGACGACTATTGTTAGTTAGTTCAAAGCTTCCAGCTCTCTTCTTTGTGACTAAGTCCTTCATGAACTTAGCATATCCTGACATCTGTTCGAGAGCTTCTACCAGCAGGATGTTCACTGATATCTATCTCAACATGGTTATGAATTTTGCGAACTTCCCATATTCAGCTTTCTTCTTGAGTCTTTGAGGGAATGGAGGAGGCGGTCTCATTATCTATTGTAAAGGCAAAATTGCCTCGACTTTTACTTCTATTGCTTGAGCCGACTTCCAGTTGGCTTGGCCCTTTTTGTATCATTAAAATGTTCAGCTTTAACCTTTTCTTCCTCATCTTTTCGATCCTCTGTTCCTGCTCAATACTTGTAGGTTCTAATTCATTAAGTTTCTTATCGCTTTTGGTAGTAATGGCCATGCAATGCCCATCATTTTTGGGGCTGGGAATAGTGTCACTTGGTAGTGACCCATTCTTTTTTGAGTTTAGAGATGCTGATAGTTGCCCCAGCTGTTGCTCCAACTGCTTGATAGAAGTGGTGTAAGAGTCCACTAGCTGACTCATATAGGAGAAATCATTCTTCATTTCTTTCACACCCGCATCAGTAGACTTAACTTTTTGCAATACCTTAGCTAACATATCCTCTATTTTAGATCCACTGGAATTACCTCTTACTTGATCTTTATTACCTGGGGGGACATATACGCTTCCTATACCCATCTCTATTCTGTGTGTCGCCTTGTTCTCTTTTTCTTGATCTTTCATATTGCCCATCTCTTGGGTAGCTCCGACCTTGATTTCCAAAATTATATCCTTGGTTTCCCGAGTTAAAATTCTGGAAACCCCCTAGTTACCCAAGCATTTAGCTTCCTCATTTAAGTCAATGTCCGGATTGTCATACCTTTAAGATACACTGACAACATTCACCTTTTCTAGACCTGACATGATGTGCTTTGTGAGCAAATCCATTTGAGTCCTCATATGAGCCATGTCTTGGTCCCTTTCTTCCTCTCACTTCTTTTGTTCAGTTGAAAGCTCAAATGTGATCCCCAGATCTTCGACGTCAACATCTCTGGTGTGCCATGCTCTATTGTTCTTCGAGACTTCATCCATAATTTGCATAATTTCTAGGAATGGTTTTCTCATGAATGAACCTCCACACACTGCATCAGCAACAAGCTTAGTAGCATAATTTAATGATCTATAAAATGACTATTTTAAATGTCTTTTCGTAAGACCATGGTTCAGGCACTTCTTCAGCTTTTGGCTGAATCTCCACCAAGTATCATGCATTGCTTTCCCTAGTTATGGCTTGTGTGTACTTATCTCGTCCTTCATCTGAAACTCTTGCGACTCAGGATAAAACCGTTGTAGGAAGGCTTCCTTCAATTTGGTCCAAGTCTTGATTGAATCATTTGAGAGTTCATTTAACAAGTTTGTTGCCTCTTCGGTAAGAGACAAAGGGAACAATCTCAGTCTCATAGCAGTTTGACTAATCCTAGAGATCTCATGTGATTTGCATATTTCTAAGAAGTTCATTACATGATGATGAGCATCATCACCATCTTCACCTTTGAACATTCCCTTCAAATTCAGCAGCTAAATCATCGTGCTGGTGATTGTAAATTTCACATCTAGAGGTAATGCAGGTTGCACTATTGCTCCAGTGGCGCTAGCTCCATCCAAGTGTAAGTCATCCTCATCGAACACCAAATGAGTTGGTTCCTATGCTTGACACCTTGGAGCTATTGGTTGTTAGTGGGAGGAGCTATCTCTTCCACTGCTTCATGTTCCCCCACGACCCTAGGTGGTTCATTTGCAACATTTCACTGAGCACCTCTAGCAGCTTTCTAAGCCTCAAATCCAAGTCTCTGCCTCTGTCTCAAGTTCCTGTGCATTCACCATCTTGCAGATAGTTTTTCTCAATTCCGAATCGTAAGGAATCAATGGAGCTCCCTTACTTCTGGTATTTGGCATGCACTGTTGAAATTACCTATCAAAGTCACAGACAAAGAATAAGACGTAAAATTAGGAAATATAACTACATTTTGAATAAATGCTAGTAAAATATTTCTGAATTGACATAATAGGCCTTAAATGAGTTCTTATTATCTCTTTCGGGTTGTGATCTGGATAAGTGTATGTTCTCTAGTGACAAATGAATTTGCCTTTCTCTTTCGGGTTGTGATCTGCATCAGTAGCCTATGTTGTCTTGGGAAGGCACTACCTTCAAGATGGATTAGCTTTGAAAGTGATTCTTTGTTTCTTTTAGATGTCTCTTGTCTTTAAATTGTTGAAATTTATAAAGAGTTGTCTTCCGATAGTCCATTTATGCCTAAGGGAAAAGTTTTAGTAAATTGGCACCATCAACCAATATGCAGTAGAAGGGGTCTATGTTGTTGCTGCTACTAATGAGGTTCATTTGAGTAGCTCTTGCGTGTCAAAAAGTGATGGGAATAGAGACAAGTTAAGCGATGTTGCTTCAGCCATGGCTCCAAGTTCAAGTTTACAGCCAATATGTTTGGAACCAAATTGCATATCAGGAAAGAAAGCTATATTGCATATTGTTCTATGCATCACTTTGTTGTTTTGCATTGGGTGGTGGTGCGGTTAAGGGAGCATTGCCAATATTTGGTGCTGATCAATTTGATCAGAAGGATCCAAAGGAGGCTAAAGCTCTTGGAAGATATTTTAATTTGCTCATGTTTAATTTAGTTATTGGTGGAGCATTTGGGATGACATTTGTTGTGTATGTTAGTATAGTTAAAGCTTGGTGGAAAGGTTTTCTCATAAGTTTGGTTTCTGTCACACTTGGTTTTCTAGTAATAATGGAAAGAATGTGACTTATCACAGTCAAAACTTGCACATACTAGATAATTCAGGTGATGTATTCTTGCATATGTGTATTGATTCAATTATTTGTCATAAATAAAAGCACACTTCGTTTAAACTTTAATGAAATAAAAGCAAGAGGGAAGCTGAAAAAGGGAACCCACAATATACGTTGTCAGTATAAATAAATTACATAATCAAGTCATCTAAAAAATATTTATAGGTTGTGAGACAAGGTTGCTGCGTGCTATATAGCTATTGGACAAATAGTAACTTTTTCTATATTGTGAATCAGGTTTTTAGACAAAGCTGCAATCCGTCCTAAAACAGGTGAGCCTACACCATTGACAGTTTGCACTGTGACACAAGTTGAAGAAGTTAAAGTATTAACAAGAATGTTACCTATCATAGCTAGTACCATTATAATGAACACATATATGGCCCAACTCCAAACATTTTCTGTAGCACATGGCTATCGAATGAACCGTTTCATTAAAAAATTGAGGTGCTAACACCCTTTTGAGTAGTGTACTTGTTGACATTATCAATTCAGTGACTAAAAGAAGAGCACCAAGAAAAAAAAGGATGGTAGGTTGGTAATAAGAGAGAGTTTCTTTGGACATTTAAGGATAAGTTGATAATTTTCCTTTCCCTTCCTTCTTTCTCTGCGATCTTTTATCTTCCTCTTTAATTTGTTATCCTGAAAAACTCTTACTTTCCTGTATGTTCCATGGGAAAAAAGTAGATTCTTTTTTCTGCTCAATTTCGGAGATGGACATTTCAGTCCAATCCCTTATAGATTTACTCCTACGAACAAAAAGGTACGCTCCTCTCTCTGCCTCCTTTGTTTGGTTTGTTGCTTGTTTCCCATTCATTGATTTTTTGGGTTTTCCTTCCAATTGGAAATTTTCCCTCCCGAATCTACCACAAAACCCTTACTAGAGGTGTATCTTTTCGCCTTCATTTGCTTGGTTTATGTGTTGTTTAATGTTCTATTTGCTAATTTGAATTGTTACCTTCAGCTTACACTTAATGTTAATTTGGTTGGTTTGTTGAATCCAGAAAGATCTCTTGCACTTTGATTTTGCTTTGGTTTACTCGCTTTGCTTCTTCATTTAAGTATTCCCAATTTGTAATCCTTATAGTATGCTAGAATTAGTTGTTTTGCTATGTGCCTTTTCTGCACGCCACATGTTTCAACATCCACGGAAAGGGCTATGTGCTGTGGATCTAGAATTTTGTCGATTGCTATTCTAGAATGATACTTTTATACTATGTATAAATGTCACTGATAATGTGTGTCCAACAGATGGGACAATTGGAATATTTAGAGTAATTAAGTTATTTTTACAACTTGGTGCTTGAAGTGTTAAATGATTTTGTAAAAAATGGTGTTTTAATTCAATATTTGCGATTAGGTGTTCATATATTGCAACTTTTCCGATTGGAAGAAATATATATAGTTAGTCAAATTCTGCCTAAGTTTCATCACAAGTTCATGTAACAACAAAGTGACAACAGTAAAAGTAGAATATTAATTTATCCAGTGGTGTTGGCTGAGAAGATGATGTCTTGCGTCATGTAAATGACAATGCAAAAGTATTGATTTGAGTAGTAAGGAGTAACAAATCGGACATGGGGGGATCTTGCCCCTGTTACACTCACCCTCTACTGTCTTTGGTAAAGTTATAGGATTATATTAGTTTAAAGTAGTGTTTTTCTTAATGATTTGGTATGCAATGCTTGCTTTGAAATTTTTATGGTTGATGGTAGTTAAGTTATTGGCACCCTACTATAGGAAACCTTTTTGGCCTTTAATTAGAGTTTGATAGATGGCTACCATATTTTGTTTTGCGAGTTTCACAATGAACTGGCTTTGTTTCGATTTTACTTCTTTATGATTAATCTTCTTCTTTCATCTTCAAATATTGATATATTAGGCATGCATTGACTGCCCTTTCATTACTTACTTCTTGTGCTAGAAAATGTAACATTTTTCACATTTCTAGTTTGCCTCCTGAAATGTGAAAAATTGTTGGTAGATACTTGAACATAATAGGCTGTGTTATCCCTATAGTTGGTAACGAACAACATCTCTTGAGCCCATATGCAATATTGCGAGGTGCTGATAAAGTTGCATTATTACGTACATGTGATCATATGAATAAATCTGAACGATTAGTTGAACAGAAGGAAAACTTTTCTAAGAGAAGCGAAGAAAACACCTCTCTAAGCGAAAAACATTTTATTCGAAGAGAACATCTAATATGTATAAGTCTATAGTCTAAGATGTACATAATAGTAACATCTTCTAGATAATTTTTATGATTTTTTTTATGGGAGAAGAGTAGAATAGCACTTTAGCTTTCAAATTTGACTTAGACTTTGAATTGGGGAGTTAATCTCCTAAGTCAGCTTCTTAAGGCATTCTTTGATGTATATTGCATCTTTATATTTTCTTTATATTCTATCAAATTAAACAACATAACAAACAACAATGTTAGGCACATGCCCATGCCATGCATGGGCACACCACATCGATCAATTTTAGATTTGTTAGTTTTGGAGAACTTTAGTGCTGTGACTCAACTTTAGATTTGTATTAAGGAGAGCTTTAGTTTATGGTTGCTATGTTATGACTTTATTGTTATAGATTGGTTTGGCTTACTGTGAATTTGAGCATATTAAATACATATGATTTATTTCACTAACTTATAATTTTATTTTGAATGTGCAGGAAAATGCCGGTAATTGAATTTGAATAGTGGAATGAAGCAAACTCGATCTATTGTAGTGAACGATGAAGAGTTTTTGTTATGTTTGAATTCATTTGGTTTTGTGGAATTTATTGATAGTAGAGACATGTTTGTCGAAGTTTGATTGTACAAGACATATTTGTCTAAATATTGGTTGTACAAGCCATGTTTCTCGAAGTTTATTTGAAATATATAGCTTCGATTTATTTATTAGCTAATTTTGTGCTTTAGATCGCTTATATATTTAATTATTATTTGCGATTATTGAATATATGCAATTAAAAATTATTATTCTTAAAAGTGAAAAATTGTGGCTACAAAAATTCTACACAACATGGCCACACTTCAAAAGTGTTGCTATAGGGATGTCCAATGTGTGGCGTACTGTACATAAGAAAAGTTACACTTTATAAGTGTTGTTTTAGATGAGATATAAAAGGCAACATTTTTTAAGTGTGCCCAATAACAAAGCAAAGGCCACGCTCTTAAGTGTAGTATAATCAAACAAAAAGTGTTGCTAATGAATTACTAAAAAGCGTGCCCTTATACCTCTTTGATCACACTTTTTAAGTGTAGCTACTATGGCGACATTTAAAAAGCATGGCCTAATGTCAAAGGTTACACTTCTTTTTGGCCACCCCCTGAAAAGTGTTGCTTAAAGTTCAAAAGTGTAGCCTTTTATCAAAGGCCACACTTTTTGCTAGTTTAGGCTACACTTTATTGGGGTGGTAAAAGAGTAAAATGTTGTAGTGTAATTAATTCAAATAGTCTGACTAAAAAGAGTCCTACTCGAAGTAGGACTGACTTGTCGGGGCTGTTTCACGGACGGCATGATGGTTCGTCATGAGCTTCACGGTCCATGAAGCCTTCCGTGGTCTCACACTTAGACAGTGTGAGACCCCTTTTCTTGAACTCCTTCACGATCAGCATCACAAGTCGTTATGAGGACCACGACCCGTCTGGGTGTCCATGGTCCTTACTTAGCCATACCAAACTTAGCTCCTCAAGGTGTGTACACTGGAAATCCTTCACGAACTTCAGGACGGACTGTGAAAAAGACCAAGGTTCGTCATAGTCTCCATGATCCTGACTTGATCAAACTTAGCTTGCCTTGCTGACACAACTTCATCTCCACGAACCTCTAGAAAACTCGTCATCATGACCACGGCCCGTCTGGGGTTCCGTGGCGTATATTCCAGGATCTTTTCCTTCTTCTTTCTATTTTCCGCACAAGTGTAAACCTATCTACACATTTAACAAACACATCAAATCTTACATAAATGCACTCTATTCTAGTATTAATCCTTAGTTTCGAGCATCAAATGTGCCAAGATTTCACGGCACATTAGTTATCGTTTATCAGAAAAAAGCCATGGTTTAATGAAGGTTAAACAATGAGTATCGTGAAATAAAGGTAGATATTGAATTCAAGTTGCTCAAAATAAGAAAATTTGGGTAAAAGATAAAGTCAATTAATAACAAGTACTGGCTGTTTGGAAATAAGTGAAACATGACAAGTACTTGAGAAATCCTTGTCAAAAGGAAGAACCACAAACCAACCACCACATGTTTAAACTCACAAATTTTATTTGTTGAGGTAGGGGTACAAGTTATTTCAAAATCAAAGATCCAAAAACCTAGATGTTCAATTCAGTCTACAAAGAGAAAAATGGAAACATTGCAATAAAGGTTTGTGAAACTCAATTACATGGAATTGATCGATTAAGAAAACATTAATTATAGCAGTTACCTAAGTGATCAAATCTCCTTTTTTTGAATGTTCTGCTAATATTTGGATAACACTCACAAAATTTTTATAGTTCATACTGGGGAAAAAGTTTTGTTTGTATTATCAGTCTATTGACTAAAGTATAGCAGGGCCCTCCTAGATAATGGGACACTAGCAGGTTTCTCCTGAATAATGGGACTAGCAGGACCTTCATAAATTATGGGACGTAGTATAGCAGGGCCCTCCTGGATAATAGGACACTAGCAGGACCCTTATAAATATTGAGCTAGTAAGACCCTCATGAATAATCAGACGTAGTATAACAGGGCCCTCCTGGATAATGGGACACTAGCAAGACCCTCATGAATAATGGGACTAGCAGGATCCTTCTGAATAATGGGATGTAGTATAGCAGGACCCTCCTGGATAATGGGACACTAACAGGACCCTCCTAAATAATGCGACTAGTAGGACCTTCTGAATAATGGGATGTAGTATAGTAGGATCCTCTTGGATAATGGGATACTAGCAGGACCCTCATGAACAATGGGACTAGTATGACCCTCCTGAATAATGGGACGTAGTATAGCAGAACCCTCTTGGACAATAGGACATTAGCTGGACCATCTTGGATATTAGGACTAGACTGGCATAATTTAATTAAACTGGATCATTATGAGGAATGAAGTTGCGTTAACCATCCAAAAGTCATCTGAAGAATGCATCGCAACAAGATTGAGTCATTCAAAGTTTTGAGTCAAAGCTAAGCACCATCTTTTAGTTTTCTCACAAAACTTTCTTTACAAAAAATTTATGCTACTACTTTTGTTTGTTTTAATTTCAGGGATCCGCTTGTAGAGTTAGGTCAATCCACATTTCAAGGTAAGGATCTCATCTGAAAAAGAGTCTATCGTCATGACCATTTTCAATCAAGTAGCGGGATCTCACCTCAGGAATAAGTTTGATTTCCAATTTTGGGTGTTAGAAGCTTACCTAGAGAACAAGTTAGTCTTTCAATCCATTTGAGATAAAATGAATATTCCACAACTTGATAAGGCATGAAGACCCAAATCAAGATTCAAGAGAAGCTACATATATAGGATCTTGTACTATTATTTTCTTTTAATTTTTTGTTTTTTACTTTCATGTAAAACAGGGACCGCAAACTGGAGCCTAGATGGGATCTCACCTGACTTCCAACTCATCATTTCATCTCATTAAACTACATGTGACCTGAATCCCTTATAACTCGGGATATGTAGGATGACCATAACCAGGATTCATCACATATTTCTTCCTTTCATGTAAGAGTTCGATCAATACTTGCCACATTGTCTACTTCTTTGTCTGCAAACTTTTCCTGTTTTCAGTCAAAGAGGGGCTAACTGTAGACACATGATTTTTGACTGAACTTAAGGTTTTACACCATTTTAATACTTAAATATTATTATTTCAGTAGGTATAAATATTTATAGTAGATAAATAAAAATACTTGAAAATGACAACAAATTATATGCTCTCTTTACATTTTGATTTTAATAAAAGAAGTTTGTGAATTTAATGTATTTGTTAATTATTATTTATTTTAATTAATCCTCCAACTTTTATCTAGTATAAAAAATAAAATTATATATTATGAAAAAGAAGAAAAAAAAGAGTCCTAAAAAATTCAAATTACCTCACCCTTAATCCTAATTACCTTCAAACTCCATAACTTATTCCTCCTAAAAATTCTCTTCCCATTCATCTTTTTCTTCCCCTTTTGGTTTCACGTAAAATTCCCCTACCCACACGCTTTTTTTGTTCTTTTTTAAAACTTATTTCATATTTTTCTTATCTATATTTCTGCTCCTAAAACTCTCAACCAAATACCCTTAAAATCTTCAACTAAATTATATTCCCCACTCCCTCACGTTCCCTTTAATTAGCACCAGATTCATACCCAAAAGTATTATAAAAATACACGTACAATATAAGAAAGGCAGAAGCAAAAACATAGGCAAAGAGAAATAAAAAGTCAGAGCAAGAGTAGAAAAAAAAATTGAGCAGGAAGTTGGGATTGATATTTTTTTTTACGACTGCTAGTTTGCATACCTTTGAAGGTTCGTTTCCTTTGTTGTTGTTGTTGTTATTATTATTATTATTATTATTTTATGTTTATATAAATCTAGTTTATTTAGTCACGAATCAATTAATATGAAGTAGTTGGTTTCATTGTTATTATGTGGCTATTTTTATATTTAATTTCAGGTTAATATAATGTTTTGAGTTCTTATTTTTATTTGATTTTGAATTCACTTATTTATTTAGTCATCATTTTATGTTATTATCATTATTTTATTTTTTCGTGATTATTGTCACACCCCTTTTTGCGCACGGCGGCAGGGTTTTTCCAATTTAAGTGACGGTATTGATTAAGGGATTATTTTGTTTTTTCGGAGTTGCCACTTGGAATTAGGTTGTGGTGTTCCAAGTCACCTTTTTGAATCCCTAATCAATAGGAAATGACTCTTTAGTTTTGGTCTGCGAACCAGAAATTCGGGTAAGGAATTCTGTTGACCGAGAGGAATGTATTAGGCATCCCTCGAGTCCCGTGGTTCTAGCACGATCGCTTTTACTGACTTACTTATTTTTACTACTTTTGGATATATTGTGTCTACATGCCATGGTTTACTTATTTATTATTATTATTTTTTATTTGTTAAAATTTTTATTAGTCTGAACCTAGATGCGTAACCGCATTCTTGGTCTGAATATTTAGAGGCATAACTGCCTTCTCCTCTCGAGTACATCACACCTAATAATTTTTATTTACACCTCTTGGTTTAACTTAATGAAAGTTAATTATTAAAATAATTGGCCAAGGTGCGTAACCGCATCCTTGAATTTGGTCAGGGTGCGTAACCGCATCCTTGATTTTCTTAAGTATCTCAAAAAAGATGTGGAACCACATTCTTAACTGAGAGAAATTTAATTGCGTTTGTACTCGTCCAATATATAATAGATCCTAAGATATACCTATTGTTATGTTAAAACAGTCTAAAAGTAAATGGCAACGTCAAAATGTTAAAGTAACCTTTTCTATATTTCACTTATTACCTTCCCCCACATAAAATATTACATTTAATTAATTAAATCTCATCTTATTAACATAATAATATTTCCAATCGCTAACAAAACAAAGCATTGTTATTCGAGATATGTTTTTACTATTCTAATTATAAATAATATTTTTTAATGAATGATAGGAAAATAATTAACAAATTAAGGTCATACTTCAATTAATTATTAATGATACGTGTTGATATATCTTAATAACAAAAGAAACTATCTAAAAATAACACTTTTTGTTTCTGTAAGTTAGTAAACCCAAATCTAATATCCTCATTAATGAACCTGTAAAATTGTTTTTAGAGAAAAATAAAAGTAAAAAAAACCATCTTTAGTATTTTGCTAAATTTAAACTAGCGTTAGATCTATGACCTATAGAATACCAAGATTCTAAAATACTTTAAATGATAAGATAAATCGTATAAAAAATGCATTTTTTGGTTAACAAACAATGATTTACTTAGTCCGTTTTTAAAGTATGCTATCAACGAATAACTCAAAACTATGTGAAAATTAATTTACAACAATCCACGAGTCATGTTTTGGCTCGATAAATTAAAGCGAATAAAGAAAAATATTGATTCCTTGGTGAGCAAGAAGCAATTATACGTTATATCATATTTTAATCCAAATTCAACACTACAAATATTTACATGTATTTCAATATTATAATGGGAAAGCTAAACACACATGAAATTTGAATAAAATCCTGATACAAAATTAAGTATTATATAATCATGAAAATCAAATTATAAAATAAATATTAAATAGTACCTTTTGCGAAAATCAACTCACGAAAGGAAAGCAATTCTAACTGGGAACCACGATCTCGAAACCACGAAAGCAAACCTCGAACTCAACCTTTGTTTGTGAGTAAAAGAAATATGTATAATAAAAGGACGAATACGTATATTGTGTGCGCGTGCCAACGGAAGTCTATTGCTGAAAAAAACTTTTTCTTATGTTTTCCTGGTGGTCTGCGTTGTGTGTGTAGTATTCTGTAGGTTTGTGTATTGTTTCTTTGGTACGTTGTGCGTATTTGGGTGTATTGTAGTCGTCTTTTTTTTGTCTTCCGTCCCTCTGTAGTGTGTGTGCAGGTCTTTTTTTTGTTGGCTGTAAGTGTATGTAATATAGAAGTAGTAATAGTGTGTGTGTCGTGTGTGTAGTGTGAGGAGTGGGGGAATGGGTTGAGGATTGTGGGAAATGGGAAGAGTAGTGGGGTTAAATTTATTATTATGTTTTAATAATTAATATAAAAATTATAATAATGAAAATATTAGCTAATTACATATAAAAGTAAAATAATTATTGAATAGCTAATTTAAAATTATAATTAAGAAATACTAGCTTATTATTAATCTTAATTAAAGAAAACATATATTTTTTTGTAACTTTTCATTTCTTTTTTAAACAATTGAAAATAAAACTTACCTTAAAAAGTGATTCTATTTTTGTTGTTTTCAAACCTTTTAAAATAAATTTAATAAAAGTCATGAATATTTAGTTTAGATTTATAGAATATTTAAGCTCTAAAAATGGTGTTAAAATTAAGTTCGGTAAAAAATTACGTGTCTACAATTATGATTATAATTTGTTGATAGAAATCGGAATGACGCATCTTGGGTTGTAAATACGTATTTTAGGGATTTGGACTAATTTTTACAACAATGTGAAAAAAGAAGAGAATGCTGTGTTTATGATAAGCAGTAGGTTATTCAAGACTATTATGGTATAAACATTTTTATATGATTAATGTCATATGCAATATTTTTAGAGATACATGATAACTTAAATTTTTATTATTTTACTTACAAATTCTAAAGAGTTTTTTTTTATAAAAAAAGTCTGACTTCAATGAATGAATAATTTATTGAAGGAAACAAATGGGGTGGTGCATATTTAATCTCATAGATGTTTAATTGTATCTTATTTTCGTGTTAATTGGTGTTTATTTAATGATGTCAAAATCAAGTTATTCGTGCAATTCAATAGGTGATTTTCTTTATGATTAAGACATTATGCTATAATACTTGTGTTTGTTAAAGTTGGGCCTTCAACTTTTGATTAAAAATGCTACTTAGAAACTAATGTAGTACTGTTTTGATAGTCATAGATTATCTTTGGCATAAACCTAAAACTTTTAGCTTTTAAATAGATTACTGCATCCCTGACCAATAATAAAGGGGCCAATAATAAGGGATAAAAAGAAGATGTGAATCACCCCGAAATTAACAAATAAAAATCTCTTTAACATTAGACAAGTATAAATTTTTATTTTTTTATTTACAAAAGAGTAATAAATAACAATAAAGTTTTATTAAAAAATGTAGTTTCAAATCTTTTTGAAACACTTTAAAAATTTTCAAGGATGCTGTGACACACCTTGGCCAAATGAACATATTAGTTTTGATTTAATGTAAATTAAAATTTGTAGACTAAAAATACTAAGGTGATGCGATTGAGAGAAGAAAACAGTTATACTTCTAAGTAATTGTACGTCAAAAATTGAGAATGCAATTATGCATCCGATTTGAGAATAATAAATTTCAACAATAAAATATGTGAGTAAACTGTAGCATATAACCGCATATCTAAAAAATATTTTAAAGTATAAGTTAATAAAAAGAAACCATGCTAGAACAACGGGACTCGAGGGATGCCTAATACCTTCCCCTCGGTCAATAGAATTCCTTACCCGGTCTTTTATTTTCGCAGACCAAATAAAGAGTCAATTTTTATTTATTAAGGATTCAAAATGGTGACTTGGAGCACCATAACTCAATTCCAAGTGTCGACTCTGAAAAATTAAAAGAATCCCTAATCAATACTGTCACTTAAATTGGAAAAACCCTTAGCGTGCGTAAAGGGGTGTGACAATGACGACTTGTAAGTGATAAGATGGAGCTTACCAACTCACAGCTGAACCTGAATCCTAGCGGGTGGGTCGATTAGAGTCCCTGCCTGTACCTGCTCGCACAAAACAAAAAGCATCGTCCCCAGGCAAAGGGACATTAGTATGAATAAAAATGTACTAGTATGTAAAGCGAAAAGTAGAATCATAAATATTTACTATAAAAGGATAATAGAGATACCACCTGAAACTGAAACCCAAATAATCTCCATGGTCGACCTTGAGCCCCCTACTACTTAAATATACATGGTATGCTCGTATAATCGTATGTCGTGAATATATATATATATATATATATATATATATATATATATATATATAGATGCAAATGCATGACATACCCAACCAAATGCTAGCAATGGTGGTGCTTTTCGGTAGCGAACCGACATCATATTCGCCAACTTGTGGCCATCTATGTCTCATACGTATAAATATAGGCAATAGGTCCCATATCTCCCGATTATAGCTCGAGAGTAGAATGCATAGTTTGTCATGTCATGGATTTATAACACCTATGAGTAACTGTTGTCATGTTGCCAATCTTGGTCCGTTTGTAGTCTTGTTCTCATAACCCCATAATAACTTTCGTATAACATATAACAATCTCATGGAACTTGATATGTTCTTCCAAATAAGCTTGAAAAGTTAACTCAAATTTTATAAGGATAACCTAACCTTGTTGATATTAATAAAAAGTTTAAGGTGACTTAGTTCCTAACTTGGTTCCTCGATAATTTATAAAAGAAATATTTCAAAAACCAAGTGTTCTAATAGTTTACATTTAAATTATATTTGAGAGTTTTGAAGGTCGTGAGCTACTTTAAAGTTATTCTTTAATAATAACCTTAGTGGAGAAAGAGGGCAGGTCACAAGTAGTAAGGGTCTCGCGTGATATTTTAATTCACATCACCCAAGGAAGAATACAAATACGTGAAGACATATAATCAAGGAAATTGATAAAATGACGTGTAGATGTCGAACACTCTATTTTTCCGAACGAGTGAAATTTCAAAATAACAAAATCATGAAAATAATTCAGCTGAGATCCCAATGACTTTCATTGAAGGTCTTTCTAGCAAGAGAATAGCAAAATATCACATTCGACGTTTTAGGAATTTCCCAGGAGTGGTGCTAAAATGAGGGACGTAGCTGCGCCTTAACATACCTTTTCAATGAACTCTCGAATGGACGTAGCTTCTTCATGAAAGTTGTTCCTTACATCCTAAACATCGCAAACACTATATATACATAGCTGGTACACACCTATAAATAGTTCATAATTGTTCTTAAATCGGCAGATTTGCCAAATGGCCTCAACTTGACAAAATATCCGTATAACTTCATAAAAACAATCATAAAAGAGTCCCGAGATGATTACCTTAGTTAGTGTAAACCTTGAAGAAACACCAATAACTACAAATTTATATCTTCAAAAAATTGCTCCAAACATAGCTAATAGAAGGGGAAAATGATTACCACTTGTAAAGATCATGTTTCTAAGCACGGGGGCAATCTTTAATGGTAGAAATCGTCGAAAACTGACGCTCATCATGCAAGTACTCCATAGGAACCTTTTCTTAAGCTTTGTTTCTGGGTTGGAAGTAAAATGAAATTTTTTTATGGCTTAAAATGTTGAGTAAGCCGACATACCACATTTTTACCCGACCCGAATTCGACCCGGATTCTGCCTTGGCAGTCCGTAGTAAAACCCTCATAACTTTTTACCCCGATGTCAGTTGGATATGGGGCTTTCTTCATTGCAAACTAGGCTCATAGGCCTTAGATTTAATGGGTGATAGGCCTTCTAACTCTTTGTATATTGGGAGAAAACATCCAAGACATTTGACCCAAAGTTAAGAAAATATTATTAGAGAACTTCAATAACTTTTGCTGACTTTAGTTTCACTAATTTTCTTGACTTCCAAACTTAACATATGACCCTTATGCTATTATAATACCTCATAACACACTATTATTAGCATGTTTTACACTCATAGGCTTATCCACAATGTATGGGACAAGTTAAACCTTTCAAAAGGGTGAAGTTCTACCCGAACCATTTCTTTTATCATGAACTCTGTTTGAGGGGTCCCTTTGACCTAAAACTTTAGTTTAATTCCTTGATATTTCAACCTACTTGCAATCTTAATCTCCAATGTACGATACAAAGTCATATACACCTCATATAACCATGCTATACTATGCCACATATATTCTGCATGATTAGAGAAAAAGTACGAGATCTTACATTCTCCCCCCCTTATGAAGAATCACCCGCGAATGGATCTAACTAATTCCTTGGTTGTATTTTCTATTTTTTTCTCATAGTACTTTATTTGCGAGTCTATATTTGTTACAGTCACAAACCTGAAGTCAAATTCTGAAAATTTTAACTACTAAGCTTTGCATAGCTATCTTGTAAGAAGACATATAAATTTCACCTTCAAGCAACTTAAAATATAACTAAGTCATTGTGAAGAAATAATTGCCAATAATCGAAATGTGACTCACCTTAAGTCGTAAACAGTTGGGGGTAATCTTTCCTCATTTCCTCTTCGCTTCCCAAGTCATTTCCTCGACGTTGTTATTTCTCCATAACACTTTTACAGAAGCTACATCCTTATTTTGAAGCTTTCTTACTTTCTGAGCTAAAATCGCTATTGGTACCTCTGCATAAGATAAATCCTCAGCGATAAAAATATTTTCAATGGGCATAATAAGTGAAGGATCTCCAATGCACTTTCGCAACATAGAAACATGAAATACAGGATGAACTGCTTCCAATTCTGAAGGCAAATCAAGCTCGTATGCCACCATACCAATCTTCCAAATAATCTTATACGGTCCAACGTACCTAGGACTGAGCTTCCCTTTCTTTCTGAATCGCATGATGCCCTTCATAGGCGATACTTTCAGGAAATCCCAATCTTCTACCTCAAACTCTAAGTTTCGTCGGCGAACATTTGCATAAGACTTCTGTCGACACTATGCTGTATGAAGCCGATCTCTAATTAGCTTAACCTTTTCAATCACTTGTTGGACTAGATTGAGACCTAGCAAATCTGCTTCCCCGAGCTCAAACCAACCGATTGGGGACCTACATTTTTGCCCGTATAGTGCTTCGTAAGGGGCCATCTAGATATTAGCTTGAAAGCTGTTATTATAAGCAAACTCAAAAAGAGGTAGATGTTGATCCCAACTTCCTTTAAAATCTAACACAGAAGCACGTAACATATTCTCAATCGTCTGAATAGTACGTTCTGCCCGTCCATCAATTTGTGGATGAAAAGCGGTGCTAAGATTTACCTGAGTGCCTAGACTTTTCTGAAACGATATCCAAAAATGTGCTGTAAATTGAGCTCCTCGATCTGAGATAATAGATAATGGAACTCCATGAACAATATCCTGAATGTAAAGCCTAGCATAATCTTCAGCTAAATATGTCGTCCAAACTGGCAAGAAATGAGAAGATTTTGTCAGCCTATCGATAATTACCCAAATAGAATCAAACCTTCGTGAAGTGTGAGGCAAACCAGTGATGAAATGCATATTTATCATATCCCATTTCCATAACGGAAGCTCAATATACTGGGTTAGGCCTCTAGGCCTCTGATGTTCTGCTTTAACTTGTTGACAGTTAAGACATTCAGTTACCATCTCCATAATATCTTTTTTCATGCCATTCCACCAATAGATCTGTCGAAGGTCCTAATACATCTTCGTCTCTCTAGGGTGAGATGCATATCTAGAATAATGGGCCTCTAAAAGAATATTTGTACGGAGCTTCCCAACTGCCGGTACACATAAGCGACCCTGGTATCTAAGGATTCCATCTCCAGTTAGCTCAAATAAGGGGTGTTGCTGCTGTGGAGTCTTTTCCCTCAATTTCCTAAGCTCAGGATCTTCATGTTGCCGCCTTTTCACTTCAGTCACAAAGGAAGATTCTACCATATTCTTAACGACAACACCTCCACCTCCTGCATCTACCAAGCGTACTTGCAAATTAACTAGTTGGCATATGTCTTTTGTAATTCAAGCCTTATCAGCTTCAACATGACTTAGACTACCCATGGACTTCCAGCTGAGTGCATTAGCAACAATATTAGCTTTGTCGGGATGATATAAAATGTCAACATCTAGTCTTTTAATAATTCTAGCCATCTCCTTTGTCGTAGGTTCAACTTCCTCTGCTTAAGTAAATACTGAAGGCTCTGGTGATCGGTGAACACATCTATATGAACCCAATATAGATAATGTTGCCAAATTTTTAGGGCAAAGACAACTACAGCCAACTCAAGATCGTGTGTAAGATAATTCTGCTCATGCTTCCGCAACTGTCTAGAGGTGTATGATATAACCTTACCATGCTGCATAAGAACACAACCTAGGCCAATTCTGGAGGCATCACAATAAACAACATAGCTCTCATTACCATCTGGAAGAGTTAGGACAAGTGCAGTGGTAAGCCTTTTTTTAGTTCATGAAAGATCTGCTCGCATGCCTCGGTCCACTAAAACTTCGTTGTCTTATTTGTCAATTTTGTCAGTGGTGTAGAAATAGAAGAGAATCCCTCCACAAACTTTTGGTAATACCCTGCCAAGCCTAAAAAGCTGCGAACCTCCGTCGCATTCAAGGGCCTTGGCCAAGTCATCACTGCTTCAATCTTTTGTCTATCAACCTTAATACCCTCACTTATAATAACATGACCAAGAAAAGCTACTGAGGTAAGCCAAAAATCACATTTACAGAATTTAGCATATAACTTGCAATCTTGGAGAGTCTGCAATACAGCTCACAAGTGGTCTGCATACTCTACTTCCGACTGTGAATATATAAGAATATCATCAATAAACACAATCATAAATTCATCAAAGAGTGGTTTGAAGACCCGATTCATAAGATCCATAAAAGCTGCTGGGGCATTTGTAAGCCCAAAAGACATGACAAGGAACTCAAAATGGCCATACCTCATCCTAAATGTTATTTTCGGAATATCAACTTCCCTGACTCGCAACTGATGGTAACCAGACCGCAAGTCAATCATGGAAAAGCATTTCGCACCTTGCAACTGATCGAATAAGTCATCAATCCATGGAAGAGCATATTTATTCTTTATAGTGACTTTATTTAGTTGTCTATAGTCAATACACATCTGCAAGGATCCATCTTTATTTCGAACAAAGAGCACTGGGCACCCCATGGGGAAGTACTTGGCCTGATAAAGCCTTTATCGAGTAAGTCCTTCAGTTGTTCCTTCAATTCTCTTAGTTTTGTAGGTGCCATTCTATAGGGAGGAATCGATATAGGTTGCGTATCAAGAAGCAAGTCTATAGAGAAATGAATTTCCCTTTCTGGGGGAATTCCTGGAAGATCATCAAGGATTACTATTGGAAATTCATTCATGATAGGAATTGACTGAAGAGTCATGGGCTCCTTATCAATATCCTGTACATGAACCATATGGTATATGCAACCTTTAGCAATCAACTTCCAAGCCCTAAGGTATGAAATAAACTTACCCTTAGGTGTGGTTGCATTACCCTTCCACTCAAGGACTGGCTCACCTGGAAAGTAAAATCGAACTATCTTTGCACGATAATCAATATTAGCATAACAAGCTGCCAACCAATCCATACCCCTGATAACATCAAAATCTAGCATAGCTCAACTAAATCAGCGGAGGTTGGACGATCATTAATTAATACCGTACAACCCCGATAGACATGACTAGCTAAAATAGAATCGCCAATCGGTGTAGACACCTCAACTGGTTGTGGCAACAACTCAGATTTCATGTCAATCTTACTAGCAATAAATGGAGTGATATATGAAAATGTAGAGCCAGGGTCTATCAATGTATAAAAAGCTTGAGAAGATATCGTCAATATACCTGTAACAACATCAGGGGATGCCTCTGAATCATGTCATCTTGTGAGTGCATAAAAGCGATTCTGACCACCGCTCAAACCTGTATCTCCTTCACCTCTCCCTATGCCACGACCTTGAGTAAACTGTGGTCCTGGTCGTGGGGTACGGACTGAGGGTGAAGATGTTGTTGTGGATCCTGAAGGCTGAGCTAGATCATCTCTGCTCAACCTCGGGCACCGACTAATAAAATGTCCTGTCTGCCCACAATGATAACATGCACCTGTAGCCTGTCTACACTACCTAGTGTGTGGCTTACCGCACTGTGTACAATGAGGAGTAGGATGTCTTACCTGTATGGAATGATCTTGTCGACGACCTTCAGGCTGGCCTGAGCTCTGACCTGGTCCTGATTGACTATAACGATCAAACCGCGGTCCCTGCACCTGTGGTGAGACACTACCCACTGGCCGAGGTGGATATTTATGGAGGGGGGGCCTAAAATCACCATGTGTCTCCCTATAAGACCCTATAGTACGGGCTCTCTTACTTTGCGCTCCCTATGTAACACCACGAAAATTTCATAGGTTGAATTAGACCTTAACGTACTGTCAATGAGGTGTAAAATGAATTCCCCTAAGTTAGTAGACCATCTAGATGTGCTATGGTGGTCTATGAGTTAAGGCCTAAGGGAGGAGTGCCAAACAAAAGGGGCAAGCCAAGGCCTAAGGCCAAGGTTGCCCCAAATTTGGAGCGACTGCCTCAAATTCCACGGCCATCACCACAGCTCATGGTCATGACCACGGACCGTGAGAGGCTTCGTGGAGTTTCCTTGGTCGAGGGAGAGGGACCTCCAAGTGTCCCAGACACTGCCTCACCCTTCACGAGAGGGACCACGAGTCTTGGTCCACTTCACGGCTCGTGAAGGTGGGCGTGGAGTTATCTTAGCTTTTAGGGAGTTGGGGGTTGTTAGGGTAGCTACTGCCCAAGGCACCATGGGCACCACTACGGGCCGTGGTGCACTTGTCGAGGAAGAGAGGTGGCTCGTGAACATCATTGGCATCAAGGCTTGAAGGCCTTGCCTCCCCAAGGTCAAGTCATGACCAAGACCATCACCACAGATCGTGGGAGGGTCCATGGTCTTGCCTTGGCCAAGTGTTGGCTTGTGCACGAAAGGGGAGCCACTGCCTCCAAAACCATGGGTAGTACCACGGCCCGTGGTGCACTTTCATGGTCCGTGAATGTTGGCCGTGGTCCCGACGGGGACTATTTAAATGAGGAGTTTTGGGACTGTTCCTTTTAAGTCCTATTTAAGTAGGGGTGTTTTGGGTATTTTTAGAGGTTAATTATATATTGGTTTTTAAGTCTAAATTCACAAGTTTCGGTCATTATACACAATAATTGAAATCAAAACTCTCCCATTTCTCTCTAAACTCTCTCTCTAAAAACCTTAGAAGGAGAAGAATACATTGGAGCTAGGGTTTCAAGGTTCTTTCCCAAATTGCTTGGAGTTTTTCCATTGATTCTCAAGGAATCAACTAAGGTATGGTTGCTTATCAGTCTTGGGATTCCTTTCCCCAAGAGGTCCTTTCAAGATGAATTTCAAAATCTCCAATTTCTTGGTTTTCAATCCAAAAATGTGGGTCGTCTTTCTAAAGTGAAATTGATGTTATAAACTGAATTTGATTGACGTTATATGAACAATTATGAATGAATTTATGTTTTATTTGTGGTTTCTTGAAGAATTCCCCATGAGACCCATGTTTCTCCTTCTCTTCCTAATTCTAACCCTAGTTTGTGTTGGATATTGCGTGAAGGCTATGAATCGAATGTGATGTTATGTAATTCATGTTTGTATGATGATTCTACCCTAGGTTATGTATAATTTCTATTAAATTAGGGTTGAGTCTTTGAATGAAGCCTTGAAGGCTATGAAGGGAATATGTTAATTGCTTATATTGATGTTGATTATGTATTACTTCATGAATTACCTTGTATTATGTATTGGTTATGAACTGATTGGTGATTGAAGTATGAATGTCCTATGAAGGGCAAGAAGGTATGAAGGTTGGTTCTTCTTTGAACTCAAGTATGAAAGGTGAATTACTTAGATTGTAATGATGATACCTAATGTGTTGTTGTGGTGTTGATGACCTAGTTTCCTCATCCTTAACCCTCTACACTTGAATTAGCTATGAAATATGTATATATGTTATGGTATGATTGCTATATGATTGAAAAGTAGTTCTCATGATTATAGTGTAATGTAGAGTGAAAGGGTTACTCACTTACTAAGTGTTTCTAAAGTAAAAGGATTGTTACTCACTTATGAACACATATGAGCTATTATGGTAAGATGTTTACATAAGAGTCTAATAAAGGCTAATGTGAACTTATGTGATGACTAAAGATGATTACAAAAGGGAATTAGATGCTTAGCACCGAAAGGGCATGTAAATGAGATGGGGGTCTCACGTTTAGTAAGTCCGGCTCCCCACTGGGTTTCCTCACGTTTAGCAAGTCCGGATTACCCACAGTATGTGTTGTCTCATGAGATGGAAATTCCCACGTTTAGTAAGTTAGGATTTCTAGGAGCAATCTCCTTGACCCTTAACTATGTGCCCACATAGGACTTTAGCTTAGTGGATCCACCTAGATTGCTATGTACGAATGGTTACACCTTAGGCAAGTGTTAACCTTCTCTTTTCGGTGTGGGAGTAGAACATTGGATTCCATGTAGCTCTCATGGTCTATGTCAGTTATGGCAATATCTCCCTACTGTAAAACTAAATGAAGGTATGAAAGGTGTGAACTCTTACTAGGGCTTTCTTAAGGGTTTCTACATTGTATAAGGGAGGGAGGGTATGGGACTTCTCTTGCACATTGCACTTGTGGGATCCTAAGAGATGGTTGTAGTAGTGTTCTCTTATGATTATGATGATTATGACTTATGTATGTTGAAGCTATGTTATGTATGATCATTATGAATATGGTAAGTTATGATGAAGTATGATCTTATGTATGTATGCATGAAGTAGGTTGCTTAATGTGATACTTGGCTTTGAATAGGGTTATGGGATTCTATTCCTTGCATTGCACTAGTATTACTTGGGTTGTCTACGTGTTGGGATGATATTATGTTGGTTTGTACTATGATGCTTACTTTGTGTGCATATTGGATTTACTTGGTAAAAAACATGTTTTGACTAAAATGACCTTTTGTGCATGTTTCAATGGTTTTTATGCATAGTAGCCATATTTTCTCCTTTTTCCCCAAACATTTAGGTTCGGGCCGTTGAGGATTCAAGCTTACTTCTCAAGACACTTGGAGTTGCTTCCCCAAGTTGGTGAGTCCTCAAGTCCGAGGACAAGACCCTATGATCTAGCTTCTATGTTTAGTTCTTTGCTTATGTTGAAATACATTGTTGTACTTTCCTATTTCTAGACTTCTTATTGATGTAAGGGCTAAGTCCCATTTTCAATACTTCTATGTCTAGATGGTGGTACATTGTGACGAAGTTAGATTCTATTTTTCATATATGAAGTGAAGTTGAACTTCCAAAGTAAAAGTTTAAATTTTCCATGTTTTTATTCTATGATACATGCTATGATGAATGCTAAGGGATTGTATAGGACCTCTTCGAGGTCGAATACGCCGGTAACGACTACGGGGTGCTCTCGGGTCATTACACCCTATCCCTGCGGGTATCACAAATTTGTTTCGAAAGGTCCTCTGTTGTCTATGCAAAAGCCTGTATGCGGGAAATACATCATCTGATAGGGATGCTACCTGTAACGACCCGGAAACTTGTTTAGCTGTATATAAAAAGATCTGTTTCGTTTTTCGAAAATCCGACTTCATATTCTTGTTTAGGGGGTCAAATTGAGTGGGAAATGGGTCTAACCCAAATTTTAGAGCAACCGTATCAAAATTCGAAATTTCCAAGTGAAGCCTTTTTTCGAGGGTCTACTTTGGAGGGTCATATATCCTAGCACACAAATTATTTGGGTGGCCAATAATATATCCATGGAAAGCCCTTTGAGTTAGCTACCTAACGCACTTCGTTTCATCTCATTCGGAGTTCGGACGAAGAAGTTATGCCCATTTTCGTAAAATCTGTTCGGCAGAAAAAGGCAATTTCCAGTAGGCGTGGTTACTGTTCACCCGCCTCATTTTTTTCTAAGTGTTGGACCATTCTTCCAAAGGATTTATATTATTTCCTAGATACCATTAGTTCAATTCCCATTCCCTAAAACATTTCCCTCTCTACAATCCTCCATTAAGAATAAGAAGAAGTGGGAGCTAGGGCTTTGGATTCAAGGCTTTCTTCATCAAATTTCGTGGGAGATCATAGCAAAGGTATGGTGGTCTTGATCCTTGTCTAAATTTCTATTCAAGGAGCCAAATCCAAAGTTATTTCAAAGTATGAAAAATCTAGGTTTTCACTCAATCTTATGGGTTCTTCCACCAAATGGTTTTAAAAGGTTTCTAATGGCACTTTATGGTTATATTGTTGTTGTATTGACGATTTAAGATGAAAATACTCCATGAACCCATGATTTCTCTTTATTCCTAGTTTATGCCTTTATGAAGTGGGTTGCTAGATAATGAATGTATATGAATCAAACTTGTTTAAAGGTCTTTAGATTATTGAAGTATGTCATTAGCCATGCTTATTTTATGGTGTATTGTTGGTGAATGGGTATGTGAGGCTTAGGGCCTTAAAGGCATAGTATGAGAAATTGGAGTGTTATCATGACATTATATGAATAAGAATTCAATGAAGATAATGTGATCATGTTATGAACGTAAAGGTGTTGCTATTGAAAGATTATTTCTCAATTTGACACTCATGAATGTTGATGATAGAATATGAAGGATTCTTCAATATAAAGTATACCTTGAATTGGTAGGGCTTATGCATCATTTTCTTGTATAAATGATTATATTGTTGATTGTTGAATCCTTGGATCGGTAGGCTAGTGGCACCCTTCCACACGAGCTTATAATGAACCTTGGAATCGGTAGGCCTATGGCACCTTTCCATGAAGGTTAATGATGAGACTTGAACCGGTAGGCCCATGACACCCTTTCAAGAGGAGTTAATGAGCTTTCCCAAAATGAACCTTGAAACGGTAGGCTTAAAGCACCCTTTCACGTGTTAATAAATGTAATTTGGAGTTGGTAGGCCAATGGCACCTCTCATATGTGATAATGTCAATGTAACGAACTATTCTATGGGAATGTAGGCTAAGCACCGAGTGGATTTGGTTAGATGGAAACTCCCCCAATGGTTAGGCATGAGTTTCAATGATCGTCTACCTTATCCCATAAACTATGTGCCCGCATAGGTAGCTAGTGGATCCATTAAGCTATATACCGGTCTTCCTTAGGCAAGTAGACCACCTCTTTACGGTGTGGGGACTTATGGCACCGGATTCCATGACAAGCTCTCATGGTCTATGTCGGTTAAACGCTTACTTCCCATCATGAGAGATTTTATTATGGTTTCTTGATAGGTTCTACAAAGTGTAGGTAGTAGTATGGGATGCTACCTATACATTGCATGAGTAGGCTTGGAGAGGGTCATAATGAGTTTCTCTAAATCCTAATGTATGTGATACAATTGTGGCCTAAATGAGGTTATTAAAGAATGTTGGCTCTCAAATGTTTAATATGAGATGCATGCTATACTTGGGTTATATTACGAGTTATTTTTCCCTTGTCATGTCTTAATTAATGATATACCTCTTATGTATGAATATGGTCCAAAGGTGAAAGAAAGGAATGATAAGTTACTTTAAGTGACCTAAATGTGGTGCCTTAGTATGGATGGTGGTATGGGACGCCATCCATACATTGCACGAGGTATAGCATAAGGGTTTCTTGAGGTGAAGGTCCAAGGTAAAGGTTTTCATGTTGAAATTGTTTAAAGGTAATATTATGACTTACTTGATGTTTATGCTTGTATTGTATGTCTTTTATGCAACTATTCATGGTACTCCAAAAAGTGGCATAATGCATGATTTCTAACCAAAATGTCCCTTTTAAAGCATGTTTTACATGGTCATCATACTTAGTACATTTTGTGTACTAACCCATATTCTTCATATTTTTACTATAAGTGTAGGTTCCGGCAAGTGATCCCTCCTAGCTAGTTTGAAGTGTTGGATTGCTTTCCTCCAAGACTTGGTATGTCCTCATGGATTCGAGGATAAGACTTTTAAGTTCTTTTGTTCATGTAATAGACTTCTTTTGATTGTAAAGGGCCGTGTCCCTACTTATGTTTTGTGACTGTGTCTAAGATGGCCATGTGAGACTTAGACTTCCGCTATGTGTTTTTAAAGTTGTTTTAATGAAGTTTAAATGTGTGGATGTAAATAAGTTTTTTTTTTATTTCCGCACTATTTTCATTATTGAATGGAATGAATGACTATGTGGCTCGTATAAGACCCCTTCGGGGTCGAATACGCCATGTTACGACTAGGGGGTACTCTCGGGTCGTGACACTACCCTACAATCTCTGATCAAATGATCTACCAAACCATTAACATAACGATGAACTCTGGCTCTCATGGTACGTACAATATCTGGTGCATATCTTGCCAAAGAATTAAACATGTGGCTATAATCCCTCACACTCATGGTTCCTTGCTTTAGATTGATAAAATGGTCAAGACAGGCCTCTCAAACTTCCCGTGGCAAATAGTGGGCAAGGAAGGCCTCAGAGAAGTCCTCCCACTCTGTTGGCGGAGCATCATGTCCTTTAGATCTCTCCCATGCCTCATACCAAAGGATGGCTACATCACGTAGCCGAAAAGAAGCCAAATCCACAGCCTTTGTGATAGAGGTATGCATCACCCTCAATACTCTATATATGTGGTCTATAAAGTCTTGGGGATCCTTAGTAAGACTAGATCCTGTAAATAACGAAGGGGCCAAATGAAGAAACTCTCGTACCTTCAAACTTTTCGACCGGTCTCTATGAATATCTACTCCTGACTCCAGTTGTCGCTCATGAATAGAAACCATCCTAGTCTGCAACTGAACTGCCTCTCTCATTCCCTGCTCCCCAGAGATCTCTGGTGGAGAAACAATAGGTACTGGAGGTTCTGTGTCCATAGCTTCGTCAGGTACCAATGGAACTGGTGAGGCTAGGAGTACTGCATCTTCTCGGGCTTCAATAGGTGCCTGGGAGGCTGGTAATAGGGGTACTAGAGATCCACCCTTTGCCTCCGAGGGAAATATATTTTTTTGACCCAGCGGGGAACGACTAGTACCTTCCCTTGGATCTATATCTATCTCTCGATTTGCCATATCCAGAGCGAGTGTATCCTGTTAGATAAGAAACATAAAGGACGACTTAGATTTCAAATGTCCTTATACTTTTGCACTATAGCACAATCTACCAGTTTAAGGAATGTAACCATTGCTAAATGCCTTGAAGCCTCTTGATTATAAGTGTGGTGCACAACACGCCCATAAACAAGACTTTACTAGACACGGCTTGTGGACCCCCCGGGATACTACCTGCTCTGATACCAAGTTTGTCACACCCCGAAATAGGGGGCGTAACTAGCACTCGTTACCCTAATACATCGAGTTACCCATTGAAACATACTAGCTAAACCAAACTTGTAAGGCAAAAAGATTGGGCAGCACAACCTCTAAAAAGTGAAGCTTGGACCCAGAGGTCATAACCTGAAAGAGAATAACCATACAAACAATGGTAGACAAAATAAAATAAAATAAAGATGTACAATCTAGCCGATGAGGCCACAACCAAAAACATACCTACTTACACACACACCTATATATACATGCCAAGACTATTGGCTGGAGATTGAAACATATAAAAAGTAAAACCAGAATATTGGTCCACAATAGCCTCTATGAGGGACATAAGCACTGTCGGGACAAGGCCCGACTATACCCAAACTGTAGAGCGAAAGTAAACTTCCTCTAATAGCCCTAAGATAAGATGGAGCTTACCAACTCACAACTGAACCTGAATCCTAGCGGGTGGATCGATTAGAGTCCTTGCCTGTACCTGCTCGCACAAAACAAAAAGCAGCGTCCCCAGGCAAAGGGATGTCAGTACGAATAAAAATGTACTGGCTTGTAAAGCAAAAAGTAAAATCATAAACATTTACTTTAAAAAGGGTAATAGAGATACTACCTGAAACTGAAACCCAAATTATCTCCATGGTTGACCTTTAGCCCCCTACTACTTAAATATGCATGGTATGCTCGTATAATCGTATGTCGTGAATATTTATATATAAATGCAAATGCATGACCTACCCAACCAAGTGCTAGAAATGGTGGTGCTTTCCAGTAGTTAACCGACATTATATTCGCCAACTTGTGGCCATCTGTGTCTTATACTTATAGATATAGGCAATAGGCTCCATACCTCCCGATTATATCTCGGGAGTAGAATGCATAGTATGTCAAGTCATGGATTTATAACACCTATGAGTTACTGTTGTCATGTTGCCAATCTTGGCCCGTTTGTAGTCTTGTTCTCATAACCCCATAATAACTTTCGTATAACATATAACAATCTCATGGAACTTGATATGTTCTTCCAAATAAGCTTGAAAAGTTAACTCGAATTTTAGAAGGATAACCTAACCTTGTTGATATTCATAACAAGTTTAAGGTGACTTAGTTCCTAACTTGGTTCCTAGATAATTTATAAAAGAAATATTTCAAAAACCAAGTGTTCTAATAGTTTACATTTAAATTATATTTGAGAGTTTTGAAGGTCATGAGCTACTTTAAAGTTTTTCTTTAATAATAACCTTAGTGGAGAAAGAGGGCTGGTCACAAGTAGTAAGGGTCTCGTGTGACATTTTAATTCACATCACCCAAGGAAGAATACGAATTCATACGTGTGGACATATAATCAAGGAAACTGATAAAATGACGTGTAGATGTCGAACATTCTATTTATCTAAACGAGTAAACTATCAAAATAATAGAATCATGAAATTAATTCCGCTGAGATCCCAATGCCTTTCACTGAAGGTCTGTCTAGCAAGAGAATAGCAAAATATCACATTCGGCGTTTTAGGAATTTCCCAGGAGTGGTGCTAAATTGAGGGACGTGGCTTCGCCTTAACATACCTTTTCAATGAATGCTCGACTGGCCGTAGCTTTTTCACGAAAGTTGTTCCTTACGTCCTAAAATTTGCAAACACTAAATATACACTTCTGGTATACACCTATAAATAATTCATAATTGTTCTTAAATCGGCAGATTTGCCAAATGGCCTCAACTTGATGAAATGTCCGTAGAACTTCATAACAACAATCATAAAAGAGTCCTGAGATGATTAACTTAGCTAACCAAGTGTAAACCTTGAAGAAACACCAATAACTACAAATTTATATCTTCAAAAACTTGCTCCAAACGCAACTAACAGAAGAGGAAAACGATTACCACGTGTAAAAATCACGTTTCTAGGCACGGGGGCAAACTATAATGGTAAAAATCATCGAAAACTAGCCTTCATCTTGCAAGTACTCCATAGGAACCTTTTCTTAAGCTTTGTTTCTGGTTTGGAAGTAAAATGAAATTTTTTCATGGCTTAAAACGTTGAGTAAGCCGACATACCACATTTTTTACCCGACCTGGATCCGACCCAAAATCTACCCTGACATTCTGTAGTAAAACCCTCATAACTTTTTACTCTGATGTCGGTTGGATACGGGGATTTGTGCGTTGCAAACTAGACTCATAGGCCTTAGATTTAATGGGTGATAGGCCTTCTAACTCTTTGTATATTGGGAGAAAACATCCAAGACATTTGTTCCAAGGTTAAGAAAATATTATTAGAGAAACTTCGATTACTTTTGCCGACTTTAGTTTCTCTAATTTTCTTGACTTCCAAACTTAACATACGACCCTTGTGCTATTATAATACCAGATAAACTACTATTCTTAGCATGTTTTACACTCATAGGCTTATCCAGAAGGTATGGGACAAGTTAAACCTTTCAAATGGGTGAAGTTCTACCCGAGCCATTTCTTTTATCATGAACTTTGTTTGAGGGGTCCGTTTGACCTAAAACTTTAGTTTAGTTCCTTGATATTGCCACCTACTTGCAATCTTAATCTCCAATGTACGATACAAAGTCACATACACCTCATATAACCATGCCATACTACGCCACATATATTATGCATGATTAGAAAAAAAGTACGGGATCTTACACATCCGATCCATTATAGGTGTCAGAATGTGACACCCGATCCAATATATGTGTAGGAATGTGACACCTGATCTGATATATGTGTCGGAACGTGACACCTGATCTAGTCAGCAAAACCACAATCATAATCACAAGTCACACCCATAATGAACAATGCTCATAGTCATACAATCAAGTAATGGATTCATGACATGTAATTATTCATATACATATACTCATTGCATTAGATTTGGTTTACATTCCTTGTTCTCATACACACATGCATACAACTAAGAAATTAACTGGTATATATCACACAAACAGGAAATCAAACCATCACCTACCTCTAAACCAAGCTTGAATCCTCCTAAGACACTTGAGCCTTCCCCTTCGGGATTCTTTGCGCTTGTTCTAGGTCTACAAACGAGTAATTTAATGCAATGATCAATAATTAAGGTCTAATTTATCTAGATTATAATCAACCCAATAACCCAAGACCAACACGTGATCCTAATGTGCATCTAAGGTTTTTTTCCACCGTTAACTTGAGGCCAAAACCCTCCCACAATGATAATTGCCGAAGAATCTAAGTTCTACGGATCAAAAAATGGATTAGGAGAGTAAAATCCTTACCTTTAGCACCAAAAGTCATGGTAAAATGTCAAGAAATCATCCTGGGTCGTCTCATAGCACTTAAGAACTATGTTTGTAGAAAAAAATAACCAAATTGGATTTTTCCCCGACTTAAGTCACGACTGGCCCGCTACGATGGACACCAACCCGCCACAGCGGCCCCACCCTGGCGGCTTTATGGGGACAGAAGCTCAGAATTCGAGTTCCAACCCCCATTTTACAACACACTTTCAAACTAGGTCATTCTAAAACTACCCTTTCACCCCAAGATCAGTTTCGGGAGTTCTACTCGCCCGAATTTGATTTCGTAAAGCCGTACAAGCTCTAACATCTTGGCTATCCACTCATGTGATCAAATTCACAATTAGATCCCCCATTGATTACCAGATTACCATAAACCTTACCTAACTCAAATTTCGTCCAAATCTAGACTAGGCTACAATTTTTCAAGTCACTACTCAAAAGTTTTCTAGCACAAATTCTTTCCCCATTGGCATTTCTATAACGACGGGAACAAGTCGTCACAATAGATACCAATTTACCCATCACTTATCCCCGAGTGATAACTAGCAAAAACTAGCTAAAGTGAGAGTAGAGAAATACCTGAATCATCGAACAACTAGGGATACTGGTCTTTCATGTCCTTCTCGGTTTCCTAAGTAGCTTCCTCAACCGGACGATGCTTCTTTGAACTTTCAAGGACTTAATTATCACACCAACTTACCCTAGGTTAGGCGGACAAGTACCATATGAACACATGCTTTGCAAGTGACCTATGATGAGAAAGTTAACTACTATGCATATAGATTTGCTACTGAAAAGCTATATATACAACACATGTCAATTAGCTAAACCAATACATGTAATAGGTAAAACTATGATTACAGATGATAGTTTTAAAATGTCTACAAAGCCTCTACTAGAATCCATGATTGTACAACTATCAAAATACGTATAGTAAAGACTTGGCAAAGCCCCGAATAACCTGGAGCTCACCAACAACCATTGAGTATCATGTGCTTCTATGGGGTAGATCTACTAGTTGAGTACATGTACCTGTAGTATGGAATGCAGCGTCCCCAATGAGGGACGTTAGTACGAAAGAATGTACTGAATATGTAAGGCACAATACAACAATATGTAAAATGAGAGCTCAAGTGAAACCAAATACAAATAGGTAAGGATTGGAGACCACCCTTGCTTATACTTTTGGAATCGTGTATGTTACATTCTTTTCTTTACTTTTCTGTGCGTTCTAATCTTTATAAGACATATGATACAAATGACCAGCTGATCAATGGTAGAAGAGGATGACCCATGCTAGGCATTTAACCCTTGGGATGCTGTCCTTATAATTCAACCAATTGGGATTGGCCCATGCTAGGCTTTGGCCCCTGAGCTGCCACCCTTCTATACTAATTGTGATCGACCCATGCAAGGCTTTCCCCCTGAGCTGCCACCCTTCTATACCAATTGGGATCGACCCATGCTAGGCATTTTCCCCAGGGCTACCACCTATCATTATACAAATTGCTTCACTTATATTCTTTGATCTTTAAGATTGTTGTTTTGATGTTCATAACACTTTTGAGATTATTCTTTTGATGATCATAACTCTTTTGAGATTGTTGTTTTGGTGGTCATAATCATTGTTGAGACTTGGAACTATGAACCACTAGTAGAAGACATGTGAATATGGACTTACGATAATAATAATGACATGGGAAGCAAATGTGACACCAATGTAATACTTAGGAGCTTATCTAACTCAGTAAGCATTTCGACATCTCAAATTGAAGCACATGTCAAGTGAAGACATTTAACATTCAACCAAGAGATTTGAACTCGATATGGTAGCCAAATACTCACTAACTAATATCAAATACATGGTACACATGAAAGTGGAACCAAGGGAGAATGTGGGCAGATTCAACTTAAGGACGGATACATATTCCAAGTAAGTACATATAAAATGTACAATAGAGCAAGAAGGGATCTTGTGAGGTAACATAATAATCTAACACAATGGAGTAATAACCAATAAAGGGAACATATGAACATGTGATAAGATGACATAAATGATGGAATAGACAATTGAAGCAAGTTGGCTTGATATGGGCAGATTGTATATCCAACATATAATGTACCATGTGTAATCTACGATCACTTTGATTTATATAAGGGGAATATGTGCCTAGGGTACTTTGACAATGAAACATATTTAAACCTTGCATGCTAATACTTGGTAGAGTAAGCACACACATTTAGTAATAAACTCATATTAGAGTACTCACTTTAATGCTCTAGGGAGTAGGAACTACAACTATGGATTAGTCACTACCAAGGGCACTTAAAAAGCTTACAAGTGTTGGATTCATGCCAAAGAAATAGGAAATCAAATAACCTTACATACCTTGCGGCACAACTTTGGATATTACAATGAGTTAACCATCTTTCTTTCAGATTATTTATCTGCAATGGAGTAAATAATAAAACTAGCATTAGTAGCTGATAAACAAGTTTGCACTACTTGATCAGACCAAAACAGTAATTGGCAGTAAGTCTATAATTGATCCCATCAAGTGTGTTCTTCTCACCCATTCTCTTCTAATTTTATTTTCATATACTATACAACCTTCTTATATGGTCCTCTAAAACTCCTCAAGCTTCATAACATTTGGAAATCAATATACAAAGGGATGGCAGGAAGTAAGATCATGCAACACTCAATTAAGTGGTGTATCACTACACTTTCAAAGTTCTATCCTATAACCAGTTCCCATGACTTCTCTGCACATATCCAACCATACCCACTTATTTTACGATACACAAAATAGTCCCTAAGAATCACAATGTGGAAATAGTAATATGAACATACAGCTTTCGATCAACATCCCCTGAGTTCCAACTAACATTACATTTTAGATGCTCAAAACGAGCTCACAATCAAAATTTAAGGGAACTCCACTCCATGGCTGTCCCAACTAGCACCTCCTTCATGAACATTTACCAAGCTCACACCATATAGAGACGACACTCCTTAGTTCATTAACATATAAAAAATTTCACAAACAATGCAAGAACAAGAGAGGGATGAAAATTTCCATAGCTTACCTTGCTGAACAGAAACCTCACTTGCTAAGACTTGGACTCTTCAAGGTTTAGGTTGTCCTCTCCCCCTTAACTTGATGTTAAATCTGATTATGCACTTGAATTCTAACTTAAGATGGGATATGTTTTACTAACTTGTACTTTAAAAACAAATGGTTTGCTTCAGATTTTAATGGCGAAGCTATAGACCAGAACTCTTGGAGCTTCTATGGCTTTCCTTTGGAGCAATTTTCTGGAGAATAAGTGATGAAGGAGATGTGATAAGCTTGAGTGCTTTTGAGGTCCCTTTGGGACGTTTTCACTTGATTAAATGGAGAAAACATATGGTCCTTTACTTTTAAGCAAGCAGGTGCATCACCTCTTTAATTTCTGCCACAAGCTTTTAAGTAGGTACATCAACTACTTGCTCTTTTCACTTAAATGCAGTCCACTTATTCTAAGTAGGTGCATCACCTACTTGCCCCTTTTAACTTAAAATTCAGTCCACTAATTCTAAATAGGTGCATCACCTACTTGCCCTTTACACTTAAAATGCAGTCCACTAATTTTAAGTTGGTGCATCACCTACTTTCCCTTTACACTTATAATGTAGTCCACTAATTCTAAGTAGGTTCATCACCTACTTACCCTTTTCACTTAAAAAGCAGTCCACTAATTCTAAGTAGGTGCATCACCTACTTGTCACCTACTAGCTTAGTTTAGTCAAGCAAGCACCTCACTTATTTTACATCATTTTCCCAATCTTAGTTTCTTTACAAGACTGTAGCACTAATACGCACTTGACCACTTTGACTTTTACATCGAATACCACCTTTTACTATCCCGAGTTCAAATTGTTTTTGAGTTCACTTAGTCGTGTATGTGTTGGAAGGCACGGGGTATTGCAACTTTAAACCTATTCTATTGTCACTAGTCGCATAGGAAATTGAGTCCATAACTATACCAAAAGGCAATTTATAAGCGTCATATAAATAGAACTAGTACACGTAGAATATGGGGTGTTACATTAATATCCTTGGTCCTCAGCTTTCGGACATCACAATTAAGAATTGCAATCAGTTCCTCCTCATACTGAAGGTCCTTGTCTAACAAAACTGAGTCCCATTTTATGATGTACTCTCCGTCCCCATGATACTTCTTCAACATGGATACATGAAACACTGGATGAACTCCAAATAAGCTAGGGGGTAAGGCCAATCTATAAGCCACTAGCCCTACATAGTCAAAAAATTGAAATAGACCAATGTATCGAAGACTAAGTTTTCCCTTCTTACCGAATCTCATCACCCCTTTTATGGGTGACACTTTTTGAAGAACTTGCTCACTAGCTTGAAATTTTATGTCCCTTACCTTATGGTCCATATACTTTTTTTATCGATTCTGGGCTGTTAGAAGTTTAGCTTGAATGCTTCTTACCTTATCCTTGTCATCTTTCACTAAATCAATCCCCAAAGGTTTCACATCTCCAGCCTCAAACCACCCTATGGGTGATCTATATTTCCTCCCATAAAGTGCCTAGAACATTGCCATGTCAATGATGGAGTGGTAACTACTATTATAGGAGAAATCACACAACGGTAGGAACTTATCCCAATGCCCTCCATAGTCAATCACACATGCCCTCAACATGTCCTCTAACACTTAAATCGTTCTCTTTTACTGCCCGTCCTTCTGTGGATGGAAAGTTGTGCTAAAAGTGAGTTGAGTGCCCAACTCCTCATGCAATTTTCTCCAAAACTTGGATGTAAACTGCGTACTACGGTTTGAGATGATAGAAAGGGGCACCCCATGAAGCCTCACTCTCTCTATCACATAAACCATAGCTAACTGATGAGAATTATAGTCTACTTTGACTAGAATAAAGTGGGATGACTTAGTCAATTTGTCAACCACTACCCAAATGGAATCAAGCTTCCCCAAGGTCTTGGGGAGACCAGCCACAAAATCCATAACTATCCTTTCCCATTTCCATTTTGAAATTGGCATTTGCTGAAGCAAACCCGCTGCCCTTTGGTGCTCATACTTTACCTACTGAAAGTTTTGGCACTTAGCCACAAACTCAGCTATGTCTTTCTTCATGCCAAGCCACCAATAAAGTCGCTTCAAATCTTGGTACATCTTGGTTACACCCGTATAATGGAATACCATGAACCGTGGGATTTTGTCAACATTTTCTAAATCAAGCCATCTACTCGGGGAATAAAAATTCTCCCTTTAAAACTAAGCAAACCTCCCGTATCAAGAAGCATATTTGGTGCCTTACCAGACATTGTCTTCTTTCTAAGTTCATTCAAATTCTCATCCTCAAACTGTTTGACGTTGGTCTCCTCAATGAACGTGGGTCTAACCTCAATGCTAGCTAACACTCCACCTTTCTCTAAGATGCCCAACTGTATGAACTTAGACTCCAAGGTCTAAATATCCTTGGTCAAAGGTCACTTGGATACACCCAAACAAGTTAGATTACCCATACTTACTGCCTTTCGGCTCAAAGTGTCTGCCACCACGTTAGCCTTACTGGGATGATATTGGATGGTGACATCATAATCCTTAAGTAACGCCATCCACCTTCGCTGTCTCAGATATAGGTCCTTTTGAGTGAATACATGTTGTAGACTATGATGGTTAGTAAACACCTCATACTTGACACCATAAAGTTAATGCCGCTAGATCTTGAGAGCAAACACTACCGCTGCCAACTCCAAATCATGTGTTGGGTCATTTCTATCATGAACTTTATAACACCCCAGAAAATAGTAGGCTAAAAAAACTAGAGCCAAATGTGTAGTTTAACATCAAGGAAAGAGGACAAGAGCCAAGGAAGATGGGCAAGGGCCAAGGCAAGGGGCCAAGGCTTGCCCAAAAACAATTTGGCCAAGCCACTGCCCACCATGACAACGTGATGGCCACCAAGACCCGTGGTGCCACTCGTGGTGCTGAGGTAGTGAGAGCACAAAACTGCCCCAAGGAAGGCTCCCTTTCACGGCTCGTGGTGAATACCACGACTCATGGGAAGGCTTGTGGGGTTGCCTTAACCTTGTGGGGGATTGTGTAAACTAGCATATCTACTGGTCAAGGGAGCACGGGCACCTTCATGGGCCATGGTACCCTTGACAGGTCGTGATCTTGGTCGTGAGGCTTGGGCACCCCACTTTAAAGTGGAGGTTATTTTAGGTAATTCCTATTATAGTTAGTATTAAGTGAGGTCGTTTTGAATATTTTTAATACACCTATATAAGCCTTTTAAAGTCATTAACCAACCCATTCACTTCATTATTTCCCAAAACCCAAATTAAAACCCAAAAGAGTTCGTCTTCTCCAAAATTTCTCTCTATAACTTCAAGGAAGAAGACGAAGGAAGTTGAAGATAGGATTCAAGAAACTAGGTTTTCTTCTCAAATTCATGGAAATTCTTCACTAAGTTATGGTAGCTCTTCATCCTTGGGTAGCCTTCACGAATGGAGCTCCTTCAAAACCCCAATTTCAAAGCTAGAAATCCCAAAAGCTAGGGTTTGACTTCAATCTCATGGATTCCTTTCAAATTTATTTTTAATGATTGAATTATGTTTGTTTAGGGATAAATTGATGATTTTATAAGATTTTAAGTTGAATTCCTCAAGAATCCATGAATTTCTCTATTTTCCCAATTTGGATCTTAAAAGGTGGGTATTAATTGATGCAAGAAGAATATGATAGAATTATGCTTGTAGTAATTGATCTATTTGAATTATGTTATCATCCATGTCTAATGCATGAATTTTAGACGTGTTGATGGATTATGATCTATGGTCCTAGAAGGGCAATGTATGAGAATTATGCATGATTATGAAATTTATGTACATGCTTTATGGACACTTGAGAGTAAAGTGATTATGATTATGATCTCATTGTGTGTTGTTGAAAGGCTATTCTCAATTAGACACCTATGAATGATGAGGACATGTTGTGAAAGGTTTTCTCACAATATGATGGTTCTTAGGTTGAAAGTCTATTCTCACATATTGAATCTAGGAGTCTTATGAATGATGTTGGATTGAGTGTTGAAACGTTTTTCCATAAAAATGAACTCAAGTAATGATATGATAAGCACTCCGTAGGGAGTAATGCTTAGCACCGAGTGGATATTGATATGAGATGGAAGTCACGTGAGTTGAGGTGTTTCTCGAAGTAATCTCTTGAGATGGATGCCCATACGTGAGTTGAGGTGGGGTATCTAGTAGAAATCTCCTTGTCCCATAACTATGTGCCATCATAGGTTTTTAGCTAGTGGATCCACCTAAGCTAAGTTAATGGTTCTACTTTAGGCATGTAGGACACCCTTTTCGGTGTAGGTAATATTGAATTCCATGTTTAGCTCACATGGTCTATGTCAGTTAAGGCTTACCCCTACAATGAATGATTATGAACTATGGCTTCTCAAGAAGCTCTACTTAGTGTGGGTGGGAGTATTGGATCTCATTCATGCATTGCACAAGTAGGCTTTGAGAGTAGTTATGGTGAGTTCCTTATATGTTATAATGGTGGATGAAATAAAGTGTGATTAATGTGGATTGTTGCTATGAGTTTCTTTCCTTGATATGCCTTGGTAAAGGTGAATGCTTACTCGTCTATGTGTATTAACTAAGGATGAGATCAAAGAATGGTCAGTATGGTTATAGTGGCGTAAAAGTGGTACTTAGTATGGATGGAATTATGGGATCTTATCCATGCATTGCACAAGTATTACTTAGAGTTACTTATGAGATGGTTTTATTATGCCATAATGATCTATATATAGAATATGCTTATGACTTATGCTTTTACACTAAAGTTCACAATGATTCTCAAACTTGGTAAAGTGCATGCTTTTCAACTAAAATGTCCTTTTTAACATCTTTTCATGATTTTATGCATGGTGATGGGTAATTAAATGAGATGAATGTAGACAAGTTTTGAATGTGAACTTTGCAATTAATTATCTATGTTTCATATGTGTAGGTGTGCAAATTCAAGTGTTGAACATGATTAGTGAGAAAGGCCAACAAGAATGCTAAAGAAAGAAAAAAAAAAAACATGCATCGTCTAAGCTATTTGCCCGCGCGGTGGTTGCGCGCTCAAGTGTCTAGCATCGCACCCTGCGGCCACATTCGAGCAGCTACTACCTCTCCACGCGCTTGGGTTTCCAGTGGCGCGCCTGTGTGGCGCGGGGGCGTGAAATCATTAAAGGAGGGGTGTTTTTTGGAATGTCGAAGGAAACCCTATGCTATATGATGTTCAAGCTTTCCCCAATCAAGGAATGGAGAAAAGGTGCAAAAGGAAAAGCTAGGTTATGAAGGAGAGGAGGTGGAACACGTGGTACACTACTCAAATCCAAACCGGAAGTTGGGATTCATAGTTGATTACTATGTTTTCTTTTTCATCTTTGTTCTTAATAAACTTATTCTCATCCATGGAGTAGATTCTTTAAGGGTATTTAACAAACATGTTGTATTGATGAATTTGTTGGGATTTTGATTTTGATTTTTATGCTTGAACTTGTTATGGGAATTTTATTTAAATTGCAACCTCGTTCGTTATTATATTTAATTGAAAGAGGAATGTCTTGGTGAATATTGTTGGATAGTTTTGTTGTATTGTATCAATTATTTTCTATAAAGTAATCAAAGGAGCTTGTTGATAATTATTGATTAAATCTCAAGGAAAAATAGTCGAAGGATGTTACTTCCTTAAGAACTCTCATTAGAATGTTCCTGTATAATAGAATCACAGGATTATAATTGGTTTATTCTTTAACTTGAGATTTACTCGGAATAAAAATCTAAGGCATAAGGATACTCTAATAAGCTATCGAATTCGAGAGAATCGATATAACTTTAGATGTGATAAATGAATGTGGTCAAATCCCAACTATCATTATGCACTTGTTTCGTCTTGTACCCTATCATTTATTATTCATATTAAACTTCATAGTTACTAATTGTTTTTAATTATAATTTAGTTTATAAAAGTAGTTCATAATCACAACCAACTACTTTCTCTTGATCACCTGAATAATAGTTAGCAAGATTTAATTGAATTATTATTTGTACCAATCCCAGTGGAGACGATCTTTATACTATACTATCTTTGACTAGTGAAGCACTAAACTTATAGTGTGTTTGTGCTCGTCAAAGTTTGGCGCCACGGCCGGGGATTAGCAACAAGTAGTTTTCAATAGAGTTATGTGTATTAATTCAGGTTTTGTTTTATTTTTATTTTTTTAAGTTAACACCTCAAGTTCCCAGTATTGCACTGAACATGAATTAACCACAACTTTGGTGTATGGCACGATCTTCCTCAACAGAAGTTATCGAATACAATCCAGAGTTGGAAAAAACTTTATGCTTGCTTAAGAAGGAACTTGCCAAAAGGCTTTCAGGGTAGTCTCAGAGGCTTAATACAATGGGTGATATAAATGCCGGTAATAGGGGTTTGAATGACCCACTCAATCTTGATAACCTAAACTGTGCACATGGGATTGAAGATGATGTTGAACATCCTGGGGTTGTTAATCAAAGAATTCACCTCCTTTCTGCTGATGTGGAAGACCAAATGGATCAAAATAATGGAAGGGCAGGGAGATTTCTAGGAGACTATGCTAAGCCAAATTACAATGGGATGCAGTCCAGTGTAAGATGTCCTCCTATTGCAGCAAATAACATTGAGATCAAGCACAGTGTTCTCCAAGCAATACAAAATAATTGTGTTTTCAGAGGGAAGCTGAATGAGGATCTAACTAGTAATCTGATGGATTTTGATGAAATCATGAACACTTTTCACTACAATGGAGCATCAGACGATGCTGTATACTTAAGGGAATTCCCTTTCTCTTTGAAGGATGATGCTAAGATATGGCTAGGTAGTTTACCTTCTAGATCAATCCACACCTGGGATGAAATGACGACAAAGTTTCTTGATAAATATTTCTTACTAGAAAAAAACAACTAGAATGAGGAAGGATATCAACAATTTTAGTCAACAAGAATCAGAAATAGTGTTTGAAGCATTGGAAAGATTCAAGAAATTGTTGAGGAAGTGTCCACATAATGGAATAGAGCCATGGCTGCGGTTGACAAATTTTTGAGAAGGATTATTACCTGCGTCACGGAGGATATTAAATAATGCAGTGGGAGGACCAAACATGAAAAAGACACCTGAAGAAGCTATTGAAATCCTAAATGAACTTGCAGAGAATGCTAATCAGTGGGTTGTAGAGAATTCTGAAAGGAAGAAAACTCTAGGGGTGCACCAAGTTGATACTTATACTACCTTGCGGGCACAGATTGCAAAGGATGTGAAATAATTAACTCTAGCCCAGGCTCAATTGACGTAATCAATAATGTGTGATTTTTTGTGCAGGAAGGCTTCCTACTCATGAATGTCAACAAGGGTCATTTACATAAGAAGAGATTAATGTTGTTGGAAACTTAAACAAAGGGAACTATCAAGAAGCAAACAATTTTAATGCAATAGGGCAAAGGCATCCTGGATTCTCATGGAGCTCACCAAATGGTAGTTTGAATGTGTGGCAACAGAACAATGCGAGAGGACAAGGACAAACACTTCAGGGGTACCAGAATCACCAACAACAACAATATCAACCTCATGAGGGACAACATGGGAACCAACCAAGTTTGGAAGAGATGCTTAAAAGTTTCATCACTAAGGTTGATGATCGGTTTGAAATTCAAGGTGCTTCTATTCAAAATTTAGAAAAGCAGGTTGGACAGATTGCTAATCAAATATCTGAAAGACCACTTGGAAATCTTCCAAGTGACACATTAAGGGAACCCTAAGGAGTTGAAAGTTGTGACTTTGCGAAGTGGAAAAAAGTTAAAAGATAATTGTAAAAGCAAAGCTTGTGAAGTTACAAAGATCCAAGATGAGAAACAAGGAAGTAAAAAAGTAGTAGGGAAGTCCAACAAAATTCAGAAAGGAAAGGAGAAGTCAAAACTAGAAATTGTTTCTAAATACATACCTGCATTGCCTTTACCTCAAAAAATAAAATGAGAGAAGCTTGACAAGTATTTTGGAAGTTCTTAAAGATGCTAAAGCAACTACATGTGAATATTCCTTTCACTGAGGCAATCACTCATATGCCTGGATATGCTAAATTTTTGAAGGAAGTTTTATCCAGCAAGAGAAAATTGGAGAAAACATGAGTAATCAAGTTGAATGCTCATTGTAGTACCATCCTTCAAAATAAATTACCTCAGAAATGTGGTGATCTAGGTAGTTTCACTATTTCATGTGCGTTAGGGGCTGCTAGATTTGAGAAATCCTTTTGTGACTCAGGAGCTTCTATAAACCTCTTACCTTTGCCCATATTCAAAAAGTTGGAAGGAGAGCTCAGAGTCATAAAATCTATCCCAATATCCTTACAGTTGGCTGACCAATCCACCATTATTCCTGAAGGGATAGTTGAAGATGTTCTAGTTAGGGTGGACAAGTTTGTGTTTCCAGTAGATTTTATCTTGGTGGACATGGAAGAAAATAAAGAGGTTCCATTAATTCTTGGCCGACCATTCCTAGCTACTGGTAAAGCAATACTTGATGTGTATGAAGGGAAACTGATGCTTAGAGTTGGAGAGGAAAAGGTAGCATTTAATATGAAGAAGGTGGATGAGCTCACATTTAAGACAACCAAGTCGGATAAAAAGATCATAGCATGGGTACGTGTGCTTGGCCAAGCCCGCACAAGGGAGCCAGACACTATTTCCGACACCAACTAAAGAGAGTGAGGGAAGTTTCCTTTACTTTTGCATTTTTTTTATGTCATGGGGATATGTCATAGCTTAAGTGTGGGGGTGAAGGGGTTGTAAATAACTGAAATTTTTTCTTTTCTTTCTAGGGTAGCTTCTTTGTTGTGCTTCTATGGGTTTCTTGTCTGATTCTTTTAGAATAGTCGTATTTATTTTGAATCAGACATTTTTTTAGGATAAGAGTCGTAGCATAATTATTGAACAAGTGCTAGAGGTATAAATTGATTGATTCATAGCTAGAGGTTGATTTGCTTGCTTAATTAAAATTTGCTTACTTGTTGGCATGTGAAGTTGAGGCATTATCAATCCTTGAATATTGTGTGGTGAGAAGATCTTGATATATACTCATGTTTGAAAGAATCTAGAACTTGGCATGGTAGTTTTTTGAGGCGAAATTCTAGGACTATTTGAGGAAGAATGTGATTGTAGGCTTTCTTTGATTAACCAACTTCTAGCCTAAATTCACCGACCATTGATGATAAGTATCCCTAGTCAACCAATTTGAGCCTTATAATAATCAATTTTATTTGATTAGCCGATACATCCCTTTAGTCTAATCCCCCTATCTGTCACTCTCTTAATTGGAATTATAAGCGAAAGTGTAGAGAATTGAATTATGAAAAAAAAAAAAGCAATTGAATCTAGCCATGTGTGGAAAGTAATGAAAGTTGTTGGATGTGTTTTCAAAAGAACATGAAAGGTGCCAAAAGAAAAAGGAAGAAAAAAAACAGTGAAAGAGAGAAGGGGGATATGACTTTTTATTTTCATATTCTACAAATACCCTTATCATAAATTACACTTGTGCAAGCCCTACATGATTTTAACTCGAGAAGGACTACATTAGTGGAGAATTATTCAATTGCAAAGCCTATGGTATTCTGGAAAAAACATGATGTATTTCTTTGTGAGAGTGAGTGAAATGAGAGATTGTGTCTGATGCATGAACAAAAGTTTGTTAATGATAAAATTGCATCTTCTTTGTTGTGAGAAAATTCATGGATTGATTTTCGCTTAAATTTCATTGTCGATGAGTAGTCATTTAACGATGAATGTTGCATGCACATATACGGATGGTTGAAGTCAATTACTATTTCTAGTAACTTGTGCATCAAAATCTTGAGGGGGTCTAGTTGTTCTAATTTGCTCGGGATGAGCAAAAGTTCAAGTGTGGGGGTATTTGATGTGTAATTAAATGAGATGAATATACACAAGTTTTGAATGTGAACTTTGCAATTAATTGTCTATGTTTCATATGTGTAGGTGTGCAAATTCAAGTATTGAACATGATTAGGGAGAAAGGCCAACAAGAATGCTAAAGAAAGAAAAAAAAGAACAAAAACGTGCATCTTCTAAGCTATCCGCCCGCGCGGTGGTTGCGTGCTCAAGTGTCCACTAAATTCCATGTTTAGCTCACATGGTCTATGTCAGTTAAGGCTTACCCCCACAATGAATGATTATGAACTATGGCTTCTCAAGAAGCTCTACTTAGTGTGGGTGGGAGTATTGGATCTCATTCATGCATTGCACAAGTAGGCTTTGAGAGTAGTTATGGTGAGTTCCTTTTATGTTATGATGGTTGATGAAATAAAGTATGATTAATGTGGATTGTTTCTATGAGTTGCTTTCCTTGATATGACTTATTAAAGGTGAATGCTTCTTCGTCTATGAGTATTAACTAAGGATGAGATCAAAGAATGGTGAGTACGGTTATGGTGACCTAAAAATGGTACTTAGTATGGATGGGATTATGGGATCTTATCCATGTATTGCTCAAGTATGACTTAGGGTTACTTATGAGACGGCTCTATTATGCTACGATGATCTATATGTTGAATATGCTTATGACTTATGCTTTTACACTAAAGTTCATGATGATTTTCTAACTTGGTAAAATGCATGCTTTTCAACTAAAATGTCCTCTTTAGCACGTTTTCATGATTTTATGCATGACTATCATACTTGGTGCATTTTTTTACTAACCCATATTTTCCTACATTTTCCCTAAGTGTAGGGTCAGGACTTTGAGGTGATCTTCATTTCGTTCAAGCTTGGATCGACTATTATCCTAGCTTGTAGTGATTCCTCATGATTCGAGGACGAATGAGTCATTTGTAGTTCCCTTCTAGCATTTTATTTTTGGACTATGTTGTAAGGGCTATGTCCCTATTTTGATTCAAGGATTCTAATAGATGGCTAATTGAGACAAGTCTAGACTTCTGCTTGATTTTATAAAAGACTTTGATTGTACGAATAAAGTTTTAAAATCTCCCCATCATTTCTTTTATCATATGTTATGATATGCTAAGGGGCTTGTATGAGACCTTTCGAGGTTGATTACGCTTGTTACATCTAGGGGGTACCCCTGGATCGTGACACACTTTTAGCTCCCACGATGCATAAGATATAACATTCTTGTCTTGCATCACACAGTACCCAAACTCGAATTTGAAGCATCACAATAAACAATGAAATCCTTTCCTTCCACCGGAAGTGACAAGATAAATGTTGAGGTCAGAAGGGTCTTAAGTTTTTAGAAGATCTCCTCACACTAGTCGGTCCACTCGAAAGGCACCTCTATTTTGGTCAGCATTGTCAAATGCATGGCAATAGAAGCAAAGTTTTTCACAAATCGATAATAGTAGCTAGAGAGCCCTACAAAACTCCTAACTTCAGTAACAGAGCTAGGCCAGACCCAATTCTTAATTGCTTCAATCTTTTAGGGATCTAGCATTACCCCTTCCATTGAAACTATATTCCCCAAAAAGGTAACTGAAGTCAACCAGAACTCACACTTGGAAAATTTTGCATATAACTTTTGTCTCCGGAGGACACCCAAAACTATATGAAGATGGTTGGCATGCTCTTCCTCACTTTTCGAATAAACCAATATGTCATCAATAAAGACAATAACAAAAGAATCTAGGAATGGTATAGACACACCATTAATCAAACACATGAAGGCTACAGGCGCATTGGTCAATCCAAATGACATCACTAAAAACTCATAGTACCTATAGCGGGTCCTGAATGCCGTTTTTGGTACATCCTCAAGCCTAATCTTTAACTAATGGTAACCTGACCTTAGATCAATCTTAGAGAAAACTGACGCACCTTGCAATTGGTCAAAGAGATCATCAATCTGGGGAAATGATTACTTATTTCGAATGCTAATCCAATTCAATTGCCGGTAGTCTATGCACATCCTCATACTACCATCATTTTTCTTAACAAGCAAGATAGGAGCACCCCACGAGGAAGCACTAGGATGGATGAAATCTTTATCAAGAAGCTCCTAGATTTGATCCTTAAGCTCTCTCAATTCTACCGGAGCCATACGATAAGGAGGGATGGAAATGGGGCGAGTACCTGGCTCCAAGTCAATACAGAAATTGATATCTCTATCTGGAGGCATACAATGCAAATTAGTAGGAAACACTTCCTTAAATTCAGACACCACATGAATAGAATCAATAGAGGGAAACTCAACATCAACATCCTGAATATGAGCCAAATATGCCAAACACCCCTGCCCCACCAGTTTCCTTGCCTGAATGAAAGATATGACCTTAGCTGGCTTAGGCTTGTACACTCCTTCCCACTCAAACTTTTCCCTACCCGGGATCTCTAAAGTCACAGACTTAGTATTACAATTAAGCAGAGCATAATATGAGGACAACCTAGTCATGCCTAAGATTATATAAAAGTCCTTCATATCTAGATGAGCCAAATCAGTCCAAGTCTGAAAACCATAAACAAAATAGGACAAGCACGATATACATGACTGACTATGATAGACTCTCTAACTAGGTAGAAACATGGATAGGGGGTATCAAGTACATACCAAACTACATCAAATCCCAAGGCAAACTGAACTAACACATATGAGTAAGTAGAACCCGGATCAAAGAAAATAGTTGCCATTCGGTCACAAACAAGAATAGTACTTTTGATCACTACGTCATAAGACTCTACCTCGCTCTTGCCCGGAAAGGCATAACACTGAGCCCTGTCATTTGGATGAACAACCTTCTTGCCTGGCTGCATTGGTCCTCTACCTACATTACCCTTTCCTCGGCCTCCACTGCCTCACGGATTCCCTCCTCGACCACCTTGTGGACGTCCTCTGCCATTATTACCGTTGCCCGCGGGTACCATTGCTCTAGTCTACTGCTGCGCGGGGTCAAACATGTGTGGGTGGGGAAAATCTCTACTCATATGCCTAGGTTCTCCACAATTATAACAAGTGCGGGTGGGGAAAATCTCTCCTCATATGCCTAGGTTCTCCACAATTATAATAAGTGCGGTCAAGAGATGGCATGCTGCCTGCCGAAGGTGCAGCTCCCTAGCTATCCTGAATAAAATTATGATGTGGAGTTCCCGAGTAACTACCTGTAGATGTGGGCAAGACTAACTGAATTAGCTGGGCTACAAGTGTCGGGCTACTTGAACCTTTGGAGTAAGAACCATGGAAGTTACCAGTGCTTTTGGGCTTCTTAGCAAAAGCCTTGGCCTACCCATCACGTCTAACTCCTTCCACTCTTCATAAAATCTGTCACCTCATTAAAACTTTTTCATGTAAATTTCATGTGAATAGACAATACCTGTAGTTCGGGGTTCAGTCCCTTGACGAATAGACAAATCCTCTCCTCTTCAGTAGTCACCAATTGTGTAGCATAGCTAGGCAAATCGTGGAACTTAGCCTCATAAGCAGCTACATACATACCACCCTGCTCCAAAGCCATGAACTCATCCTTCTTGCGATCCCTCAAAGTCCGGGGCACATAATTTTCCAGTAGTAAAGCATGGAACTGCGTCTAAGTGAATGAGGCAAATACTGACGATTTGCATTCCGCATAGGCCTTCCACCACTGCTTAACCTCACCTTGAAGCTGGAAGGTCACGAATTCTACTCCATGCTGATGTAAAATACCCAACTTATGAAGCCTCTGATAACAATCCAAAATGAACTCATAGCCTTCCTCACTCTCAACCATGGAACATAGGTGGCTTCAACTTCAGAAACTTAGTCAATATCTCATGCTCATTACCATTCATCACGGGGCCCAACAAGGGACATAAGAAGGCATCAAAGGCTAATATTCCATCTACCCTTGGAATAGTAGCAATAACGGGGCAGTTGATCGAAGGTTGAGTAGTTTGCACTGTTGGAAGGATTCTAGGACCGACCAACCCCTTCAGAAAAGAGTTGATATGTTGAGCTAACATTGGGTCTAAGGGAGGAAAACTTGTAGTCTTAGCCTGTACCTCCTCATCTGGTCTAACATCCCTTCTCACTTTTGATTTTCACATTCTCTTGTACCCTTTCTTGAGGTGCAAGAGGGTCCTCTTCCCTCAAATCATTCTCATTTAAGGCTCTACTCCTGGCGGGTGCTACCCTTCCTTGACCTTTACCTCTTTCTCTTCCCCTTCCCCTTCCCTATCCCCATCCTCGACCACGGCCTCTTCTTGTGGGTTCCTCTGATAGCTCATTGACAAGAGCTATAGGTATGACACCATTGAATCTAGTGTTAACCATTTGCAGACAGAAGAGTGAAGGAGATTAGATACCAGTTTGGATCAGCATATACCAATTGGAATAAAGTTATAACACGAAAGTCCTATAGCCACTCGAAGAAAAGTACATACGTCTCTGTACCGTTCCAGAAGACTCTACTAGAATCATTTTGGTACACTGAGATCAACGAACCTAGGGCTCTGTTACCAACTTTGTCACGACCTAGACCGTCATGATTGACACCCACACTAACCCTGCGGTGGGAGAACCATTACTACCGCCCAACTAAGCAACTTAACGATAAACCAAATATTTAAAGATATAGAAGCAGGTTTAAATGATAGAATAACATGGAGTTCCCATAAACTCGAAAGCTCAAATACACAACTAACATAACTATTGCGAAAGTCAACCCCTAGAACCTGAAAGTCAATATACCAAAACTCTACTAACGACAAGTATAATAAAGGGGGTGCAACCCCAACCAAACATAAAAATATCTAAAGCACTAGTCTAAGTCCGGAGAAAATGGACTAAACAAAAGAGAACTCATGGCAGCCTGGAAGAACTGGCTCACCCTTGAATCTGGTCTCAATCAGTTATCTCCTAAATGAGGTTGATCACTAACCGCCTGAAGATGCCATGTACTCAACAAAGAACGAGCAAGTGCAGTATCAGTACACAACCACAATGTATTGGTAGGATCATGGGCTAGTCTAATAAGTGAAACATAGGCAAGCAATCACAACAAAGTATACAAAGTATACACACATATACAAAACAAACATATCAATTATCCTTTCAAGAGCAACATACAATTCCCAATATCAATGACAATTAGACATGCATATATAATCACAGTGGTTCTCTCATGGAACCCATACCAAACTGTTAGTGTGTCGGAACGTGACACCCGATCCAATATACATGTGCTGAAGTGTGACACCCAATCTAGTATATGTGTTGGAACGTGGCACCCAATCCAATATATGTGTTGGAATATGACACCCGATCTGATATATGTGTTGGAATATGACACCCGATCTGATATATGTGTTGGAATATGACACCCGATCTGATATATGTGTTGGAACACGACACTCGATTCAGTTAGCACAACCACAATCACAAGTCACACCATAATGAACAATGTTCATAGTCATACAATCAAGTAATGGGTTCATGTTATATATATATATATATATATATATACTCATTTGCATTAGATTCGGTTTACATTCCTTATTATCATACACGCATGCATACAACAAAGAAATTAACCGGTATATATCACACAAACAGGAAATCAAACCATCACTTACCTTAAAACCAAGCTTGAATCCTCCTAAGACACTTGACCCTTCCTCTTCCGAATTCTTTCCTCTTGTTCTAGGTCTACAAACGAGCAATTTAATGCAAGAATCAATAGTAAAGGTCTAATTTATGCAGATTATGACCAACCCAATAACCAAGACCAAACTCATGATCCTAATGTATAGCTAGGGCTTTTTCCACTATTAACATCAGGCCAAAACCCTCCCCCAATAATAATTACCCAAGAATCTAAGTTCTATGGATCAAAAAATGGATTATGGAACTAAAATCTTTACCTTTAGCACCAAAAATCTTCAAAAACTGTCAAAAAAATCATCCTGAGTTGTCTCCTAACTCTTAAGAATGAAGTTTGTAGAAAAATAATAAAATTGGGGTTGTCCCCGACTTAGTTAAAATTGGCTCGCTATGGCGGACCCCAACCAGCCACAGCGGCCCCACCCTGGAGGCTTGCACGGAGTCATAAGATCGTAATTTGAGTTCCAAGCCTCCATTTCATAATACACTTCCAAACCAGGACATTCTAAAACTACCCTTTCACGCCAAAATTAGTTTTAGGAGTTCTACTCACCCGAATTCAATTTCGAAAAGCTGTATAGGCTTCTTAACATCTTGGATATCCACTCATGTGATCAAATTCACAATTAGATCCCCCATTCATTACCATATTTCTCTAGACCTTACCTGACTGAGAATTCATCCAAATTTGGACTAGGCTAAAAAAATTCAAGCCCAAATTCTTTCCCCGATGGATTTTTTATAACGACAAGAATAGGTTGTTACAATGAATTTTCTCCTTCAAGTTCAGATATGAATATGAGATGTGAACTTGTTCGGCACATACATTTTTAGCAACTTTTATGATGAATGGGTTTTGGTTTGGATGACAAACAGTGATGTGTGGAAGATTTTGTGTTGTTATGTGGGGGCTAGATTGTTTAAATTATGGTAGGTTACTTATGAACGTGCTATAGTATGGACCTATAGTTCTATATAATTATTGAGGATTTTGAGGAGATTGAAACTACTCTATTGATGTGAATACACAAATTGTTGTAATGCGTTACATAGACACTTGATGGTAAATAGATGTTATGTTCCCATAGTATACATAATTATTGGGGTGACAAAAAATCTCTCTAAATGTTGGCATGAGGTATATGATGGTTTGAATGGTAGTTGAAACTTATTATGTGAAAGATGCATAAAGTGACGTTGGGTGTGATTCAATTATTGTACTTCGGTGGAAAAGTACTATTAGATTTGGAATTAATTCTATCAATCTTGGGTGTGACTCATATTTGTCATGGAATGATTAAATGGAAAGAGAGGAAGCCACAGTTTGGAATTTTTGAAGGCGACAATGTGCTTGATGAGAAGACATTGATATCGGTAAAAGTTTGATGGTAATGTAAATGACTGGTGTGGTTATGCTTATTTTTTAGTAGTAGCAGTGTTGGCTTCAATAGAGTACTGTGAAGAGCGTGTGGAGTTTGATAAATTGATTTGTGAACGATTGTAATGGGGACTAGACTTATTGATTATAGGTAGCTAGAAAATCAAAGAGATGAAGTCAGATGAAAGAAAATGTTTGATATGGACAATATGGATGAAGTATCTACTATTATTTGACCTTGGTTCTGTATATTCTTATGTGACCACCTACTTCATTCTAGACATGGTTTAGAGTATTATTCATTGCCTATGCACGCGCGTGTTTGCATTTCTATGGGTGAATCCCTAGTGGTTGATCAAATATATCGATCCTTCGATGTCGTCTTGATAGGGTAGGGTGTTGGGGATGACTTGGTCATTTAAGATATGGCAAAGTTGGTGTTGTCTTGGAGCAGTTGAAATATTCCATAGGTTCTACATGTACCACCTTGCTTATGAAAGTTTTTAAATGAGCTACCATGAGTATTTACAATTTTCCGACAGTCTTAATAGTGTGCCATGAGTTTACGGTACTATTGATACATTTCACTTAGAGTTTGTGTGAGTCTTAAGCTGTCTTATTATTAGAATTGATGGTTTTGATGTAATCTTTGCAGGAAATTGGTTCAGAAGCAGTTGAGAGAGATAAGGGATGAAATGTGCAGAAGGATCCATTGACAGAACCAACCATGGACCGTAGGTCCATTAACGGGACGTAGGTGGACGATCGTAGGTCCTGGTTAGAAAGTTGATTTTTAGTACTCAAACCACGGAGTGATAGGATGAACTGTAGTCCAATCAACGGACTGCAGGTGGAACCATTGTCTGAAGGACCTAAAATATTGCCTAAGTGTTGAACCAAGGAGGGAGACCACTGACTGTAGGTTGGCCCACGGTCTGTAGGTCAAAGCGTCAATCGAAATCGCGTTTGAGCAGTTATTTCCTTATTTTGTTTCCTACTTAGTTTGGGATTTGTTTTCTATAAATATTAGTTGTAATTTCCGTTTTTAAGGGTTAGACATTATTGCATACTTTTGTTTTTGCTTTTTTGAATTAATTTGCAAACTCTTAGCAATTTAATTTCCGAAAGTTGGTTTATGCAAGAATACTTTGAATTTCAATTCAAGATTTTGGTTTTCATCTATTGGAATTGTAAGTTCATGAATTCTATTAACCTAATTATGAATTGTGAACTATCAAGCATGAGTAGCTAAATCCACAACTAGGGTTGTGGAAACCATGAGCAATCAACAAAGTATGAATACTAATTAAGTAATTCTTGAATAGTGGTTATGCATAATTGTTAATCTTTTCATTTAGAAGTCTTTTTAAAGGTTGTGCAACATTAGAACTCGCTTCATTCCTACTTGGCCTTACCAAGGGGGTAATGAATAAGAAAAAAATTTAACAATAGAGATTTAGTTAAGGATTTGTTGCTATCTAATAGTCTGACTATAATCAATTGGGGAAAGGATAAATACCCTGAGTTAATTGACATGATGATTAATATGGGGTGAAGGTAACAGTCAGTAAAGCACGCACTCATAGATTTACCAAGTCGTAAGTGAAAGTTCCTATTAATATTACCAATCACGTAGGGATACATAACTTATCGGCCTTTCATGTCAAACACTAGGATAGGATTACTGCGTTAAGAGCTTGTGGGGAACACATATACCCTAGATTCCATCTTTTATTGATATCTCAATTTGTGAATATTGTTTACTTGTTACTTAATCATTCTAATTAACAACCTATTACTTATTTACAACAAACCCAATGTTTACTTTTCTCGAAAATAGTTTGACTAAAAAGAGATAATTGTGAGTTAAGTTTAAGTCTAACCATATTCCTCGTGGGATTGACCCCAACCTACAAGTTTAGTTCTTTATTTGACAATGATCGCTTATGCTTATTTAATAGAGGTGTAATTTGAGTATATGAAATTTTTGTGCCGTTGTTGGGGAATATGGCTTTTAGATTATGTTTAAATACATTATTGACCTATAGTCAAGTATTTCCTGATTTTATGTTTTGTTTTGTTTTTTGTTTTCTACATGTTTCAACTCTAGTGTATGCCAAGTACACGGAGTCTAGGCATACCCTTGACCCCCCTACGATCCTGAACTAAGAAGGACTTTGAGAAAAATGGCAAATCTAAGGGCACACAATAATCCAATCAGAGAGAGTCACGAAGATGGAATTGAATTGCAGCCTCCTGGGGTTGTTGATGTGCTCGCTCAGGTTCATGGTGGTAATCTACTCGGAGATGCAAAAATGGTGCAAATCCGCTAGCACCGAGGTTTCGTGATCACTACAAGACTGACTATGATGCGGTTGGATCAGATGGGCCTATTTTTCTCCCTCCTCTACCTTCGGGGCATATATTTATGGTGACCAACAACCTTATACAAATGCTTATGGCAAGAGGGTTGTTTGTTGGGTTGGCTTCGGAAGATCCATACGCTCACATGGCTAAATTGTCAAGTGTCTTCAAGTTGTGTAGAACAACCAGAGTTGGATATAGATGTTATAGGCTTGAGAGTATTCCCATTGTCATTGACCGCTGATGCTGTTGTGTGGTTTTCTGAGCTTCCTTATAATTCGATCTATACATGGGACCAGTTGTATAAGGTGTTCGTAGCAAGGTATTTTTTGGTGTCCAAGAAGTTAATCACAAGGATAAACTAAATAATTTCGTAGCACTACCTAGAGAGTCCATAAGTAGTACATGGGATAGGTTCACTGGGTTCATAAGGAGTGTTCCGGATCACCACATAGATGATGAGTCATTGAAGGAGTACTTCTATAGAGGATAGGATGACAATGGAAGGGATATGTTGGATACTGTTGCTGGAGGGTCATATAGTGAGTGCACTTTTGAGGAGATCACCGAAAAACTTCACAGAATTTCCCAAATAATAAGGCATGGAGCACTAGAAAGGAAAATACTGGAAAGAGCACGCTTACTGTCCAAACTGCACCAAGTCGATTTCCAATGATGATATTCGTGAAGAGATGGCACAAATGAGGACAGAAATTGGCTTGATATTAAAGCATGTGAGTGGAAGTGCAGAAATAGTGAATGCGGTAAATTACATAACTAGAACTCCACCACCGCTAGTTGAGGAATGTTACTATGAGGAGGATGTGAATTTGGTTAATGATCAGACGGGGAGAGGGGGGGGGGGGGTTCCGAACCAACGCCCAAGGTTCCAATTAGGATAATTGGCGTCAAGGTCAATGAAACTGTAGTGACCCTTTTTAAAGAGACTTAACTTATACTTGCGACACTCAAAAGCGATTAACGAGGGCATATTGCTTATAATCTAGTAGAGGGATTAAATGCATAATGACCTCCAAAAAGTAATTTAAGCCAATAACTTACGAGCTTTTCATGTATATATATATTATCCTCACACTCAAGGATGAAATAACAAGAATATTACAAGACTTGGGTTTACACACCCCAAAAAGAACAAAACATATAGCCATATTTATATTACAACTCATGGTGACATGATCAAATCAGCCCTCAAAATCCCATGTAAATATAAAACAGATAGAATATGTACAAGTCCCAAGGTTTATACAAAATATAGATGCCTATATGTAAATGTGATATTCCTTAAGGCTCTCAAAGCATCCATCTCCAATGGATAGCTTCAAGCGTCATCTCGAATAGCCCCTACGATAGAAACAACTATCGCTAAGCATATAGCTTAGTGGTGTAAAAACTAAAGGTTTGGAGCCCACAAATTTAGCAAGTTATCATTCTCAAGTCAGGGGCAGCATAATTGAACATAATAAATAAATCAAGTAAACAATATATAAAGAGTATCAAGTTTTATATTTAAAGATCCAAATGTCAAGAACGTTCATAGCACAATTTTCCAAGAGATTCAACAACAAGGCTCGCCAAATATATAGATCATATTGTCACACCAAGCACAAGCAGGTATCAAGAAGGGTCAAAACCCAATAATCAAGAGAACCAAGAACCATAATAAAAATGGCTTCCTAGTTAATACTTAAAATGGACAATTTCCATTCTTAAGACGGACTAAAAATCAAGATTCAAGATGGTCAATGATCCGAATCAAGAGGCATGCCAAGAGTGACAAAGTCACAGCCACAAGAAGGACAAGGTCCCAACAAGAGTGCCAAGTGATCAAACAATCTGTACAAGTGGGCGAGTTACACAAGCGTCTTTAATGTATTAAAGAATACCAATACGACAATGCAAAGTGACAAGAGGTAACCAAGGTACCAAAGTAAAATTTCAGATATACCAGCAAGTAAAAAGAGTACAAGTATAAGTTTATACACAAACCTCAGTTCTTTAGCACAAAAAACAGTCCAACACAACTTCACGAGTTCAAATCATAGACCAACCAACGCATCCGAGTCTTCAACTCGTACACCAGGATATACAACCTTAAAAAATGAATTCAATAACTTATTTACTTTCTAGTAGATCAATAATGGTAGCGTAACATAGGGTTATCATCACAACTAAGCCTAGCCTGTACAAATACGACTCTACTCCAAAAACAGAAATTTTGCCCAATAAAAGCACTTCATGTTGTAACTTAAATTTGAAACAGAAAACGGCCAAAATGGAATTTGTATCCTTCATAAAATATGTAGGTACATCTCAGCTTGCAAATAATCAAGAATCACTGCAAAATACGCTTTGTACAAAAAGATATAGTCAAAACACTAACAGTTGAACATACAGGATTTCAAATTCTAGAATCTGGACAGAATATGTCATATGTTGCGTCCCTTATTTCGTAGTCATAACAGCTAAATTAGAGTTTACCATAAACATAAGAGTTGTAGGTATAGGAATCAGCGTTCCAAATCATATTTATTCACCAAAAAAGGAGTTATACAGAACGATAAATTCTAAAAGTACTAAACACTACTCAGCTAAGAAAAACAAGTTTTTATTACTCACCAAAAGGTAAGATGTCTTGACTTCCAGCTAGAAGGACCAAGGTTTTCTCTTGTGATTTTGATGAAAAATAGGTTAGAAAATGTTCTTAGGTTCTTCGACTTCAGTTCCAAACGAAAATCACAAGAGGAGGTGTGATAATATAGTCTTAAGAGTGATGCTTAGTCACATATACAACTGTCACTAAAAGGTGCTGCCCCAAATTATTGTATGCTGCCCAAAATGTATACATATACACCTATATGTATATAATTGATACCAACACTTTCAATTCATATGAAATTTTAATTAGAAAAATTACATAAATACCCCCATACAATACCTTAAATTACAAGCACAATTTATTTTAAGCAAGGTTGCAAATATCACAAAATTTCAAGTTCGCAAAATAAGAGTAAAATATATTGTAGTAATTAAAAAATGATGCATCGACATGCAAGAGTTGGTCTAGTATTTTAGGGGTGTTACAACTCTCTCCCCCTTAAAAAAATTTCGTCTTGAAATTTACCTTACACTAGTCCCGGAACAAGTGCAGAAATAGGGTCCTCATGTCTTCTTCTCTTTCCCAGGTAGCTTCTTTTCCAGAATGGTTCCTCCAAAGTACCTTTACTAAGGGGATTCTATTATTTCTAAGTTGCTTTACTTCTGGAGCTTGAATTAGAATAGATTCTTCATTATACATCAAGTCAGGATTAACCTCAATAAATTCAACTGGAAGAACATGAGATGGATCAAAACGATATCTTCTGAGCATAGAAACATGGAAGACATTGTGGATTTTGTCTAACTCAAGTGGCAACTCCAATTTACATGCAACTGGTCCAACCCTTTCAAGTATCTCATAAGGTCCAATAAATCGGGGACTAAGTTTTCCTTTCTGGCCAAATCTCATAATCTTTTTCCATGGAGACACCTTTAAGAATACTTTATCTCCAACTTGATATTCAATATCACGCCTTTTAAGATCAGCGTACGACTTTTGTCTATCTGAAGAAATCTTTAGACGATCTTTGATAATTTTTACCTTGTCCTCTGTTTGTTGCGCAATTTCAGGACCAATAAGCTTTCTTTCACCAATTTCACTCCAACAAAGAGGAGTCTGACATTTTCTTCCGTATAAGGCATCATAGGGAGGCATTCCAATACTCGATTGGTAGCTATTATTGTAAGAAAATTCTATCAAAGACAAGTGTTTGACCCAACTACCTTCAAACTCTACAAGCTCGAAACATATCCTCCAAAATTTGTATCACTCTTTCCGACTGGCCATCAGTTTGAGGATGGAACGAAGTGCTAAACCTCAACTTAGTACCCAAAACTTACTGCAAGCTACCCCAAAATCTAGATGTAAACCTTGGGTCCCGGTCTAATACAATAGACACAGGGATCCCACGTAGTCTTGCAATCTCATTAATGTACAACTCGGCTAAACGCTCAAGTGAGTAATCCATCCTGATTGCTAAGAAGTGAGCACTCTTGGTTAGCCTGTCCACAATCACCCATATTGCATCATGATTTCTCTGAGTGCGAGGAAGTTTAGAAACAAAGTCTATAGTTATCCTCTCCCATTTCCATTCCAGCATCAACGAGGCTTGTAGTAAACCCACTAGGACTTGATGTTCTGTCTTTACTTATTGAAAAACCAAACATTTAGAGACGAACTCTGCAATGTCTCTCTTCACACCATTCCACCAATAAATTTCTTTGAAGGTCCGGTACATCTTTGTACCTCCAGGATGCATTGCATATGGTGAAGTATATGGTTCATTCAATATTTCTCTCCTCACTTTTTCATCATTAGGGACACAACCTATTTTGATAAAATAAGCCACCATCCTCCGTAAATGTAAAATCAAGTTTACACAAGCGTCTTTAATGCAATAAAGCATACCGATACGACAATGCAAAGCGACAAGAGGTAACCAAAGTACCAAAGTAAACTTTCAGATATACCAGCAAGTAAAAAGAGTACAAGTATAAGTTTATACACAAACCTCAGTTCTTTAGCACAAAAATAGTCCAACACAACTTCACGAGTTCAAATCGTAGACCAACCAACGTATCCAAGTCTTCAACTTGTACACGAGGATATACAACCTTAAAAAATGAATTCAATAACTTATTTACTTTCTAGTAGCTCAATAATGATGGCGTAACACAGGGTTATCATCACAAGTAAGCCTAGCCTGTACAAATACGACTATACTCCAAAAACAGAAATTCTGCCCAATAAAAGCACTTCATGTCGCAACTTAGATTTGAAACAGAAAACGGCCAAAATGGAATTTATATCATTCATAAATGATGTAGGTACATCTCTTAAGCTTGCAAATAATCAAGAATCACCTCAAAAGATGCTTTGTACAAAAAGATATAGTTAAAACACTAACAGTTGAACATACAAAATTTCAAATTCCAGAATTTGGACAGAACATGTCAAATGTTGCGTCCCTTATTTCGTAGTCATCACAGCTAAATTAGAGTTTACCATAAATAGAAGCTTTGTAGGTATAGGAATCGGCTTTCCAAATCATATTTATTCACTGAAAAAGGAGTTATACAGAACGAGAAATTCTAAAAGTACTAAACACTACTCAGCTAAGAAAAAAAGTTTTGATTACTCACCAAAAGGTAGGATGTCTTGACTTTCAGCTAGAAGGACCAAGGTTTTCTCTTGTGATTTTGAGGAACAACAGGTTATAAAATTTTCTTAGGTTCTTGGACTTCAATCCCAACAAAAATCACAAGAGGAGGTGTGATAATATAGCTTTAAGAGTGATGCTTAGTCACATATACAACTGTCACTAAAAGGTACTGCCTTAAACTATTTTGTGCTGCCCAAAATGTATACATATACACCTATATATATATAATTGATACCAACACTTTCAATTCATATGAAATTTTAATTAGAAAAATTACGTAAATACCCCCATACAATACCTTAAATTACGAGCACAATTTATTTTAAGCAAGGTTGCAAATATCACAAAATTTCAAGTTCCCAAAATAAGAGTAAAACATATTGTAGTAATTAAAAAATGATGCATCGACATGCAAGAGTTGGTCTAGTATTTTAGGGGTGTGGCAAAAACCAAGGTCGAAACTGTGGCAACTACAACTGAGAGGGAAACTATGTCCAGGATGGGTACTACGATCATGATAACAACTACAGCCGAAAAAACTATGGCAACAAGAATGAGAGAGTTGGGCCCGATGTTCCACTTGGTAATAGGGAGGGTGGCAATAGTATGACTCGCATTAAAGATACAATGAAAAAGATGATGAAGAGGTTTGATGTAATTGATCAAAAATGTGAAGGAGATATGTAATGATTTGTTGAGAATTGGTCAGAAAATTAATGCACATGCAGTGTCGATAAAATAACTTGAGCAGTAGTTTAGTCAGGTGTCCACTATTGTGAACTCACGTAAGCCTGGCACACTTCCAAGAAACACTATCCAGAATCTAAAAAAATAATGGGCATTGTATGGTAGTCACTACTCACGGAGGAAAACAAGCTATTGATCCCCCCATGCCGTCTGAGGTTGAAAGAGTGGTAGAAAAAGATGCGGATGAGATTGAGGTTACTGGAGGGTCTAAAGATGCTACAGAAAAGGAAGTTGAGTTGACCCAAAAAGTTGTTCCCACGTCTAAACCTCCACCTCCCTTTCCACAGAGGTTGGTGAAAAATACTGAAGAAGGAAAATACCGCAGAATTATAGCAATGTTGAAACAACTTTCCATTAATGTTCCATTGATAGAATCTTTGGAGCAAATGCCTGGATATGCAAAATTCATGAAGAACTTGGTCACCAAAAAGAGGGTTGTCAGGTTTGAGAATGATGAGAGGTAACATTGTAGTGTTGTTTCTACTAGGTTGCTTGTGCAAAAGAAAGAGGATCCTGGAGCTTTCACTATTCATTGAACTATCGCTATGTTGCACTTTGCAAAGGCCTTATGTGATTTGGGTGCCAGGATTAATTTGATGCCATTGTTGATTTATAAGAAGTTGGGTTTAGGAGCTCCGAAACCGACTACGATGTGTTCACTTATGGTTGATAGAACTGTGAAGAGGCCCATTGGAGTACTGCAAGATGTCCTTGTGAAAGTAGAGTAATTCATCTTTTCGGTGTACTTTGTGATCTTAGATTGTGAGGTTGATTTTGAGGTTTCATCACTTAGCAAGACCATTTCTTGCTACTAGGCATGCGTTGGTTGATATAGAGAGAGGGAAGATGAAGTTACGCTTAAATAATGAGGAGGTAACTTTTAACATTTGTAGGTCTATAAAGCATGAACGTGATCTTTAAAAAGTATCTGTGGTGAATAACATTATGGGGGCAAGAATCTGAGGTGTCCATTGAGGAAAGGTTAGGTGTTGATGCGCTAGCAGCGATGATGATGAATTTTGACAGTGATGGTATTGATAAGTATGATGAGCTAGTTGTTGCACTTGATAGGTTCAAGTTTTGTTTGAAGCCAAAATGTTTGTAATTAGATATGAAGAATCATGACACCCCACCTGCAAAACCGTCTATTTATGAGCCTCCAAAACTAGAACTTAAGGTTCTTCCATCTAATTTGCGGTATGTATTCTTGGAACAAAATAGCACTTTGCATGTAATCATTGTGCTGACTTGAGTGAAGGGAAAATATAGGCCTTGGTATCGGTACTAAAGCAGTTTAAGAGGGCTATTGGATGGACTATTGGAGAAATTATTGGGATTCCCCCGGGAATTTGTTCTCACAAAATTCAACGCATGCCGGACAACAAGCCAAGTATTGATCATCAAAGGAAACTGAATCCCCTTATGCAAGAGATAGTGAAAAAGGAGATTATTAAATGACTGGATGTTGGAGTCATATACCCCATTATTTATAGTAGTTGGGTCTCTCCTGTTCAGTGTGTACTTAAGAAAGGTCGGATCACTGTGCTCCCTAATGCAAAAAATGAGTTGGTTCTAATGAGGCCAGTGATTGGGTGGAGCGTTTGCATGGATTACCACAAGCTAAATGCATAGACAGAAAAAGATCACTTTTCGATGCCTTTCATGGTCCAGATGTTGGATTGTCTTACTGGTAAGGGTTGGTATTGTTTTCTACATTGGTATTGGAGCTACAATAGAATCTCCATAGCTCTAGAAGATCAAGAGAATACCACCTTCACTTTTCCATATGGTACTTTTACCTTCAAAAGGATGTCATTCAGGTGATGTAATGCTCCAGCAACCTGTCAGAGTTGTATGATGTCGATATTTTCACATATGATGGAGGAAATGATAGATGTATTTATGGATGATTTATATGTGGTAGGTGACTCGTTTGATGATTGTTTGGTACATTTGGCTAAGGTACTAAAATTGTGTGAAGAGTGCAATCTTAAGCTCAACTGGGAAAAATGCCACTTCATGGTAAAAGAGGGTATAGTTCTAGTTCATCGGATTTCGCAGAAAGGTATTGAGGTTGATAGTGCCAATGTTGAGGTAATCGAAAAGCTTTCACCACCCATCTCTGTAAAAGGTGTTCAAAGTTTTCTTGGTCATGTAGATTTATATCAGAGGTTCATAAAAGATTTCTTAAAAACTGCACACCCATTGTGCACGCTACTTGAAAAGGAGTGTAAGTTTGATTTTGATGATGCTTGTCTGAGAGCATTTGGAGAGTTGAAAGAAAGGTTAACTTCGACACCTATCATTATTTCACCGGATTGGGGACAACCGTTTGAAGTGATGTGAGATGCAAGTAAGGCAGCGCTTGGTGTAGTATTGGGACAGAGGTGTGAGAAGATTCTTCATTTGATTTATTATGCCAGCAAAGCACTGAATATGGCTTAAAAGAACTATAGTGTGACTGAATAGGAACTCTTTATTGTTGTTTTCACATTTGAGAAATTTAGATCCTACTTTCTTGGTACTAAGGTCATAGAGCATACTGAGTATTCTACATTGAGGTATCTGATGGCTAAAAAGGATGCAAAACCAAGGTTGATTAGATGGGTGCTTTTGTTGCAAGAGTTCGATTTTAAGGTAAGGATAGAAAGGGAACAAAAAATCAAGTCGCCTATCATTTGTCCATATTGGAGGAGGAAGCTATGCTTAAGTTAGGAGATAGGGCTGAGATTAATGATGCATTCCCTGTTGAACAGGTATTGGCTACTTCTTATGATCTTATCCCTTGGTTTGGAGATTTTGCTAAATACTTGGCAAGTGATTTGGTTCCATCGGATTTGTCATTTCACTAAAGGAAAACGTTTATGTCTGATGTGAAGAAGTTCTTTTGGGATGAGCCTTACTTTTTTCGTGTTTGTGCTAATGAGATTATTCATCGTTGCGTACCTAAGGTTGAGATGATGAGTATACTCGAGGCTTGTCATTCATCGCCTGTTTGTGGGCACCATAGTGGTATTCGGATTGCTCATAAGATCTTGCAGTGTTGGTAATACTGGCCCTACCATCCACCAAGATGCTCATTATTTCGTCAAGTCTTGTGATCGTCTCCAACAAGAAGGAGCAATTTCAAAGAAGCAAGAACTACCTATGAACCCGATATTGGTGATAGAGCTATTCAATGTTTCGGTCTTGACTTCATGGGTCCGTTTGTGAGTTCGCATGGGATGAAGTATATTCTTGTTGCAATTGACTATGTATCGAAATGGATGGAAGCAATTGCACTTTCAAACAATGAGGGAAAGAGTGTCATCGCGTTTCTGAAAAACTGTATCTTCTCCAGATTTGGTACACCCAGGGTGTAACAGCTCGTATTATGCATATGTTTGATCTATTCTTGTGATACTTGACATTGCCTTATAGTATAGGTGAGGGACCATGTTTCTTATATGATTAGCGTTGGTTTAAACTACATCGGAAGGTGATGATGCCTTGCACGTTTCAGCATGTGACTTCAAGTTAACTCTAACGGGAGTATTTAAACTCGAGACAATAAGGTGATAATTGGGCTTAAAGTTGAAAGTTAAGTGCTAAGTTAAATCAAAAGGGATTAATATTTAGAAAATGGAATAAAATAAGTGAGTTGCTTGCTTGACTTAACTAAGCTAGTAGGTGACAAGTAGGTGCATCACCTACTTTGACTTATTGACTAGTCCAAAGGACCAAGTAGGTGTATCACCTACTTTAGCTATATAGATCTAGTTAAAAAGGCCAAGGTCTATGGATCAGATTTGGGCCTATGCTCATGGACTCACTTGAGGCCTAAACTAAGTTAAATAAAGGATTAATTACAAAAATCCCACCTTTTAGTTTACTTATTACCATTATCACCTATAAGTTTTACAAATCTCCAAAATCCCTCATTTTCACGCATCAGATTAGTGTATCTCGCGCATTAGATTAATGTATCAGCGCATCAGATTAGTGTATCTCGTGCTTTAAACATAGTGCCACCATAACCCTAAGAAAACGAGATTGGGTTTGTGTGTAGACTATCCTTGGAAGTGTCTATTCTACCAAACCACGGGACGCAGCCGTAGATCGCGATTAGTGTATCATGTATAAAATGCACATCAGATTAGTGTCATGTATAAAATGTAATGTATCTTACTTAACGATTAATGTATCTCGCGCATCAAATTAATGTATTAGCGTTATATTATTGTATTCGTTTGAGGGATTTTTGTAATTATAAACTTTTAAGAGATAGATTGTAATTTTTCCTTAAAAGTATGTGATTTCTGTAATTTTTCCTTAAATAAAATGAAATGAAATTAAAGCCCAGTAGCCAAATCTGCCAAGGCCCAATATATTTAAGCCCAAGTGAAAGCAAGTAGGTGCATCGCCTAGTTTGACCTTTTGAGCTGCTTGATGTACATAAGCAGGTGCATCACCTATTGACCCATTAATGGCTGAAAATGGACCAAAACAGGGAAGTTCTAGAGGATATTCTTAAAGGTGAAGAAAATTCTATATAAGATATATTGGCTGCTATTCTCACTCATTTTTAACACACAATATTGAGAATTAACTCTAGCTCTCTCTCTCTCTCTTTTCTCTTAAGGATTAAAACAACAGCCTTAAAATTCCTTCTAGTGTTCTTAGAGAAACCCTCATATCTGCAAACCAAGGTAAGAGAAACACTTATGGATTTATCTTAATTCTCCCATGAAAGACTAGAAAATATATTATTCATGCTTAATTATAAGTACAAGACAGAAGTTCCCACAAGCTACTGCTCACTTTCCTTAATTATGGAGATACTTTTCTCTTCTTCTTTGGTTTAAGTGTGAAGGGAAGTTGAAGTTCTAGAGGAATTCAAGTTATAAGGAGAAGTTGCAGAAATTGAGGTAAGGTGACTGCTCCATTTTCTTCCTCCTTATGTATGAGTTTGAGTGAGGAATTATGGGTGTACTTTCATAAAGAACTCAAGGGGGTGGTGAATTCAATAATTGGTTGTATGATAAAGAATATTTGAGGCTGTTTTGTGTGTATTGTTGTTGGTGCAGTTTGGGTTATCTTGGAAAAGGATATATAATGTATGTATTGGGCAGAGAAGGAGGATGTGGTGATACACATTGTTTTAAGGGTTGTATGGGCTCATTATCCGTCAAAGTTAGCTACTGTTTTACAAGGCTCACGGTGTGATAGCTGCTAATTAAAGTTTATGATGACTTATATTGTAGATTAAAACCTGAAAGGGGAGGCTGAATCGTGATAGTTGTATTGGTCAGAGGATAAGGTATGTAAGGTTATTCGATTCAATACTTCGTCATGAAATCTGATACTTGCGATTAATATCAATAAGTAAATTTCCTCAGTTCTATTCCTAGTAAAGGAAACATAGTGGCATCGTACGATCTCCAAATAGCTAACAATAATTCCCCCTCTCCTAGGTGTATAAAATTACTTCATTCTATGTTCAGTACTCTATACTTGTGTAATTATCCTCATATGTGCTGATATAGAAATGGTAATTGCAAAAACAAGTTTGGTGAATCCTCCTCTTATTCAGTTGAAGACAATTGTGTCATTTAAGCTCACAAGTAATGCATTTATGTTACATAGCTCCTTATGTCATTGTTACTGCCTTGAAGTATTATTTTCATGTCTTCTACTACTGGTCCATAGTTCCAACTATAAAAAATGATTATGACCACCAAAACAACAATCTCAAAGATTAAAGAATCTAAGTGAAGCAATCTGTATAATTAAGGGTGGCAGCTCAGGGGCGAAAGCCTAGCATGGGCCGATCCTAATAGGTATAGAAGGGTGGAAGCTCAGGGGCGAAATCCTAGCATGGGCCGATCCCAATTTGTGTAATTATGAGGATCGCGTCCCAGGGTTAAAATGCCTAGCACGGGTCATCCTCTTCTACCACTGATCAGCTGGTCATTCGTATCATATGCCTTATAAATATCATAACACACAGAAAGGTAAAGACAAGAATGTAACATACATGATCTCACAAGATTTAACAAATGTGGTCTTCTGTTCTGATTTATGCACACCTATATTGATACTTGGTTTCATTCGAACTCTTATTTTATATATGTTATTGCCTTACATATTCAGTACATTTTTTTGTACTAACGTTCCTCGTGGGGGACGCTGCATTTCATGATGCATGCACATGTACTCCAGCTAGTAAACCTCATCAATAGGAGCACACGACACTTAGCTACTTTTGGTGCGCTCCAGGTTGATTCGGAGTTTTACTGAGTCCTTGGTAGATTCATTTTGGTATTGTATCGTAGTTAAGGGTAAGGTGGGGTCTTTCTCAACCTACTCTGAGGTTTTCTATCTTTAGAGGCTTTGCAGATTTGTGTATATGATTCAGTTGCGTCTTAACAAGTTGTGGCCTCAACGGCCAAGTTTTGTGTATAAGTTTGGATCTACTTATGTGGGTTTGAATCGCTACATCCTATGTGAACTTGTCACAAGATTGTCATAATTATATGCATAGTAAGCATAGGTTACATGTTGTTTCTCTCCGGCCTTTAGGGCATCGAGTGCTTGTCTGTCTTAATGGGATTTGAGGCGTGACACAGGGAAATTATCAGTGATGGAGGTTCCCACTTTTTTAACAAGTTGTTCGAGGCGTTGCTAGAGAAATATTGGGGTTCATCACAATGTAGCCACTCTGTATTATCCGCAGTCTAGTGGGCAAGTAGAGGTGTCAAATAGAGAGATATAGCAAAGGCTGAACCCATCGGCATCCTTCTAAAGTTGGCACCAATTTTTAGTTAGACACGTCAAGTAGGCTTTGTTCATTTTAAACACCTCAAATAAGGGTCCACTGTGTCATTTTGACACCTTTTCGAGAATCAACTAAACTTACAAAGTGTGTGTAGTACACTTGTGGATGACATGACATGTTGACTAATTAAAAGTTGACATGTGGCATTTGAGTGTAAAAATAATAATTTTAAAATAAATTACTATAAAGAAACTAATTTTTCAACTAAAATAAATGAATAAAATTACCTATTTTCTACTATCCCATCCCACCTTACATCACCCCACCCCTACCCCATCTGCCTTACATCCCTTTTGCCTCCCCAACCCTACAGCCATTTTTTGGTTTTTTCATCCAAAATTTTTTTTCTTAAAAATCATTAGATTTTAGGTGTTCTTTTTTTCTTTTTTTGTTGTGAATTTGATTTTAAAAATCATATATGACATTCTTCTTCTACTTTTTTGGGGGAAAAAAGTGTGTCTTGTTCTAAAATATCTTTTCAAATTTAGTGTGATGATTTTTTTAAAAATTGTTCTTATAAACATTTTTAAAATTAGTGTGATAGTTTTTTTTTTTCATTTTTTAAAGGTTTTTATCATGATTTTTCATGGTGGAAGGTGGAATTAGTGGTAGGTCTAAAAAGTGAATAAGGAAAGAAATTTTTAAAATTCCAAAAAATATACCCTCACGCGCTCAAAATGGGTGCAACACACAATATGTCAAGTCAGTAAAAATTGTCAAAATGACACATCGAAACTCAACATGAGGTGTTTAAAATGAACAAAGTCTAGTTAAGGTGTCTAAGTGAAAATTGATGCCAACTTTAGGGGGCTACCAATGGGTTCAGCCTAAAGCAAATCCTTGCAAAGACTCTGAATGCCAACAAAACTGATTGGTCAAGAAGGGTTGATGATACTCTATGGGCTTATCGCATTGCATTCAAAACTCCTATAGGTATGTCCCCCTACCAACTTGTATATGGGAATTCATATCATTTACTTGTAGACCTAGAGTATAAAGCAATGTGGACACTAAAGAAGTTGAATTTGGATTGGGGCGCCGCTTCAAGTCAAAAGCTGAATGAGATGAATGAGCTTGATGAGTTTCGGCTAAAAGCATATGAGAGTTCAGCCATGTACAAGGAAAAGACGAAGAAGTACCATGATCAAAAAATTGAAAAGCGCAAATTTGTTGTCGGTGATTTGATGATCTTATTTAACTCAAGGTTGCACTTGTTTCCTGGCAAACTCAAGTCAAAGTGGACCGGGCAATTCAGAGTAACCCAAGTATTTCCAAATGGAGCGGTTGAACTCGAGAACAAGGAAGGAACGAGGTTCAAGGTGAACGGTCAAAGGGTCAAAAAGTACTTGGGAAAATCTGAGATTATCAATGAAGTGGTAGAGGAATGGGATATTAGTGAAGTCTAAGTAACTAAGGTGTATGCGTTATGCCGTGACGTTAAATCAAGTGCTTCTTGGGAGGCAACGTAAGATGTAAATTCTAGCCAACTATAGGGGTTTTTCTTCTCGATACAGGAGTTTTCTTAAAGTTTTAGTTTTTAGATAGATGTTTATTAATTTTATGTTTAGTGTTGACTAGATATAGATAGAATAGGGTCCGCGTCTATAAAGTGTCCAGAAAATGTAAAAACAAATCCTAAGGTTTGCTACGTGTATAGGAATGAAAAGGAAAATCTGCAGAAAATAAGTTGATGTAGTGATCTACAGATCCCATCGATGGTCCGTCGGTCCAACCACGGACCATGAATGGCATCCGTAGATCCCAGGTATGTATTCAAAAAAATTTGAAGTGTTGGAATGAACCACGATCCCATCGACGGACCGTAGATCGACCCACGGACCGTCAAACCACTATCCCACTTCCCTCTTTCCCCCTAGCCGTTACAAATCGATCAATTACCCTATATTCACCCCTTAATCTTCCCCATCCCCCCCCCCCTCCCCATATCCTTCCCTTCCAATTCTATTTCCTCCATTTCCCCCCCCCCCCCCTCCCCATATCCTTCCCTTCCAATTCTATTTCCCCCATTCCCCCAAATTCACAAAGCTTCCTTTCCTCACTTCTATTTTCTCTGTAAAATCTTTTAAGGTTCGGGTTCAATGTCACCGTTGGTCTAGGAGCATTTTCATTTGATCACACACTCACCAACATTGTTTTCTTGTAAGGTAAACGATTTCTCCCAAACTTTGAATCTTTCATTATTTAAACTTGAAGTCACAACATTGAACTTGACCTTGGGTAATTTAAATTCTTGCATAATTGTTTGAATCTATCATAGATAATACCCTTGGAATAATGGTGTGTGAGTGTGTAGTTAAGTTGAATCGAATAAATGGTCTGATAGATCTAATTGAGAGTTTTGAGTTAGGGCTTCGTTGTTTCCTTGGGTTGCTTTGAATTTTACATAAATTGAAACTCTACGGATGATGAACTATTGAGTACTATGTTGAAATACATGTTTAGACTTAGATTGGTTGAATGATTGTTGAAGTAATTGTGTTGGATGAAAGTTTGATATCAATACCTAGAATAGTTTTGGTACACGGCCACAACCGATGGACCGTAGGTCATGTTCTGTCACTAACATTCCCAAGTATATTTACTAAGTGGTGAACCACGGTGTTGACTATGGTCCATCATTCCATTGATGAACCGTTCTGCACATCCGTGGTTCTAACTTCAGAGAACCAAAAAATGGACCCTCTGACTACGAAGGGGATGTATGGCCCATCACGCCATTGATGGACCGTAGGTACCTACCGTGGGTCACCAAACCTTATACTGCCTGAATTTCCTTTTAGTTTTATCCCAAGTCCTAATCTTGTTCTAAAAAATTTTCTTGGTCATTCTTGTGTTGTTTAGATACTAACTAGTCTTCTACAAGTACAATTGCACTGAAACAAGCTCAAGTATATGTGGGGTAGCAAGGCTAAGTTTGTTTCCTCGTCCCACCGTATGGTCGTGAACTTCAGTGAGGACAAGTACATCGTTGAGGCCACCAAAGACTCCCCCATTGCCCCCGGACTACGAGGAACCGCGGCCAACAAATACTTATTTCTAGTGATGAGGTCGAGGTCACTGCCCCCAGTCTGAGGACGGGGCCACAAAAGCAGTAGAGTCACAGTGCGGCTCCTAGTCTCAGTCCGGCTCTAGTGCGAGCGGTTCTTCTTTCTCTTCTTTCGATGTTGATAACACAGGGATACCCAGGACCCCCTAGAGTTGAGTCGGTTCTCAATGCCACCAAGCCAAATATGTGGTGTGTTTAGGGTCAGTATCACACATATGATGATGAGAAGGTGCTCAATGAACATAGGAAGATGGCTAGAATCAGTACTGAGGAGCGTTGGGTATTGACAGGGAACATTCATACCGTGCCCGCTATTAAGGAGCTGTTCAAGAGGCACAAATTTGAGTGGATGGCTCGGAGCCCGGGCAACTTTAGTGAGAAGATGACCCGTTAGTGTTATGCCTCCTACGCCGCCACTTTTCGCAATGCTATTCCTAAAATGGATAAACCATTGGCCCAGCCCCCACTTCAGGCAACACTGGTACAAAACTTATCTGTGGATATCTCTGAGGCTACCATTCATCATTTTATTTACGGCCAAACCCACACTTTGCTGATTAATACAAAATAGTATGACTACATGATGGTTATTATTCAGAGTGGGGCATTACAGAGGGATGCCGAGAAGAGAGAGACATTGCTGAAGTGGATGGCCCATCACATAGCTGAGCATAGAGAGGACATAAGGTGGATGAAGAACATGAAACTGCCTTTCATAAAGGCAACCCTGAGCTTCATCGTGAATTTCTTTTGATCCGTGGTTCGTACTAGGCTGCCGCTTACACAGGCGAACAATGTTGTTACTTGGAACCTAGCTATGATGATAGCAACTATTATGGCAGGACTTGAGCTTATCTTCACCCTGATTTTGATCGTCGAGATTCATGAGAGGACCTTTAGGACCACCACTACTATGCCATTCCCTTGTCTGTTATTCTATCTCTACACGGAGATTTTAGTGCCTATTTGGCATTTGATAGGTTGCTTGAGGCGACCAAGAATGTGGACATTGGTCTCATTCAAGATAAGGCCAACCTACTAGCTCATCTCGAGCCACTCCCTCTTCAGGGTCTACTATAGTCCCTCTGGCCTGAGTCCATAAGTTGGAGACCCAAATGGCTACATTGTTGTGGCACATTAGGCCCTGGATGCTGCGATCCGTGGAGGAGTGTGAGCCTAGGATGGAGTGCATGATGGATGCGAAGATTCGGGCGGTCAACAAGCGCATAGATGCATTCAAGCTTAGAGTGTTATAGAGGCCTGCACCTACCATTGACGTCACTACTTTCCAGATTGAGTTGGCCAGCGTCCATGCTAATGTTGCTTCCCTTCTAGCTCCCGTTGACACTGTACCGGAGGCTGCACTAGATTTTGAGGAGGATGAGATTGTCATGACTGCCCTTTTGGTGAAACTGTACCACCACCTGACCCCTCTCGCACTGCTAGGAAGTGCCACCGCACTTCAAACCACACTTCTCATGCTGATGAGGCTTAACAAGCAGTAAAGAGAGAGCGGCAGCAGTTTAGGGCAGCCCAGAGATAGTCTATCATTGATGAGGAGATACGGTAGCAGCGGACCCACGAGGTTGATGTTGGTCCTTCTAGTCCGAGGAGCACTACTGATGGTGTTCCCATTGTTGATGATGGCGCTTCTAATGGCATGCCTATTGTTGATCTAGTGGGCTCTAGGAAATCGAAGCCACGCGTTTCTTGATGGGTCTTCGGCGCATATGTGCCACAAGTTTGCTTCACCCTATGCTTTATTTTTTTTATTATCTATGCATTGAGGGATATTGCACCATATTTTGTTGGGGTGGGGTAAATGGATTGTGAGTGATAGAATGAAGTCTCAGTAACCCAACTCATAATCCTTCCATGGGTTTTCTTGCCTGTGTTCTTTTTCCTCAACTGACTGATTTACTCTTATATTGAACCAACATGTTTAGGATTGTATTTATAGAAGTAAGTAGAAGAATGAAAGTATTATGGCAAACGAGCATGAAATTGATACTTGTCCAAATTTTGAAATGTGCTAAATCTATAGGTTTGATGAGTTGAATGTGTTGGATCTACCTGTGACAAGATAAGGAACTGATATGATAGCATGACTTAAGCTAAAAACTTGAACTGGGTAATTCAATAATCTGGTAATGAAGCAATGTGCCAAGAGTGTGTGTGTGGATTTTGTATATTCATACTATTTGTGCCAATCTAAAACTTTCCCCTTTGGTCCTATTAAGACAATCTATGCTAGGAATTGGGAAATGATCATAGGCCCTTCTTCAAATGAGTCCACTTAAGCCTAAAATAATTCAACCAAAAGAAATCAGTGCTCCTTTTGATCCAAATGTTTGAGCCTAAAATAGACCATTTCTTTCAATACACCTAACCCACCTTCCCTAAAAGATTGTTTTGGCCCCGGTCCCTCCTTGGACATGTGCACCTTGACTTAGGCCAAAAGCCTAAGTTGAGGGTGGCTAATTCAAAAAGTTACCTTAATCTTGGCCTTGGTCCGACATCGGATATTGTGTACCTCAACTCATGCAAAATACATAAGTTGAGGGTGGCTGCGAAAAAGGAAAACAAAAGAAAAAGGGTATGAAAAGAGTTATGTGTAGTAGAAGAAAAATGATAGAAAAGGATGTGACTAAGTTCAAAAGAAACAAAAAGAATGGTAATGATGCTGAATAACAAAGAATGAAAAAAAAGTGAAAAAGAAGAGCGATAAAGTCAAACTCATATCTAGGTCGAAGAAATTTAAGGAAAAAAGCAGAAAAGAAAAATATGTCAAGAATTGGTTGAAAAAAGAGGTAAGAAGCCAATGTTATGTCAAGGAGGGCAGAAAAGTCATTAAAAGTACCTAAATGTACCCTACTTGACCCTGAGCCTACGTTACAAGCTAAGAGCGTCTTCTAGTGATCCTAATGATTAGTTTGGAGAGTCTGTGCAGTGAAAATAAGGGCAAGCCTATGTTATTTTTTTTATAACCGAGAAATTCGTCTGTGACCCGCCCTTTGGACCAAGCCTATGGTATTGAGCACTAACGATATTTGAATTCACTTCTGATCATGAGTGTTGTCTAAATCCTTAAACTTAAAAATCAGATTTATGATGTGAAAAAGGATCTCTTTGAAGTGAGGGCACTAGTTACATTGTTGGAGAGTTGGTATCTTGGTGATTGTTGAAAGGTGTGTTGTGATGTGTATTGGTCGGTCTATGATATTTTGATCCACATGAGTTAGCTTGTTGAGTCTAGACAAAAACATTTGCACTAGGTGATGGAATTGATTGAGAAAGCCACATGATTGCTTGAGTTTGTATGTTTGCTTCTACATAAGTGTCGTTTAGAGTGTTAGTGTGTCACTTGAGGACAAACAACAAGTTTAAGTTTAGAGTGTTGGTGTACCGTGAGTTTATGGTACTATTGATATATTTCACTTAGAGTTTGTGTGAGTCGTAGGCTATTTTATTATTAGAATTGATGGTTTTGATGTAATCTTTGCAAGAAATTGGTTCGGAAGCGGTTGAGAGAGATAAGAGCTGAAAAGTGCAGAATAATCCATTGACGGAGCCAACCACGGATCGTCGGTCCATTAGCAGGCCGTAGGTGGACGATCGTATGACCTGGTCAGAAAGTTGATTTTCAGTACTCAAACCACAGAGTGATAAGACGGACCGTAGTCCAATCCACGGACCGTAGGTGGAACCGTCATTTGAAGGCCCTAAAATATTGCCTAATTGTGTCACGACCCAGGGGTATCCCCTAGAGGTAATGTGGCGTACTTGACCCCGAAGGGGTCGCATACAACCCTTAGCATCATCATAACATAAGATCATAGAAAAGTAGGGAGAACTTAAAATTTTCTTTCAATCCATCTAAAACAATTTCATAACGAGCAGAAGTCTTTTACTAAAAACCTTGTCTCAAACCGTCTATGAATAACGTGAATAAAAATCATTGAGACGCTGCCCATACAAAGTCTAAACAATAAGAAAAGACATAAAAGGAACATAAATGGGTTTGTCCTCAAAACTATGAGGACTCACCAATCTTTAAGTCTTCTTGCACCTAGGAACCTAGCCTCCAAGCAACTCAATCTCCCAAGACCCTACATTTGATTAGAATATAGGCAATATGAGTTAGTACAAAATGTACCAAGTATGAAAGCTAGCACAACATCATAAAGCATCTCAAATGGTTAGTCAACATAAGACATAAGCATAAGAGACAATAACATAAATATATCATAAATTCCAACATAAGTATTATATCATAGCAAGTTAACATAATACATTCATAAATGCATACTTCAACCATTAATCCTTCATACTCAAGAGGACTACTTCACAAGCCACCTCCGAGTATACTTGTGCAATGCAAAGATAGCATCCCATAATACTATCCAAGCTAAGTACCTCTCTTTGACAGAGCAATTGAAAGACCTTCTAGATAAGGGCTTCATCAGACCTAGTATTTCACGATGGGGTGCACCAGTGTTATTCGTAAAGAAGAAAGATGGTTCTCTCATAATGTGAATTGACTATAGACAGTTGAACAAGGTCACAATCAAGAATAAGTATCCCATTCCCAGGATTGATGACTTGTTTGACCAACTTCAGGGTGCTAGTCATTTCTCAAAGATAGATCTCAGATCAGCTTATCATCAGCTTAGAGTCAGAGATAGTGACATTTCGAAGATAACCTTCAGAACTCGGTATGCTCATTATGAATTCGTAGTAATGTCATTTGGGCTAACCAATGCTCCTGCAACTGTCATGGATTTGATGAATAGAGTGTTCAAGCAGTATTTGGACTTGTTCATTATAGTCTTTATTGATGATATCCTTATTTATTCTAAAAATGAGGAAGAACATGCAAGTCATTTGAGGGTTGTTCTGCAAACTCTTAAGGACCGCCAGTTATTCGCTAAATTTAGCAAATATGAATTTTGGTTGCAGTCAGTTACTTTCCTTGGGCATATATTGTCGAGAGAAGGGATTTAAGTGGATTCCTAGAAGATAGACTCAGTGAAACAATGGCCCAGACCTAGCTCTTCTACAGATATCAGAAGTTTCTTGGGTCTAGCGGGTTATTACAGAAGGTTCGTGGAAGGATTCTCATCCATGGCCCCTCCATTGACTAAGTTGACTCAGAAGAAAGTCAAGTTTCAATGGTCAAATGATTGTAAGAAAATCTTTGCAGAATTGAAAACTAGGCTGACTACAACTCCTATTTTGACTCTACCAGAGGGGTCGGACAGTTATGTCATATATTGTGATGCTTCCAAAATTGGCCTAAGTTGTGTGTTGATGCAATGAGGTAAGGTTATGGCTTATGCTTCTAGACAGCTTAAGGTGATGAGAAGAAATATCTGACTCATGACCTCGAGCTTGCAACAGTGGTGTTTGCACTTAAGATTTGGAGACATTACTTGTATGGTGTTCACAGACCAAAAGAGCCTTCAGTATGTGTTCACCCAGAAAGAGTTGAATCTTTGCCAGCGAAGATGGCTAGATTTCCTCAAAGATTATGATATGAGTGTGCATTACCATCCTGGTAAGGCCAATGTAGTAGCAGATGGTCTTAGCTGACTATGTATGGGTCGTGTAGCACATGTTGAGGAAGAAAGAAAGGAGCTAGCAAAGGATGTTCACAGACTTGCTCGCCTAGTAGTTCATATTATGAGCATATCAGATGGTGGTGTAATGGTTTAGAATGGGGCAGCATCTTCGTTGGTAGGGGAAATTAAGGAAAAGCAAGACAGTGATCCGATATTGCTTGAGCTAAAGGGTGCAATCCATTAGTATAGGGTTGAGGTTTCCTCCCAAGGGGGAGATGGTGTGCTTCACTATCAAGGTCAATTATGTGTTCCTAATGCGGGTGAGTTAAGACATCAGATTCTTGCAGAAGCCCATAACTCCAGATATTCTATTTATCAGACGCCACTAAGATATACCGTGATCTGTGGGAAGTCTATTTGGTGGAATGGTATGAAAAGGTATATAGCAAATTTTGTGGCTAAGTGCCCAAAATGCTAGCAAGTCAAGGTGGAACATCAGAAACCCAGAGGTATAATGCAAGAGATTGAGATTCCTACTTGGAAATGAGAAGTGATCAACATGGACTTTATCACAGATTTACCTCGTACTCGCAGATAGCATGACTCCATTTGGGTGATTGTTGACAGAGTTACTAAGTCTTCGTGTTTTTTGGCAGTAAAGACTACAGATTCGACGGAGGACTATGTGAAGCTTTACATAAATGAGATAGTGAGGTTGCATAGGGTTCCTTTGTCTATCATCTCAGATAGAGGTCCTCAATTTACCTCTTATTTCTGGAAGTTATTTCAGAAAGGTCTTAGTACTTAAGTTAACCTTAGCATAAAATTTCATCTGCAGACGGATGGGCTGGCAGAGTGTACCATTCAGACCTTAGATAAAATGTTGAGAGCTTGTGTGATCGATTTCAAGGGTAGTTGGGATGATCACCTTCCTCTTATAGAGTTCGCCTACAATAATAGCTACCATTCCAGCATTCAAATGGCCCATTATGAGGCATTGTATGGGTGTAGATGTATATCTCCTGTTGATTGGTTTGAAGTAAGTGAAGCAGCCTTAATAGGAATAGATTTGGTTCATAAAGCTATGGAGAAAGTGCAACTCATTAGCGATAGACCTAAGACAACCCAGAGTCGCCAGAAATCTTATGCAGATGTAAGGAGAAGGGAACTAGAGTTCCAAGTTGATGATTGGGTTTTCCTGAAAGTGTCACCTATGAAAGGGATGATGAAATTTTACAAGAAAGGGAAGCTCAGTCCTAGATATATAGGCATTTACAAGATCTTGAAAAGGATTGGTAAAGTGACTTATGAGTTAGAGTTGCCAACAGAACTAGCAGCAGTGCATCCAGTTTTTCACATTTCGCTATTGAAGAAGTGTGTGGGTGACCCAACATCTATTGTGCCTTTAGAAAGTGTGGCTATGAATGAAGAGGTACCAGTTGAGATTCTTAATCATCAGGTTAGAAGGTTGAGAAACAAAAAAGTCACTTCAGTAAAGGTTTTATAGAGAAGTCAGTCCATAGAGGGAGCTACTTGGGAAGCTGAAGCAGCCATAAAGGCCAAGTATGCTCACCTCTTTCCTTTAGATTCCATTCCATCTTGAGGTAATAATTCCTCTTCAGTTTTTCAGCCATTCATGCGTAAATTTAGTCTTAGCATCACGTTCCTTCATTTTGTACTTGCATTTTCAGCATATTTGCAGGTTCTTGGAACTTAGTTCAGTTAGAAATTAGTCTCTAGTATTTAGTGGTAGGGTTTACAGCTCCTTCTCTCCATTTCAGCTAGTTTAGCCTTCATTCAAGGATGAATGTTCCAAAGGGGGAGATAATGTAACACCTCGTATCCGAAAATAGACCAAACCAGTAGATTTCTAGAAGTTGATCGACAGACTGATAGGACGGATCGTAGATCCGCCAATGGATCGTCGATCAGTCCATAGGTCGAGACCATCAAAACTTGATCTCTAAAGTTGATCAACAGACTCACAAGATGGATCGTGGATCCGTTGATGGAACATCGATCAGTCTATAGGTCAACACCCCCAGGACCCATCCTCTGAAGTCGATCGACGGACTCACAAGATGGATTGTGGATCCGTCGATCACTTCTGTCGGAGGCTTCAGTAGATTTTAAGTTAGGGGTCTTTTGGTCTTTTCCTTAAGCATTGGAACACTAAATTACATCATTTTAACTATAAACTATGTGGTTTTGGTTAGTTTTAGCCTAGAAACATAAATAGAACTTACCTAAGACAAATTATTCATCAAAACTTAGAAAAATTAGAGCGTTAGAGGAGAAATAAGTCAAGAACCCTAGTTCAAGAACGCAACAAGGTTCCACCAGTACCAGCCCCGAAATCAAAAGATTTCTCCATGGAATTCATCACCAAGTATGTGGGATTTCACTAATGGGTTCCTTTCGCCCATTAGGTCCCTAGATTTCAGTCAGATTATTGATTCCTTAATCATGATTAAACCTAGGGTTTCTAGAACTTCAATAGATTATCATGAATTAGTTATTTACATGTTCCAAATTTGATGCTCACATTATTACTTTGTTTCTTGTATGAATTTTAGAACCCTAGATATGTATTTCTTTAGTTCTTGAATTACACAGGCTAGGCCAAATATTTTAGTTATTTTAGATATACATGCTTCAGTTTTAAATGTGTCATTACCAGTTTATTATTGTGCATTCTTAGTTTGCATGTCAGTTTGAGCTTCCAATATACTATAGATATTCAGTCATAATGTGTTAATCACTTAATCTATTGGGAGTAACTTGAAACCGAGTTGGACTAGGGTCAGTCACCCATATAGTCCTAGAACTACGAGTCACGTAGGTTGTAAGTCCCCTCTGTGGGCATCATTTTAGTGATCACGCCAGCATGTCTCTATACCTCCGGCATGGTATATTAGGTCCTCTCGATGAGGCATATACATCGAACTCCACATTTAGCTCATGTGGTTTTATTATCGGTTATTAGTAACTCCTACAGTTCAGTCAGACTCTATTGCATTAACCACATTTTAGTATAGTAGTATTTAGTTTCAGCATGTTATAAATTGGTCATTGCATTTAGTTAGTTCATTATTCAGTATCTATATCATGTTCAGATTATGCTCTTGCTTTATTGCTTGTTTAATTATATGTTTATTTTAGATTTACTCTATTATATATGCTCAGTACCTTTCAAGTACTGATGCATACTCTGTGCTACATCTTCTCGTGATGTAGGCTCAACTCCCCAGCAGTCAGATCACGCTTAGATCGATTCCCGATATTTAATTGAGCAGCATTAGTGCTGAGTCCTCATTCTTCGAGGACTAGTGACATGGTTATCTTATCGCTTTTAGTCTTTTGTTTTAATTTTGCTAGATCTAGTTGGGGCATGTCCCAACATTTCTATTCAGTTTTAGAGGATTATTCAGACATAGTTAGATTGAGCTTTGTATTTCAGTTTGATATTTCTCTTGTATTAATCTCTCAGATTTCATATATTCAGTTTTAGTTTATGGGTATTCCCCATCATTTCAGATTTACTTATGATTAGCTTCCACATTAGTTATTATTATTCTTAGGGTCACTTGTGATCCCAGGTCTCGTGTCTGCGTCTATGGGGTAGCCTTGGGGCGTGACAATTTCATAGTGTCACATTTCATTGCATCTCATTACCTCAATTATTATTGTTGATCACATGTGTTTATTGGTGATTGTTTATTATGTGAGGTTGATTATTCTTATTTAATGAAACTTGACTGGTGAGTATAATATAGACCTATATAAGTAAGGGATTGAATTTCTTATATAAACTCCTTTCACTACTTCTTAGTTGTCGGTCTATGAGATGTACTGGGTACACGTGGTTTCATACTCATACCACACTTGTTGCACTCTTTGTGGTGCAAATTCAATTCTGAGTACGAGCACATCTTGAGGAACTTTTTGAATCCGAGCTTGGAGTATCTTGGAGTTGTGGCGAGCTGCTTGACTGTTTCGTGGCCCACACCTCCCTCTATCTTTTATTATTTTGTTATTTTAGTATTCAGACAGGATATCCTTGGCTTTTTCATTTAGTTTCAGACGTGCATCATATTTAGAAGCTCTTGTACTTATGATACCAATTCTTGGGTGGTATTTTAGCTTTTCACATGTCATATTTATAAAGAACTTAGTGTTGGAGATTTTTACTCGTTATTTACCTTTTTACCTTATTGGTTAGCTATAATTGGTAAAATATGTTAGGTTGGCTTACCTATTGGTTGGGAACATATGTGTCATCACGACTTGTGAATTTGGGTCGTGACAACGTGGTATCAGAGGCCTAGGTTCATCGATCTCACGAGTACAAAAGCAATGCCTAGTAAAGTTTTGCAGATCGATATGATGACATCCATACCTATCTTTGATAGGTATAGAACATTTAGGAAAAATTCTATTCTTTCATTCATTATCGTTCACACTTGACCTTGTTGAAATTATAATCTTGCTATCTCATTCTCTCTCAGATGGCGAGGACTCGTACATCAGTAAGTGGTGATCAAGAGCCTATTCATGTGCATGCTTTTGGGAGCACTATTCGAGGTATAGGTAGGGGACGAGCTCGAGCTCGAGGTCGGGCAAGTACCAATAGCTACCCAGGGTCATGATAGGACAGTACCTCCCGATGCAGATGTTATTCATAAGGATGTGCAGGATCACATTGAGGGGGATGGACCAACTCAGGCCCCACCTAGTATTATTGCCACCTTAGTGCTTTAAGATACCTTGGCTCGTATGTTAGGACTTCTGGAGAGGATGGCTCAGGCGGGAACTTTGCCTGTCCCCTCTGATGCCTCACAGACCCATGTTGGATGTCAGACTCCAGATCTGATGGTTGCTCCAAATTCTCAGACTCCCAGGATTCAGCCAACTGTTGTTGTAGCTCTCTATTTAGATAGTATGGAATTGCCAGGTATTGCATCACACTTGGCGAACAGGCCTTCCATAACCATTGATGAACAAAAGATGTTTGGGAGGTTCAGACTAATGAATCCTCTGACTTATACTGGCGACATAACTAAGAATGCATATGAATTTATGTTATGAGAGGTTGCATAATCTTGGATTAGTGGAGTCTCATGGAGTCGACTATACAGCATTTCAGATGACTGGCTCTGCCAAGCAGTGGTAGAGGGATTATATTAGTAGTAGGCTAGTTGGATCCCCTCCACTATCATGGAGTCAGTTTACTCAGGTATTTCTAGCCAAGTATGTTCCACACAGTGAGAGGGAGCGCAAAAAGGCCGAGTTTAAGGGTTTGCAGCAAGATGGTATATCAGTCGCAGAGTATGAGGGTAAATTCCATGCTTTGGCTAGGCATGCTTCGATGATACTTCCCAAATAGGCTGAGAAAGTAAGGAGGTTTGTTGAGGTGCTTCTTATTCAGGTTACTACTTCTGGTGTTCCATTCCAAAAAGTGGTAGATGGTGCTAAGGAGTTGGAGATGATTCGACGTAAGGTATTTGAGCAATTTGAGGGCAAGAGGACCAGTCAGGTGATTATGGTGGTGCTCTGCGTAAGAGTCAAGGTTACTTAGGGAGAGGCTATCACTCTCAGTCTACCAAACCCATTCATGCTGTTGTACCAGCGTTTGAGACTGGTTTCGCTGGGCATAGTTCTTCGAGATCGGTGCATACTTCGCATGGTTCATCTTCTAGTCACGTAAGCGATAGAGGACATTCTGGTCATTCAGGTTTCTCTCATCAGCCTATGTCTCGTAGGGGTTATTTTGAGTATGGTGATATGGGACACTTTATTAGATATTTCCCTAGGACTTAACGTAGGGGCTTACATCAGTGTTCTCAAGCTTTAACTTTCAGGGCTGCATAACCTCCAAATATGGGAGGTGTACAGAGTGGCAGAGGTGGTTCTCATTCAGGTAGAGGTGGTTCTCCTTCTGGTCGAGGTAGTGGTCGTGGAGGTTCACAATCTGCGAGCGATCGTTCTCACTGTTATGCTTTTTCGGGTAGGCTAGAGGTTGAGGCTTCAGATGCTCTTAGCACATGTATTATTCTGATTTTTCATCGACTAATTACTGTATTATTTGATCCATGCTCTACTTATTCTTATGTATCCACATATTTTGCTTCGAGTTTGGATATATTATGTGAATCTCTTGATTTTCCAGTATATGTTTCTACTCATGTTGGGGATTCTATAGTGGTAGATCGAGTGTATTGACTATGTATAGTTACCTTGATAGGATATGACACTCATGCAGATTGGTTATCTCCTTACCATGCAATTTTAAATTGTTATGCCAAGACAGTTACATTAGTTACATTAGTTATGCCTGGTATTTGTAGAGTAAAATGGAGAGGTTCTCTTAGTCACCCTCCTAAAGGGGTGATATCATTTCTTAAGGCTCGTCACTCGGTAGAGAGAGGATGTTTGGCTTACTTGGCGCACATTTGAGATTCTAGTGTTGAGACTCCTATGATTAAATCTATTCCGATAGTGAATGAATTTTCAAAGGTATTTTCAATAGATTTACCAAGTCTTCCTCCTGATCGTGATATTGATTTTTGTATTGATGTAGAGCCATGCACTCAACCTATTTCCATTCCTCCTTATCGTATGGCACCAGTTGAATTGAAAGAATTGAAGGAATAGTTGTAGGATTTGTTGAGCAAGGATTTTATAAGACCAAGTGTATCTCCTTGGGGTGCTCCAGTGTTATTTATGAAGAAAAAAGATGGATCTATGCGTATGCGTATTGACTACCGACAGTTGAACAAGGCTACTATCAGAAATAAGTACCTGATATCTCGTATTGATGATTTATTTGATAAGTTGCAAGGTGCTTCAGTTTTCTCCAAGATTGACTAGAGATATGGTTACCATCAGTTGAAGTTTAGGGCGAAGGATATCCCTAAGATAGCTTTTCAGACACGTTTTGGCCATTACGAGTTTTTGGTGATGTCTTTCGGATTGACTAATGCCCCAACAGCTTTTATGGACTTGATGAATGGAGTGTTCAGACCGTACTTGGATTCCTTTGTTATTGTCTTCATAGATGATATATTGATATACTCCCGCAGTTAGGAGGAACACGAGCATCATTTAAGGATTGTGCTTGGGATTCTGAAGGAGAAAAAACTTTATGCAAAGTTTTCAAAGTGTGAATTTTGTCTTAGCTCGATAGCATTCTTGGGACATATAGTGTCCAAGGAGGGTATTATGGTGGATCCTAAAAGATTGAGGCAGTTAGAGATTGGGCCAGACCTGCTTCGGTTACTGAGATTCGAAATTTCTTAGGCCTTGCAAGTTATTAACGATGGTTTCTAGAGGGGTTCTCAACCATTGCATTCCCATTAACTAGATTGACCCAGAAATAAGTGGTTTTCCAGTGGTCTAATGAGTGTAAGGTGAGTTTTCAAAAGCTCAAGACTTTATTGACTACTACTCTGATTTTGACCCTACCCGTGGAGGGATAGGGTTTTGTTGTATATTGTGATGCTTCTCGAATCGGTCTTGGTTGCGTATTGATGTAGAAGGAGAAGGTGATAGCTTATGCTTCGAGGTAGTTGGAGGTTCATGAGAAGAACTATCATATTCATGATTTGGAGTTGGCGGCTGTTGTGTTTGCATTAAAAATTTGGAGGCATTATCTTTATGGTGTGCATTGTGAGGTATTCACGTATCATCGTAGTCTCCAGTATATATTTAATCAAAGGGATCTCAATTTGAGGCAGAGGAGATGGTTGGAGTTGCTCAACGACTATGACATGACTATTCTTTATCATTTAGGTAAGGCAAATGTGGTAGTAGATGCCTTGAGTCGAAAGACAGTAAGTATGGGTAGTCTCGCCTTGTTACAGGCTGGCGAGCGTCCTTTAACTAGGGATGTCCAATCCTTGGCCAATAGCTTTGTGAGGCTTTATATTTCAGAATCTGGTAAGGTGTTGGCTTATATGGAGGCTAAGTCATCCTTGTTGGAGCAGATTCGAGCTCAACAATTTAATGATGGTGATTTATGTAAGACTAGAGACACGGTGTCAAAACGAGAAGCCAAGGATGCAACTCTTGATAGTGAGGGAGTTTTGAGGATAAAAGGCCGTATTTGTGTTCCTCAGACTGGTGAATTGACTAAGTTGATCATGGAAGAGGCACATAGTTCGAGGTACTCTATTCATCCGAGGGCTACTAAGATGTATCGTGACTTTAAGCAGTATTATTGGTGGTGTCGTATGAAGAAAGACTTAGTGGATTTTGTATCTCGGTGTTTGAATTGTCAGTAAGTGAAGTATGAACACCAAAGTCTGGAGGTGTGGCTCAGAGGATGCACATACCTGAGTGGAAGTGGGAGCGTATTGCTATGCAGTTTGTGGTAGGGTTGCCACGTACCTTGGATAAGTTTGATGCTATATGGGTCATCGTGGATCAATTGACATAGTCTGCACACTTCGTACTAGTTCAGACTACCTATAATTCAAAGAAGTTAGCCAAGATCTATATTTGAGAGATAGTTTGTTTGCATGGGGTTCCCCTTTCTAATATTTTCGATCATGGCACACAATTTACATCTCATTTCTGGTGGTCTATGCAGAAGGAGTTGGGCACTCGGGTGGATCGCAGTACAACCTTTCACCCTCAGACTGACGGTCAGTCTGAACGGACTATTCAGGTTCTTGAGGATATGTTGCGGGCGTTTGTGATCGGCTTTGGTGGTCACTGGGATCAGTTCTTGCCATTAGTGGAGTTTCCTTACAATAATAGTTACCATTCGAGCATTTTGATGGCACCATTTAAGGCTTTGTATGGTAGGAGATGTCGATCTCCAATTGGTTGGTTTGATGCATTTGAGGTTAGACTGCGGGGTACAGATTTGTCGAGGGAGCCCTTGGACAATGTCAAGTTGATCCAAGATAGAGTTCTCATTACTCAGAGTAGGCAAAAGAGTTATGCAAATCGGAAGGTTCGTGATTGGGAGTTTATGGTTAGAGAGAGGGTTCTATTGAAGGTTTCACCCATGAAGGGTGTGGTGAAATTTAGAAAGAAGGGCAAGTTGAGCCCAAGGTATATTGGTCCTTTCGAGATTGTGGAGCGTATTTGTGAGGTGGAGTATCTGTTGGCTTTGCCACCTGGTTTGTCGGATGTTAATCCCGTATTTCATATTTCAATGTTGAAAAAGTATCATCAGGGTGGTGCTCATGTGATTCAATGGGATTCGGTATTACTTGATCAGAATTTGACTTTTGAGGAGGAGCCGACAATCATTTTGGATAGGCAAATTCAAAACATGAGGTCGAAAGAGATTGCTTCAGTAAAGGTTCAATGGAAGCATCATCCAATAGAGTAGGCTACATGGGAGATCGAGTCAGACACGAGGAGTAGATATCCTCAGCTTTTTGAGCGTTCAGGTACGTTCTATTATTTTATCGTTCGAGGCCGAACGTTACTAGAACTATTTTGACTCTTTCCGTAAAATTTAAACCAAAATTTTGAAATATTCGGTATCTATAAATATTTAATTGATGAATTTTTATTAAATAATTAAGGGCAAATTACAGAAATCACATACTTTTAAGGCAAAATTACAATCTATCCCTTAAACGTTTATAATTACAGAAACCCCTCAAACGGATACAATAATATAAGCGCTGATACATTAATCTTATGCTCAAGATACACTAATCTGATGCTTGAAAATGAGGGATTTTGGAGATTTGTAAAACTTATAGGGGATAATGGTAATAAGTAAACTAAAGGTGAAATTTCTGTAATTAATCCAATAATTAATATAGTTAATAGTTAGTTGGCCAAGTCCATAATTCATTTAAGTCATTTGGCCCATGTATTAAAATAAGTTTAGAGGGGTTAAAATTGTTATATCATAATTAGAGAAAAACAGAAATAGGGAAAGTTGATCAACACATCGGCGTCCGACAAGAAACCCTTCTTCAGGTAAAACGATACAATATCTCTCAAGATTTTAAACTCTGCGTTGAGTACAATTACAATATAAATTACTATGACTTGATTTGTTGTCATTATTATATTGATGAGGTGAGGTGAGGGTAGTATCTGTCAAATGGGTTTAAAAGTTTGGTCTGCAATTTCCTTTATTATTGAGATATTAGAATGGTGGGGGACAAGATTTTGAGCCAATCATTAGGCAATCATGCCAATGATTGGCATTTGATAGGTATATTTTTAGGAGTTAGGCATTTCACCGAATGGATTGAAAAGAGGGGTCGCGTTGCAGTGCATTGCCGGGTTCTGTTAATTGGTGGAATTGGTTCTTATTTTATTTATTTACCAAATTAAGATACTAGTTTTAATATATTGATATATGTGATTAACGTTAGGTATATTGTATTAGATGGATACCATTAGAATATATTGTTTGAAGGAACTAAGATTTAACCTTAGGCTTAATTTTTAGGATATATAAGGCGTGACATATGAGTTGGCACCAAAACTAGGAGCTTGATTATAGCATTTTGATGAGTTTTTGGTCTAGGTTAGTCGTGTGGTAAAATGAGTGTCTATGAACTCGTTTACTTACGAATATTACATAATTGGTAGATTGGGAACGTTCCGAAGCTTTGCGAAAAGGGAAGAAAATATCTTGAGGATTCGTGGCACGGGTTCGACATTTAAGGTATGTTAAGACTTTCAGACTTCATTGAAGGACTTTTACTAATTAAAGATTAAAAATAAAATACACTATGCGTAAGGCGAAACATGGGGGTCTCGTACCAATGGTGTGACGGCCATTGGTATGAGTACCTGTGTTATAAAGGGAATGTTTATTACTATAGTAGGCGGATAGTAATCCGAGAATGCCAAAGCATATGGGCATTAGTTGATGTATTATTAACTTGAATTCTTTGTGTGATTGTGTTTCTTATTTAAATCCGTATATTTGTAATAGTTAAGGTGGTATGTATTATGCTGATATTTGATTGATTAAGATCATCCCCTTTATTGAAACAATATTGTGCACATGCATTGACATGAGATTGAGTACTAAGACATATAATTATCCGATACCAAATAAAATACTAAAGATAAGACAAATACAAGGATATAATTATTTTAGCAAATTTGATTGTAAATCAAGATTTTATCACTTAAAACTAGAAGAAGAATCTAAAAAACTAATAGCATTCACTGTACCACAAGGATTTTACGAATGGAATGTATTACCGTTTGGATATAAAAATGCACCAGGTAGATATCAACACTTTATGGATAACTATTTTAAACAATTAGAAAATTGTGTAGTATATATTGATGATATATTGCTATATTCTAAAACCCAAGATGATCACATAAGATTATTAGAAAAATTCATACATATTATAGAATATTCAGGCATAAGCCTAAGTAAAAAGAAAGCCAACATAATGAAAAATCAAATAGAATTCTTAGGAATACAAATTGATAAAAACGGAATAAAAATGCAAACACATATAGTACAAAAAATAATTAACTCAAATGAACAACTAAACACAAAAAAGAAATTACAATCATTCTTAGGACTAGTAAATCAAGTAAGAGAATACATACCAAAATTAGCAGAGAGTTTAAAATCATTACAACAAAAATTAAAGAAAGATATAGAATATCAATTTGATAAAAAAGACCAAATACAAATACAAAAGGTAAAATTATTATGTAAAAACTTACCTAAACTATACTTTCCAGATGAAAACAAAAAATTTACTTATATAATAGAATCAGATGCGAGTGAAAAAAGTTATAGAGGAATATTAAAATACAAATATGATGACACTATGATAGAACATCATTGCAGGTATTATTCAGGAACATTTAATAATACAAAAATAAAATGGGAAATAAATAGAAAAGAATTATATTCAGTATATAAGTGTTTATTATCATTTGAACCATATATTGTATATAACAAATTTATTATAATAATGGGAAATAAATAGAAAAGAATTATATTCAGTATATAAGTGTTTATTATCATTTGAACCATATATTGTATATAACAAATTTATTATAAGAACAGATAATACACAAGTAAAATGGTGGCTAACAAGAAAAATACAAGATTCAGTAACAACAAAAGAAATAAGGAGATTGGTATTAAATATATTAAATTTCACATTTACAATTGAAGTAATAAAAACTAATAAGAATGTTATTGCAGATTACTTATCAAGACAAAGCTACTCAGACTGAGACTGAGGAAGAATATACAATTGAAAAGATACTCAAAGTCATTACTACACTTTGTACAAAAGTGGATAGTATGGACAACGAGATACAAAAGCTAAAGACTAATGAAGATAATCTGAAGTCTAAAGCTAGTCAGCAGCATGACTATAAAAATGCGGAGCTACGTCAATCGAAAGACGAAAAAAGTCCAGAGCTAAAAGGAGACGATGGGAAACTCCTTAAAACCCATAATGTTTGTTTAAATACAGTTGCAGGTATAAGCCAACGAGTTAGTGAAAAACATAAGAACTCAAACTTAAACCAGTTATTCGAAAAACCATTTACCCCAAGGCTAACACCAAAAAGTATATTGACTATAAAACCACAAACTTCTACGTATGCGGATAGCATACACCATGACAAAAGAACATATAACCATATTACGCGAACCTACATAGAAAATATATACAAAATTCAAACATTTTTAAATCTTAACCCCAGATCTACTACAACCCAAGAACCCAACCAGGACTATTTAACCCAAAAATTACAAGGTTATAATAAACTGATTGCACAACCAAAAACTAATGCCAACTTAGTAAGGACATGTTATATCTATGGACTATTAAATACAGTATATACATATGATGGAGAGGAACTAAGTGGAATACCGGAACTACATAAAGCATTTATTACATATAAGAGAGTTACTAAGGGAAATCTATTCTATGTAAAATTTTATACAGCAACAGCAGAGATATTATACGAGGAAATAAAACCTCTGATACAAGTTGTAAAGATAGGTTTGACAAAAGATATGATAATACCAGAAGATATCGGACAACAGTCAGAGATACAAAAAATTGAGATACCCAATTTTTACGCCAATAAGAGAATAATCGATATATCAACTATCATCCAGGAGTTAGCTAACAATTATTTAAACGAAAACGCTATATGGAGCTACTATGCAAGAAACCAGCTAATTATTTATTTCAATTCAAGGGAGCTAAGGAAATCAGATATGGATGAAATCCAAAGATGGATTTAATCCAAAGATGGATTTTATCACTACTTAAGCCAGAAGGACGACCTACGACACGAGCACTAAAAGAAGGATTTATTTCGGCAGAATTATTAACCAGATATTGCAAGCTAATTGGTCACAAATACCCTGGCCATATATGTTCAAAATGTAACGGAGAAGATAATATAATCTCAAATGTCCAGCTGGAATAAAGAGATAAAGACGGAAGCAGAGGATAAGAAGATAAGATGATGAAGATGAGATGTGCACAAAATAAAAAGATGAGATAAGAGAGTAAAATTATTTGTCTTGTAAAATAGTCAATAAAATATGGTGTGAATAGTAGTGTGTCATAATGTGTGTCATAATAAGGATGGGCATGTGTAAGGAATGGTAAGGGGTATAATTTATTAAGTGGATAAGTGTATGGTGTGCCATAAGTAGTAGGTATGTGTCATACTATTATACTATATAGGTACATTATTGTAAGTAAGGAAGAATTCTCCTCTATATAAGGGAGGATATATGTAAATGAAAGGCAGGCAATGCCTAACGTAATAAAAACTTTCTTGAAAACACTCTCTCCACTAAGATATAAAAATACTTAAAAGATAATGGACAAATCTGAAATCCAATCAGATATTTCAGATAGCATGGCTAAGCAAGAGGCAAAGGTATATTGTTCAATAAATATGCGAGAACTAATTTCATATATTCCGAATATCATATATATGATTGAATAAATTTATGTTAGTTATTATGTATTAGAATTATTTGAATCATGATTTCTAGTTTATTAGCACACTGGAAACAGGGAGAAAACTTCTATACTATGCCATCCTAATGTTGAAGCCATTTAGGGGAGTAAACAAAGTTGAGGCGCTGATAAGAAGGAAGTATCCGCTAAAGTACGATGCTAGTAGTGACAGGAAAACATGATAAAGATAATCTAGTTCATAATGATCTAATATGAATTTAAGCAATTATGAATATGATAGGAAGGAATAATTTGAAATAAAAACCCTGCATGATAAAGAACATGACTACATACTTGCATGATAAAATGATAAAAAACTATGAAACCTTAATCTTATATATCCTTAAAGATATAAAAATAATTGAATTAAGAAGAATTATATGGGAAAAAATATTTGATGATAACGAATCAGAAGATATATTAAACCAACAATGGTATGAAATAGACCTACATAATTTAGACTACGAAAAAATAGAATGGTACGATTTAGAAATAAATTCAGATTAAAATGAACTACGAATATTTACAATATTTGACAAAATTTATGGAAGATATAAAACTATTAGAACAACTAATGGAAGAAAATTTATACATGTACCAAGAAACCCAAGATATGTTATACCTAGAATATATCATAAATAATATTAAAGAAATATTTAGATTAAAACAACTATCAGAAGAATATTACAATAAATATTATTACAATTTACCATGAATTCAGCACCAAAAAATTATAATAAAATCTTTAAAATAAGTTACTCACCTACTATACTACCACCTAACACTACCACTTCCACAAATACACTAACGACCAGTTCCGCACCGAAAAATGGTATCAGAGTTATGGATGTCGAGAAATATAAGAAGAACCACATTAGTAGAAAGTTAAGAAAAATAAGAAGAAAATTAAACAAATTATATCCAAAATATAAACAACTTAATATCACAAAAACTGATAACGAAAAATTAAATCAATTAATAAATAATATATCTAAAGTAGAATATAAATATATTCAATATTTAAAATTACAATGAATAACGAGAATAACGAATATAGAAAAAAACTTAATGAAATAATTATAGAAAAAAGACAAGAATTAGCACATAGAAAAAATAGACTTAACAGTAATATATTTGCAGGAATCTGTCACAAATCTATAATAGCACAAAGAAAGACTATTTTATATCTAGAAATACAAATAAATAACTTAGAATATAAACTCCAACATAATCTATAAATGAATAAGGAAGAATACGCAATAGATGAAAATACATACGAAAATTATGACGGATTAAAAATAAAGATAATATTTTCTAATCTAGGAAGAAGATATAAGAAAATAGGCGACAAAATAAGCTTAATGTTAGAAAAAGAATCGGTAAAACTAGAAGATAGTTTAACTGCTATGATAAGGATAACAAAAGAAAATGAAGAAATAGATAGAAAAACGGAAATTGAAAAAATAAAACAACAAGCAATAAAGGAAGTACAACAATTAGAAGAAGTAAAAAATACCAAAATAGTAGAGCTAGAAAAAGAGTTAACAATATTAAAAGAAATGTATGAAATAAAACAAAAAGAAAAAGAACAAAAAACGAAATTAACAAATGAGATAATTAAAATTAAAGAAAAATTACAACTAGAAGATGAATTAGAAGAAAATAACCAAGATAATCTACCCGAAATAAGAGTTGATGAAATAAATGACGATGATCTAGAACAACATTCGGAAACAAGCGAAACATATACGAAACTTTTAGCAAACATAAATAATACAAAGAATTTAGAAGTAAATATAGGTGACATAGACATGGACGAAAAACCTAGTACATCAAGAGTTAAAAACCCAAAAAAAATTATTCCAAAATATTATAATGAAAACTATGAAAAATATGATAGAGAAAAACCTATATGGGATAAAAGATTAAATAAAAAATGGACACCTAAACCAATAGCTGAATGACATGATTTTTTAGATTTAGACTGTGTAGCAGATATAAATAAAACAATCCAATTATGGATAGGATATATATCAAAACAATTAATAGGTAACAAAATAACAATAGCAGAGACACCAGGGTATATAGAAAGAACGGTTATAGGAACAGTAAAATTATGGCTACAAAAAATTTTCAGATGAAAATTAAAAAACTCTAAGAAGTAATAAAAAATCTAATGGCGAATTAGCTACTACAACTATGGAAATATTATATAAATACGAAGTAGCTATAAGAAATGAATTTAGTAGTATGACAACAGAAGTAGAAGAACAAAATAAAAAAAAATCATAAATCGGAATCTAATGACAAAACTAGCAATATGTAATATGTGTTACATAGATGAATATACATATGCATTTAGAGAATACTATTATAAAGGAACATATAACACAGAAGAAAGCAAAGAAATAAGAAAATTATATTTTACAAAATTACCGGAACCTTTTAGTTCAAAAATAATAAAAAGTTGGAATGAAGCAGAATTAACGAGATACCTTAGGAGCTAGAATGAAATTCTTGCAACGATGGTTTATGGAACTATGTGAAAAACATAAAGAAGAAATAAAAATGGAAAAAATATTAGTAAAAAACTTGGCATGTTGCAAAAATAAAAAAGTACCTCAATTTGGTTGTACGGATAGATATTATAAAAATAGAAAGAAATATAATAAAAAATAAAGATCAAAATATAAATATAAAAAATCGAGAAGAAGATACTATGTAAAAAACTACAAAACCAAAAGACCATATAGGCCAAAAAGAAAACTAACAGAATGTACTTGTTATAATTGTGGAAAATTAGGACATATAGCTAGAGATTGTAAATTACCTAAAAATCCAATTAAATATGTACATTTAGGAGGAACAGAAATATTAATAAAAGCATGTTTTAGAGAAGGAATAGATACACCCATAGAAATATACTTAGCAGATGATATGATCATACAACCTATAGAAAAAAGTATAATAAGTGCGGTAAAAGGTAACCTCATATACCAAAAATTTAAATTTATAATAAGTGCTAACTACTCAGTAGCAGCAAATGACAGAAACATAGATAAATCATTAGTATTATATTGGAAAATGTCAGGAATAAAACTAGCCCCGGGAAGTAAAATATTTACAGCTAGATGTAAAAACTTATATGTTCTAACAACAAAACATAAAATAACAACAAAAAATAAAATAGATAAAATAAAAATAGAAGATCCCTTTGAAAAAATAGTTACAGTCATAGATAATAATGATTATAGTTATAATGAAATTGATATAGAAGAAGATTTAGAAATAGTAAAGGAAAGACTAAGTACATCGAAAAGAATAAACAATGAGATACCCCAAATATCATCAAAAATGAGTACCTCAAAAAGAATAGATAAAATCCCACAAAAATCAATGGAAGAAGAAATAAAACTACATCATTACTACATAACAGGAATAATGGAACAACGAAAATATTTAATATTAATAAATACAGGATTAGAAGAAAATTATATTACAAGAGAATTAGTAACGAAAGATGAAATAATAACTACTGAACAATCGTGCCCTGAACTACCAAAAGTATTAACATATACAACAAAACTATGGAAAAGGAAATAATTATTAGAGGAATACCAATAATAATAAAGTTTAAAATATATCAAGGAGATGAAAACATCACTTTAGGAATAAAATGGCTAGAACAAGTAAAACCATATAATCTAGAAGACAAACAGTTAATAATAAATTATGAAAATAAAAAAGTAATAATAAAAAGGACTTTAGTATGATAAAAATATGAAAATATATATACTTGCAAAAATAATAATAGAAAGATATTACAACAGATATTATACACCAATGATAGATACAGAAGCAGAAGCTAATATATGTAAATATAATTGTTTACCAAAAGATAAGTGGGAAAAATTAAAAACACCAATAGTAGTAACAAGATTTAATAATGAAGGAAGCATGATCACATATAAGACAAAAAATAGAAAAATACAAATATGGGATAAGATATTAACTATAGAGGAAATATATAACTTTGAACTAATTACAAAAGATATGTTATTAGGAATGCCATTTTTAGAAAAATTATACCCACATATAATAACAAAAATACACTGGTGGTTCACAACACCGTGTAAACAAAAAATAGGAGCAAAAAGAGTAAATAATAAAAAACGAAAAACAACAGAATGGATAAAAGGGAGTGAAAAAATTACACAAAAAATTAGAAAATATAAAAGAAGAAGACCCTAAAACAGAATTAATAATATTCTCTATAGATAAAGTAAAAATAATCCAAGATAAGTTAGAATTATTATATAGTGAAGATCCTTTACAAGGATGGGAGAAACATAAAACAAAAGTAAAAATTGAACTAATTGATAATAATAGTATAATAACCCAAAAACCATTAAAATATAATTTTAATGATTTGACCGAATTTAAGATATATATAAATGAATTACTAGAAAAAGGGTATATACAAGAAAGTAATAGTAAGCACACAAGCCCGATATTTATCGTAAATAAACATAGTGAACAAAAAAGAGGAAAAAGTAGAATGGTTATTGATTATAGAAATTTAAATGCAAAAACTAAGACATATAATTATTCGATACCAAATAAAATACTAAAGATAAGAGACGGCCCGAGGTGACTTCTTGACAGTTTTCCATGACTTTTGGTGCTAAAGGTAAGGATTTTACTCCCGTAATCTATTTTTCGATCCATAGAATGTAGATTCTTGGTTAAATATTGTTGGGGGAGGGTTTTGGACTGAATTTAAAATACTAAAGGTTATTTTTCTATATGTTTCGTTCTTGAGAGTTAAGAGACGGCCCGAGGTGACTTCTTGACAGTTTTCCATGACTTTTGGTGTAAAGGTAAGGATTTTACTCCCGTAATCTATTTTTCGATCCATAGAATGTAGATTCTTGGTTAAATATTGTTGGGGGAGGGTTTTGGACTGAATTTAATGGTGGGAAAAAGCCCTAGCTGTACCTTAGAATCATGGGTTTGGTCTTGGGTTATTGGGTTTGTTATAATCTGGGTAATTAGACCTTCATTAATTGATCCTTGCATTAAATTGTTGTTTGTAGACATAGAACAAGTGAAAATAATCTGGAAAGGGAAGAATCAAGTATCTTAGAAGGATTCAAGCTTGGTTTCAAGATAGGTGATGGTTTGATTTCATGTTTATGTGATATGTGTTGGTAATTGCTTCATTGTAATGCATATATGTATATGAATGTAGTATTGTTGATCAAACCTAATGAAATGAGTATGAATGAACAAATGTATGGCATGATTCAACATTTGATTGTGATTGTGGTTTTGTTGAATTGATCGGGTGTCACGTTCCGCTATACTAACTTGGTCGGGTACCATGTTTCGGCGCATATATGGGATTGGGTGTCACGTCTGGCACACGAATAGGGATCGGTTACCACAATCTGGTACACTAACAGTTTGAGCATGAGTTCCATGAGAGGACCATTGAGTTGCCACATTTTACCTGTTATTGAGAATGTGAAAATTGTACATTGCTCTTGAAATGATAACCGTGTATATATTTTGTGCATGTCATGTTTACTTTGTTGTGACTGCTTATATATGTTGCGTTTACTGGGATAGTCGCGTGATCCTACCAGTACACTATGGTTATGTACTGATATTGTACTTGCTCGTTCTTTGTTGAGTACATGGCATCTTTTGGCAGCTATTGACAGACCTTAGCTAGGAGATCAATGATCGAGACCGAATTTCAAGGGTGAGCCAGTTCTTTCAGGCTGTCATGGAGTCCTTCATTTCGTTTAGTCCACTTCCTTCAGACTCAAACTATTGTTTAGATACTTCTTATGTTTGGTTGGGGTTGTATCCTTTGTCTTAGACTTGTTGCATTTTAGATGTTTTGGTACATTGACTTTCAGTTCTAGAGGTTAACTTCCGCAATAGATTATTAGTTGTTTTGTTGAACTCCCGGAGGTTATGGGAACTCCAGTTATTTCTACATTTAAATATGCTTCTGTATCTTTAAATGCCTAGTATTTTGATTAAGTTGTTTAGTCTGGGTTGTAGTAGTGGTTCTCCCACCGTAGGGTTAGTGTGGGTGTCAATCACAACGGTCTGAGTCATGAAATAAAGTGTTTGATTGGACATATAGTTATAGTTTAAGAATAAAAGAAAGTTCTTTTAAATTAGAAAATTTTAAAAAAATATTATTCAGTCAAAATTCATGATCCAAAATAACTTAATTTTTATTTGTCACTGAAAAATGACGGTTGGATCCATCTTATTGAGGGCATATGGGCTACTTCTTTTCTTTACCCACTTTGTCTAATTTGGTTTGATTCCTTATTTTATTGTACATACAAAAAATAATCAAACGTAATTACTTTCAGACTTTTTCTTAATTAGTTGTAGTAATTTAGCATCTTAAACTGATGATTCATATAATTTTCCCAAGTCCTGGCTTCTTCATAAGAATTAGTTCAAAATTGAGCACATATAACCAAGTTTCAATGTATCATGGAAGAAAAAGCATGAAGAAATAAAAATGGAACATCCCGTGGAAGAGCTTCTAAGCTTAAATTTTGAAATTCTACCGCAAAGTGAATCGTTTCGAGAAAATAATACATCAAAGATTCAAAATATCGAGATAAGTTTATATCTAAAATTTGAAACTACTTAGATGAGCTTTGGAGTTGATTGAGATTGAGAAAAAAAAATAGTTTGTTGAGCAAGATGAATTGCTGCAATAAATAAACAATGTTTATGGATCTATATACATCTCTAATACATTATATGTACACTACAATATCAATACATAACATATACATGCGATCATTTACGTTGAATTTTTTTTCACATGTACATTTACATAAAAAATCTTTTAAAAATTTGTAGTCTAAAAATAAGTCATACATATTAAAGTGGCTATAAATTAAATAATCTTTCAACGGGTAAAATAGAAAGCATAGAGTTAAATTGTTATTCAATATATAAAAAGTATTATTCTTTTTAAAACTGATTTAAAAGAAAAAAAAATTATCACATATATTGAGACGGAGGGAGTACATATTTATTCTAAAATATTAGTATGATATTGAATAGAATTACTTGCAATAAATTTTAAGTTACCTAATTGTGTAATTATTGTTCTGTTAAGAAACAATCGGTTTTTAAAATCAATTCAACTTTAGGAGAGAAATCATTTTTTTAAAGGAGTCACTACTTAATTTTTTTTAAAAAAGAAATTAAGAAAACTTAACTTTAAAGACTTTAATAGACTTAAGCCTAAAAAGTTTAAAGGAAAGGGTACGAGGTTCTTATTTGTATTTCAAAAGGTTTTAAGGCTGTTGAAATGTTCACTAACATGCGGTTATTCAATGATTTGAAAAAAAAAAAAATTATTTGACTAATTTGAAAAATACTTAAAGAAACTAAGACATTTAAAATTATTTGAAAATAAATTAACTTAAGCACTTGAGATGCTTTTTAAAATAAAGTAAACTTTTTGTCAAAGATAACCAAATAAAAAAAATCATTAAATAAAATCATTCAAATGGAATAAGTGACCATAACAAAAATGATTTGTCTTTAAGAGATTCAATTAAGTTAAACCAAAGCAAATAAATGTAACAATCGTTCTCGTCGTTATAGAAAAGCCAACGGGGAAAAAATTGGGGCCGAAAAACGTTTTCGTAGTATATGATTTTTCCCAACCTTGTCCAGATTTGGACGAAATTGGAGTCTTTATGGCATAGCAAAATCTGGCAACAATCAGGTGAGTTAATTATGATTTTAATTACATGAATGGATAAATAAGTCGTTATGGAATCGTACGACTTTATGGAATTGAATTCGGGCGAGTAGAACTCCCGAAATCGATCTTAGCGTAAAATGTATTTTCTGAGCGTCATTGGTTAGAGGTGTGTTATAAAATGGGGGTTTTGGAATTCTTTAAATAGCTCACTGGTTCGTGCAAACTGCCTTGGCGGGGATTTGTATAGCTCTGGCGGGGCCGCTGTAGCGGGATGGGTGTCGTTGTGGTAGGCCCGACACGACTTAAAGTCGTAAATAAATCCCAAAACGACTTTATTCTGCACTTTTCGATTTTTAGAACTAAGGAACGAACCTCAGGTAACTTTTGACAATTTTCCACTATTCTTGAGGCTAAATGTATGTTTTTCACTCCCAAATCCATTTTTCGATCCGTAGAACATAATAGAATGGGTAAATATCAATGGGGAAGGGTTTTGATCTGGAATTTATGGTGAAAACAACCCTAATTTGGATACTTGGGATCATAGGTATGATCTAGGGTTGTTAGAATTGTTAGTAATTCGGGTAAATAGTGATTGTTTATTGATTCCTTATTATATTGATTGTTTGTAGACCAAGAACAAGCAGAATGAATTTGAAAAGGAAATCAAGTTTCTTAGGGCTTCAAGCTTGTTTCGAGGTAGGTGATGGTTGTGATCCTATGATTGTGTGATAAATGTTTGTTCTTGCTTCATTATGATACATGTATGTATGTGATTGTTGCATTATTGATCACACTTGTTGTAAATGAGACAGATGAATGATGATTGCCATGAAATCATAACTTAATTGAATGATCTTAAAGATATACTTGTGATTGTGATTGTGGTGTGTTGAATGGATCGGTTGTCACATTCCGGCATAACTAACTTGAATCGGTTGTCACGTTCCGGCATAACTATGGGATCGGTTGCCACATTCCAGCATAATTATTGGATCGGGTACCACGTTTCGTTATGCTAACTGTTTGAGTTTGGGTTCCATGAGAGGACCAATGACGTGACATAATTGTGTATCTTGAGGAATGTTCGTTGTTCGTAAATGTTGATAATATTGTATATGTTCGATATATGGATGTGATTATATTATCGTTTGACTTTTGTATGTTGGACTTAGTGGGATAGCCGCGTGATCCTACCAGTATATTGTGGTTGTGTACTGATATTGCACTTGCTCTTATTTTTGTTGAGTACAGGGCATCTTCCGGTGGCTATTGATAGACCTCGCTTCGAAGATCAGTGATCGTTCGAATTCAAGGGTGAGCCAATTCTTCCGGGCTGCCATGAGTTATCCTTTTGTCTATGTCCACATTTCGGACTTAGACTTGTTCTATTTAGTATTAGTTCATTAGTTTGGGGTTGTATCCCTTCTGGTTAGACTTGTTGAACTTTAGATGGTTTGGTACATTGACTTTTAGGTTCTAGGTAGCATTTCTGCATTGTTTAGTTGTTAGATCTTTTGTTGAAGTTTATGGAAACTTCAGTTTTTAGCTATTTCTCCTATTTTCGTATACTTAAATGCCTTCGTTTTTGGTTTAGTTTCTTGGTTTGGTTGTAGTAGTGGTTCTCCCACCGGAGGGTTAGTATGGGTGACAATTATGATGGTCTAGGTCGTGACAAGTTGGTATCAGAGCCTAGATTCATTGATCTTGATATACCAAAATGAGTCTAGTAAAGTCTCGCGAAACGGTACAGGGAGGCCTTTACTTTTCTTCGAGAGGCTATAGGACTTTAGGAAATCTCTGTATTTCTATTGTCTCTTTCGTGCTATAACTTGATTCCAATTGGTATCTGTCGATTCAAAGTGGTATCTAACCTCCTTCACTCTTCTGTACGCAGATGGGTAATACTAGATTCAACGGCATCAGGCCCGTAGCTCCCATCAATGCTCCAGGTGAGGAATCTACAGCGAGAGGTCGCAGTCAAGGCAGGGGTAGAGGAAGAGCTAGGAGTAGAGGCCGATGAAGAGTGGCGCCTTTTAGAGATGGGGTACGGGTTGTAAATGCTCCCCAAATGAGGCCCCTCCCGTTCATCACGAAGAGATAGAAGATGATATTGAGGTTGAGAATGTTGAGGAAGTTGGACAAGAGGAAGAGGTGCAGGCTGAGACTACCAATTTTCCTCCCATAGACCCAGTGTTAGCTCGACATATCATGTCCTTCTTGAAAGGGTTTGTTGGTCCTGGAGTGCTTCCTTCTATTCAAGCAAGTCAAGCTCTCGCTAAATCCCCTATTGCTAGCACTGCGCCCAAGACGGGTAGAACGAGAGGTAACAATGCTTTCTTCCATCCTTTGTTGGGTTTTGTTTTGACCGGTAATGAGCATGAAATGTTGACGAAGTTATTGAAGCTAAAGCCTCTTCTGTTTTTTGGTTCTGAGAATGAGAATGCTTATGAGTTTATCTTAGATTGCTATGAGAGACTTAATAAGTTAGGAATTGTCCATCGTGTCCTTTCAACTTCAAGGTGAGGCTAAGTAGTGGTGGAGAGCTTCTATGCAATGCAGATCTTGTACTTTACCTCCACTTACTTGGATCCAATTTCATGCTCTGTTTCTAGAGAAATATGTACCTAGGACCTTGAGGGATCGCAAGAAGGATGAGTTTATGGCTTTAGAGCTAGGTGGTATGACTGTGGTTGTTTATGAGGCCAAGTTCCATACTTTGTCTAGATACTCTACTCAATTGGTGACTACTGAGGAAGAGAGAATTCGATTATTTATTAGGGGACTAACTTCTGAGTTGCAAGTGTTATATCTTTATTTGACCTCTGCAAGGAGGAGCTTTAATGAGGTAACAAACTATGTTAAGAAACTGGAGGGGTGAGGCGAGACAATTAAGCTAAGGCATTGGCAAAAAGGACCAAGAATTCGGGTAACATTCAAGGTTCTTATTTTAGATGGTCCGAAAGGCCAACGCTTGCAGCCAAGCCAATTCAGTCCACTATGCCCGCCTCTATAGGTAATTACTCGAAAACTCCATCTCATAATTTTCAGGATAGCCAGAGAATCACACCTTCAGCGGGAAGCAGACCATCTTTTGATCGTACATGTTACAACGTGGTGAACCTGGGCATATGAGGTGAGATTGTCCCCACCCACACGTGTTAGATTCTACACAGCAACAGTCTAGAGCAGTAGTACCCACGAGGAATGGTAATAATGGTAGGGGACGTCCACAAGGTGGGCGAGGAGGTAATCAGCGAGGTCATGGATGTAGAGAAAATAGTAATGCAGACAGGGGTAACGTGCAACCAGGCAGGGAAGTAGCTCGTCAAGATGATAAGGCTCAGTGTTAGGCCTTTTCGGGCAAGAATGAGGCAGAGGCGTCTGACGCAGTGATCACAGGTAATATTCTTGTCTGTGACCGGATGGCTAATGTCTTATTTGATCCGTGTTCTACTTATTTTTATGTATCTGTGCGACTTGCCTTAGAGTTTGATGTGATTTGTGATGTACTTGATACCCTCATCCATGTTTCTACCTCTGTTGGAGAGTTAGTCATAGTCACTCATGTCTATCGTGCTTGTCCTATTTTGTTTAAGGATTTTCAAACTTGGGTTGATTTGGTGATTTTGGATATGACTGACTTTGATATAATTTTAGGGATGACTTAGTTGTCCCCTATTATGTTGTATTAAATTGTAATACTAAGTCTGTAACTCTATAAATTTTGGGAAGGGAAAAATTAGAGTGGCAAGGGGTGTACAAGCCTAAGCAAACTAATATCATATGCTCCATTCGGGCTAGTAAACTGGTAGAGCAGAGTTATTTGGCTTATTTGGCTCATATTCGGGATTAAGGGTGGCAGAATGGGTAATTAATATTGGTATCCGCTCATATTTACCCATTTTAATGGGTTGGATATCCAACTCATTTAAAAATGGGTAAAAACGAATAATACCCATATTACCCATTTAAAAGTGGATAGTTAAATGGATAAAATGAAACTTATTTTTACATTTTTTTTGGGATAGGGGAGTGGGGGTTGATAGGGGGTGGGTTGGCAATTTTTTTTTTTTAAAAATAATTATTGGAAAAATTTAAAATTTTGTAATTTTTTTTTTGGATGGGGTGTGGAGGGGGGAGCTGGTAGGGGTAAGGGTATGGAGGGGGATGGTAGGGGTAGGTGTGTGGGGAGTGGCTGGTAGGGGGTGAGTGGTAATTTTTTTTATAAAATATTTTTAAAAATTTTAATGAAAAATTTAAATTTTTTGTTATTTTTTTGGGATGGGGTGTGGAGGGGGGTGGCTTGTAGGGGGTAGGGGCTGTGGGGTGGTAATATTTTTTTAAAAAAAATTAATGAAAAATTTAAAATTCTGTTAATTTTTTTTAGATGATGTGTGGAGGGGGGCTGGTAGGGGTAGGGATGTGGGGGCTGATAGGGGGTGGTAATTTTTTTAAAAATAAAAATTAAAAAATTTTAATGAAAAATTTAAAATATTTGTTAATATTTTTTTGGGATGAGGTGTGGGTGGGAGGGGTAGGGGGTAGAGGGTGGGGGCTGGTACGGGTGGGGTGGTAGTCTTTTTTTTGGTTTTTTTTATGTTATTTTTTATGTTTTTACATTTTTTGGGATGGGGGGCCTGGTAGTGGATGGAGTGAAGTGATAAAAAAACTTTAATTTTTTTTTTGTTTTAAAGCTTTTAACAAGATTTCTATTATAATATGGGTAAATATGGTACCCATATTATCCATTTGGTAACTCATTTTTACCCATTTAAAATGTGAGTTGAGTTGAGTCGAGTAACTTATCTATTTCTATTTAACCTATTTTTTGATCGATTCATATTCGACTCGATTCGCTCGTTTGTCACTCCTATTTAGGATGTTGAGATTGAGGCTCCATCCATTGAGTCTATTCCTGTGGTGTCAGAATTTAGAAAAGTGTTTCCTAATAATTTGTCTGGTATGCCTCCGAATATGGATATAGATTTTTGCATTGATTTAGAACCTGTTACTCGTCCCATTTCTATTCCTCCATATCGCATGGCCCCAGCAGAATTGAGAGAGCTTAAGACTCAAATCCAGGAACTTCTTGATAAGGGATTTTTCTAGTGCTTCCCCTTAGGGTACTCCAATTTTGTTTGTTAAGAAGAATGATGGTAGTATGAAAATGTGTATAAATTACCGACAATTGAATAGGGTCACTATTCGAAACAAGTACCCTTTGCCTCGAATAGATGATCTTTTTGACCAATTGCAAGGTGACTCTGTTTCTCTAATATTGATCTAAGGTCTGGCTACCATCAGTTTAAAATTAAGCCTAAGGATGTACCCAAGACGACATTTAGAACTCGCTATGGGCACTATGAGTTTTTGGTTATGTCTTTTGGTTTGACCAATGCGCCTGCAACTTTCATGAGCTTGATGAATGGGGTGTTCAAACCATTCCTTGATTCGTTTGTTATAGTTTTTATTGATGATATTTTGGTCTATTCGAAAAATGTGAAAGAGCATGCCGACCATCTTCGTATTGTTTTGGGTGTTCTTGGGGAACAAAGGTTGTATGCTAAATTTTCTAAGTGTGAATTTTGGTTGAAATCGGTTGCATTTTTGGGGCATGTAGTTTCAAAAGAAGGGGTAATGTTAAATTCTCAAAAGACTGAGGCGATTAAGAATTGGGTT